>OZ025258.1:18084862-18224012 GCA_964019135.1 Arenicola marina | reverse complement strand
GGTGGCCAGCCACGGAGAAGTGGTGGGGTGTGGGTGCGGGTGGGGCGGCGGGTGGATGGTCAGCCAAGGAGAAGTGGCGCTGTTTGTGGTGGGGTGTGGGTGTCGGTGTGGGTGGGGCGGCGGGTGGGTGGCCAACCAAGGAGAAGTGGCGCTGTTTGTGGTGGGGTGTGGGTGTGGGTGGGGCGGAGGGTGAGTGGTCAGCCACGGTGAAGTGGCGCTGTTTGTGGCGGGGTGTGGGTGTGGGTGTGGGTGGGGCGGCGGGTGGGTGGCCAACCAAGGAGAAGTGGCGCTGTTTGTGGTGGGGTGTGGGTGTGGGTGAGGCGGGGGGTGGGTGGTCAGCCACGGAACAGTGGCGCTGTTTGTGGTGGGGTGTGGGTGTGGGTGTGGGTGGGGCGGCGGGTGGGTGGCCAACCAAGGAGAAGTGGCGCTGTTTGTGGTGGGGTGTGGGTGTGGGTGAGGCGGGGGGTGGGTGGTCAGCCACGGAAAAGTGGCGCTGTTTGTGGTGGGGTGTGGGTGTGGGTGTGGGTGGGGCGGCGGGTGGGTGGCCAACCAAGGAGAAGTGGCGCTGTTTGTGGTGGGGTGTGGGTGTGGGTGGGGCGGCGGGTGGGTGGCCAGTCACGGTGAAGTGGCGCTGTTTGGGATGTGGTTGTGGGTGTGGGTGGGGCGGGGGGTGATTTGGTGGCTGTTGGTGGATGTTGGTGGCTGTTTGTGATTGTTTGTGACTGTTTGTCGGAGTTTGTTGGTGTTTGTTGACGTTTGTTGGTGTGTGGAGGTGTGTTTTAGTGTTTGTGGGTGTTTGGTGACGTTTGTTGGTGTGTGGGTGTGTGTTTTAGTGTTTGTGGGTGTCTGTGGGTGTGTGCTGGTGTGTGGGTGTGTGTTTTAGTGTTTGTGGGTGTCTATGGGTGTGTGCTGGTGTGTGGGTGTGTGTTTGTCCGTGCTGGTGTGTCTATGCATCAGTTTCATTAGTATGGATCTGTTTGGTTTGACTAACCATTAGCTCCATGGCTACGGGTCTGTTTGGCTCACCATCAGTTATACGGCTATGGATATGTTTGGCTCACCATCAGTTATACGGCTATGGATATGTTTGGCTCACCATCAGTTTCGTAAGTATGGGGCTGGTTGGCTAACCATCAGTTCCATGGCTATGGGTGTGTTTGAGATTACCATGGGTCGACCAGGAGAAATCTGCCCCGGGGGTATGCCGACTCTGAATAAGGTGCCAGTCAGTCACATAGCATTCCCCGAAATCCTTCATACCTTGGTCTACAAGGCTAGTAGGTGAAGTTGGAACCAATTAACTTCTGTTGACACGTTTCATAGTGCTGAATCAAAAAGTTGAACGATAGATGTGGGTAACAGTAATGACTTGTGCGGATTTTGAAGATCTGGATGGCCTGAGTACCATGTCAAGCCATTCGACCAGAGAGAGGGAGAGCAAAGATAAAGCCATATGGGACACGATTTTTTTTTATGAATGTCGACAGTACGAGAGATTATGCCAAGACATCCTATACTGGGAAACAGACAATTTTATCATGAGAGCAAGAGAGGAAAAATGTAATAAGCCGGTATACAATGTTACCCTCAACGTGTTGGACATACTTGTCCACCAGGGCGACTTACCTCCATCTAGGGCCACATACGTCCACAGTTGAATCCAGAAAAACAGCTTCATCGCAGTCAGACTGACACCAGCGATGGCAGCGACGCCACTCGGAGATTCCATAGGAGTTGTCATGCTTGAAGCTATGCGGTGAAAATTATTCCGAGTCAGCTGTTCTTCGGCGGTCTCAACCGCAGCGGGCGGGGGATGGCTCACCCCGACGGCGAGCTAGTTATTGTAAAACCACCGGTTCGAATATATAACGAGCATTTGCTCGGTGATTTTTTCTTCCCCGTGGCTCTTTGATAATTGCGGAATCAAGCACGGGGAACCAGGCAACCATTCCCTAGCGTGTGATAGAGAGAGCCGACGGCTATCTGCTGCGAACGAAAACCTGTGTTTTCTATAATCCTCTCCCTGGAATCTTTATGGCACTAGGCTTCCTTTGCAGTGAGAACACCACACCACCCACCCAAGTGACAACCAAAGCGCTCCTATTGCTCGCTCGTAGCTCTCCGACTAGACACGGAATGTGCTATTTTTCACCCATAAGAAGCGATAAGCACTTTCGACCACCACTAGATCCTTATGCTCGCGCGAAAAGAGCAAAAAACCTAAGAGTTTTCGGTCTTGATTTTTGGCTTAATAGCGGTCGATTGGTTCATGTTCCCAAAGACAGATCATAACTGGTGAGATCACGTATAGTTTAATATGCAGAGCCCATAGAAGTCCTCCGTCAAGCAAAGACCGGATCCATCAGGATCTCTGTAGGCCTAATGCTAACCGTATTTTCGGATTCACAGCGATATTGTACCTATTCCACATGCCAGCCAGACTTTACTTGCTGGGAAGCTCTATAATCAATCAATAAAGCTGAGCCAACGACTGCATGGATGGCAAACCAAGCCGTGAGAATTCGAATCACGCCGCAGATTCTTACACCGTTCTCGCGTGAGGAATCGCGTAGTTTTCATCGATCTGCTTTTGGCCCGAAGAATAGTTCCAGCGTATTCCGTCCGCTTGGATGACTACTTATGTGTTGGTTATCCCAGTCAATCTTAATCGTTGGCAGCGAGGTGACGGGATGGGCTCCGGCCTCGTGTAGGCGACGGGCGGTGGATCTAGGAAAAGAAACACAGATGATTGGGGGAGTGGGACGTGTCTCTTTCTCCTACCTTTTTCGCATCAGCAAACACGAAGATTTCCATCAGTGTTTATATTTCGCGAGACGAATGCTTCGATTTAAGATGTGCCACCGTTTTTATTTCCAAGATTGCTCTCAGATTGGCATCCTCACCAAAACCGACATGCGATATTATCAAACTCTATTTGCACTATAAGAGATTATCAATACAAGAGACTAGCTATAAGCTCTATGTGCACTCAGATTGCGATCACATGCTGTATTATCGCCCAATGTACGCGCGCATGCACAACGATAGGATCATACGCTATTATCGCCCAGTGAAATCCGGACTACGCTCATACGCTATTATCGCCCAGTGAAATCCGTCAGCCAGAAAACTATCCCGAACATCCTGATGATGTAAACTCCGGGTGAAATCCGTGCGTCCAGCTCGGGCGGCGCGGGCCTGAGTGACAATCCACAGCCTCTCCCGGCTAGACACGGCAGCCGCCGGCAGTAAGCGTGAGAGCGAGAGAGAGCGAGAGTGGCTGACACGAGGGTCAAGGCACACGGATGGCAGTCGCAGACTCCGCTAACTTGGCGCGCGACACAGACCAGCAGACCTGCCTCTCTCACCCTCCGCCAGGGGGTGCTGGGTGGCTGACACCTGTGTGCTGGCGTCCGTCGCTGGTAGGTGGAGAAGTGACGCGGTGCGATGCGACGCGACGCGACGAGACGCGATGTGGGCGCGGGCGCGGGTGGGGAGGCGGCGCGGCGCGGCGTGGCGCGGCACAAGGCGCCACGGCTGCTGGCCCGGGCGGGCGGGAGCCAAGGCGGACGGGCGGCCGGCTGGGAGGACGAGCGGGGTGCGGGCGGGCGGGAGGTCGGCTAGGCGACGTTATTTCCAGCGACCAGCTGTGGCTTCGGGCTGTGAGCGGACGTCTTGCAGCATTAACCACAGAAACTGCCACCGTCACAACAGCAGCAGCCGCAGCAACAGCAGCCGCAGCAGCAGCAGCAGCAGCAGCAGCAGCAGTAGCAGCAGCAGCAGCAGCAGCAGCAGCAGCAGAAGAAGAAGCAATAGGAATGGGGGCAGCAATACCAAATTCACAGCCAGCAGTTCTACCACTGACTCCTCCTGCCACTCCTCCCCCTCACCTCCCCTCCCCTCTCCCTCCTCCTCATCCGCTCCTCCCCCTCCCCTTCCCCACCCCCCCCCTTCTTCCTCCTCCTCCCCCTCCCCCTCCCCTTTCTCTCTGCCTATTCTGCCCATATCCTCTGCCTCCCCCTCCCCCTTGGTCGTCCTTACTACGGTGGATGGGTTGGGGGTTGGGGACTGACGGACGGTTATGGGCGGGTCGCCCAGAGGCATCGGCTTACACTGAGGGCGCTACGGTCTTAACTGGAGCCAAAGGGAAGTACGCAAACAAGTCACCCGCCAGCTCTCCGCTCCAACCCCCATCCACCCCCCCCCCCCCCCACCACCCCGCCCTGCTGCCACCCCGTCCCTTTTGCCCCGAGTGCCACCCCTCCTGCAGCTCTCCTGCCAGCCCTCCGCCCCCTCCGGCTCCTATGGCTTCCTCCACTTGTGGCATGTGCCAATCGCACCGCCACTTGAACCTGCCGCGTCCTTCCTCTGCTCACCTTACTCGGGCCACTGATCACATGGCGCCCGGCATGTCCGACCGGCATCCCTGCATGCATAGCCTGGTTCCTGCCCTCCTTGTCTCCCTGCCTGGTTCCCTGCTTCTCTGACTGGTTCCCCGCCTGCCCCTGCCTAGTTCCTTGGTTACCTGCCCCTGTGACTGGTTCCCTGCCCCTATCACTGGTTCCCTGCCCTGTGACTGGTTCGCTGCCCCTATGACTGGTTCCCTGCCTCGCTGCCTCTCTGCCTGCTTCCCTGCATCTCTGCCCCCCCCCCCCGCCCCTGCCTGATTTCCTATCTGCCTACTTCCCTTCTTGGTTGCTTCCCTTCCTGGTTGCTTCTCTCCACGCCTACCTCCCATCGTCCCTCCCCGCCTGCTTTCCTACCTATCTTCCTTCCTGCCTCCCTATCTCCCGGCCTCCTTATCTCCCTAACTCCTATCTCCCGGCCTCCTTATCTTCCTAACTCCCTATCTCCTGGCCTCCTTATCTCCCTAACTCCCTATCTCCCGGCCTCCTTATCTCCCTAACTCCCTATCTACCGCCTCCTTATCTTCCTAACTCCCTATCTCCCGGCCTCCTTATCTCCCTAACTCCCTATCTCCTGGCCTCCTTATCTCCCTAACTCCCTATCTCCCGGCCTCCTTATCTCCCTAACTCCCTATCTCCCGACCTCCTTATCTCCCTAACTCCCTATCTCCCGACCTCCTTATCTCCCTAACTCCCTATCTCCCGGCCTCCTTATCTCCCTAACTCCCTATCTCCTGGCCTCCTTATCTCCCTAACTCCCTATCTCCCGACCTCCTTATCTCCCTAACTCCCTATCTCCCGACCTCCTTATCTCCCTAACTCCCTATCTCCCGGCCTCCTTATCTCCCTAACTCCCTATCTCCCGGCCTCCTTATCTCCCTAACTCTCTATCTCCCGACTTCCTTATCTCCCTATCTCCCGGCCTCCTTATCTCCCTAACTCCCTATCTCCCGGCCTCCTTATCTCCCTAACTCCCTATCTCCCGGCCTCCTTATCTCCCTAACTCTCTATCTCCCGACCTCCTTATCTCCCTATCTCCCGGCCTCCTTATCTCCCTAACTCCCTATCTCCCGGCCTCCTTATCTCCCTAACTCCTATCTCCTGGCCTCCTTATCTCCCTAACTCCGTATATCCCGACCTCCCTATCTGCCTGCCTTCCAATCTCCCCTGTCTCCCAATCTTCATGTCTCCCGACTTGCCTGCCTCCGTATGTGTGCCTCCAAATCTTCTGCGTCCCTTCTTCACTGTCTACCGCCCTTTATACCTGCCACATTATCTGCCTGCCTCTCTCTGTGCCTGCCTCCTTATCTGCATGTCTCACTATCTTCCGGCCTCTCTATCTGCCTGCCTCCATATCTTACGGCCTCTCTAGCTTCCTGCCGCCCTCAGATAAGGTTTTCCTGTCTCTCCCAGTCCGGCAAAGCGTGCTGGAGGAATGGCTCGCATCGCTCTGTCTGTGACTGTCTTGTCTGTACCTTTCTCCCTCTATTCCGACAACCACCCAACCCCCGACCTACCAGTCCCTCTCTCGGAGTCCGGTCCGACTAGTTGTTTATACATGACCCTCACCCTCACCCTCACCCTCACCCTCACCCTCACCCTCACCCTCACTCTCCCCTTCACCCTCACCGTCACTTTCTCCTCACCCTTCCCTTACCCTCACCCTGACCCTCACTCTCCCCTTGACCCTCACCCTCTCCCTCACCCTCACCCTCACCCTCACCTTCACCCTTACCCTCTCCCTCACTCTCCCCTTCACTCTCACCCTCACCCTCACCCTCACCCTCACCCTCAATCTCACCCTCACTCTCCCCTTCACCCTCACCCTCACCCTCACCCTCACCCTCACCCTCACCCTCTCCCTCACTCTCCCCTTCACTCTCACCCTCACCCTCACCCTCACCCTCACCCTCACCCTTACCCTCACCCTCACCCTCTCCCTCACTCTCCCCTTTACTCTCACATTCACCCTCTCCCTCACCCTCACTCTCACCCTCACTCTCCCCTTCACCCTCACCCTCACCCTCACCCTCACCCTCACCCTCACCCTCACCCTCTCCCTCACTCTCCCCTTCACTCTCACCCTCACCCTCACCCTCACCCTCACCCCCACCCTCACCCTTACCCTCACCCTCACCCTCTCCCTCACTCTCCCCTTCACTCTCACCCTCACCCTCTCCCTCACTCTCCCCTTCACCCTCACCCTCACCCTCACCCTCACCCTCACCCTCACTCTCCCCTTCACCTTCACCCTCACCCTCACCCTCACCCTCACCCTCACCCTAACCCTCAGACGACCACTAATAACTCCTGACTGTCTACAATTCCTCACAAGTCACTGAGCAGACCGATCAACCGTCCCTTGTCAGGCGTCGCTGTCGCTGTCAGTGTCAGTGTCGTTCTCGATGTCGCCGTCACTACCAACTGCCGACGTTAATGACACACCTACGTATTCCGTATTCGACACGCGCTACAAGGCGCGACACGTGGACACTCAAGATGCTTGACGCACGACGCACGACGCACGACGCTCGCGCACGCCAAGGAGAGGAAGAAAGGGAAATGACATCCACACCGCGCGCCATAAAAAGGCAAACTGCTTCCAAGCAACAAACAACTGAGCTGCTTCAAAGGCGATCGGCCCGGCAGACGAGGCGGGAGGGGCGGCCGGGTGGTGAGGTCGGGCTGGTTGACCGGGCGGGGCGGCGGGGCGGCGGGGCGGACGGGGCGGGCGGGGCGAGCTGGGCGGTGAGGGTCCGGCCGGTCCACCGGGCGGGGCGGGCGTGGCGGTAGGGGCGGGCTGGCCGGTGAGGGTCGGGCTGGTCCACCGGGCGGGGCGTGCAAGCGTGGCCCGAGGAGCCCAGGGGCAAGGAGTAGGTCGTTGTCCCAGCGGTGGCGTCCGGTATCCATGCTGCTCGAGGGGTCGGCTCCTCAGGGCACGGCCAGGGACGTGGCCGGCGGGGAGGGTCGGGGGCGGGGCGGAGTGGAGGGTGAATGGCGGGCGACTGTCGCGTAGAAGCATGCGATTTGGGGTGGTGGGTGGCGGAGGCAGGTGGCAGTTGGCGACGGTGGCGGTGCAAGGTGGCGTGGGGCTGGGGGAGGTCGGGGAGGTGGGGGAAGGTGGTATGAGGCTGGGGGGGGGGAGGTGGTACGAGGTTGGGGGAGGTGGGGAGAGGTGGGGGGAGGTGGGCGGAGGTGGGGGAAGGCCCTCGCGGTCGGCTTGTCCTTACCGGTCTGTGGTGCTGCCAGGACCCCGACGTCTACCGCTCGTAGCGGACCTTGTGAACAGCTCTACTCGTCCGTGGTGACCCCGTCAGGGCCGCAAGCAGAGCAAGAACGGCCTGAATAGCGGGGGAACTGAGGAGGGGCGGCGCCACGGCAGTGTCACCAACGTTTATCACCGTCACCGTCACCGTCACTGTCAACGTCACTGTCACCAACATTACCATCACCATCACTAGCACTACCACTAGCATCATCGTCACCATTGCCACCCCCATCAATCACAATCACAACCATCATCCTCCGTATTAACACCACCATCACCGTCACCATCACCCTCCCTATTATCATCACCATCGCCATCCCTATTACCACCGCCATCACCGCCACAGACACCATCATCATCGCCATGTTGTGGTGTGGTGCTGTAGTGTAACATGGTACGGTGTGGCAAAATGTGATACGCTAGAATATGGTTTGGCATTATGAGATATGGAATTACAAGACATGGAATTACGAGATATGGCATTACGAGATATGGAATTAAGAGATGTAGCAATATGAGACGTGGCATTATATTATAGGGCATTATAAGATATGGCATTATAAAATATGGCATCATGATATATGGCATTATAAGATATGGCATTATAAAATGTGGCATTATAAAATATGGCATTATGAGATGTAGCATTATATTATTGGGCATTATGAGATATGGCATTATAAGATATGGCATCATGATATATGGCATTATAAGATATGGCATTATAAAATATGGCAATATGAGATCTGGCATTATGAGACCTGGCATTATAATATATGGCATTATAACATAGGGCATTATGAGATATGGCATTATACGATATGGTTGATACATGTACCTGAGGACCCAGCCTGGTGAAATGAACACCGGCGACGTCCCACTGGTACGCGTTGTTTGACGGCTGTAATATCTGTGGCATGGTTATTAGCCTGTAATAGATGACAGCTGTCCTCCTTCGAACACATTTGCCCTTTGACAGATCACCAGACCATTCCGTATCTCACGATAAAGGCTCCAGGACAACGAACAAAGTGGTAAGAAAAAAGCCACTACTGACTTTAATCTCCATGGATGGCTGGAATTTGAAAATCTGTCGTGCGGCACTAAACCTGATAGTTTGTTCGTAATAAAAATAAATTTACCGACTAGCCGAGTGATTTTCAAATATAATCGTAGATACAAATAATGGAGTCTTCGTTTTCATGTGAGTCTCTAAAACTGACAGTGGCGGATCCAGGATTTTGCTAGTGGGGGGGGGGGGGGGCAGGCATGCACTTTAATTTTATATGGTCAGACCTTGAAACTGGGAGAAAGGGGGAGAAAGGGGGACATGGGCCTCTTCATCGAATAAACTATGTTTGAAATTGGAGGACGTAATACACAATAATGCCATGTTCAGCTGACGTGATACACCATAATGCCATGTTCAGACGACGTAATACACAATAATGCCATGTTCAGATGACGTAATACACAATAACGCCATGTTCATATGACGTAATACACAATATTTTCCAGCCTTTATCCCATAAAAATAAAGTATGCCATATGTATTGCCATATGTAGTGACTAATAAAACTTAGCTGCGTGTAGCAGTTGCTTTAAAGAATCACAAAATTGTGAGAAGTCGAGAGTGGACGTTTTACCAACGTAACGACGTTACCTGAAAAAATTGACATCATGAAAACAATATGTAATCGATGGTATTTGGCAATAATGCTTCTGATTAATTCATCATATAGGCAATTGTTATTTCATTTGAATATTTCATTTCGTGTCATCATTCACTTTTTAACTATCAAGGCAGTCATTCACACTTGAATTCACGATTGAAACCTTTGAAAAATAAATACATAAAATATATATAAAAAACGCAATGCTTTTCCCTTTTCCCTCGAGAAACAATAGACGCTGTATTTAATAATATATGTATTAATAATAATAATATGTATTAATGCAACAATGAAAGAAGAAATACATCACTTCCATGTTGACTTTTTTTACAAAGACTCTGTGGACAAAGAGCTGTATGAGCACCTTTAACTGCTATAACGCATCGGCTTGGGCTCACAGCCTGAAGGAGCCAGGACTTCCAGGGAACAGGATGTGGGGACTGCCCCGAGACGGCAGGGAAAGGGAAGGCAACATGTGAAGGGAATGGCGAACCACCCTCATATGTCACATTACGCCAATAGGGAATTGTTAATGAGCTCAGCGGGTAAGCTTGGCACGTCCTTGACATCAGTTCGTAAAGCTATATGCATACTGCTTGCGGTATAGCCAGAATGGTTCGTACGAGACCAGTCTAGCCGTCGATGGGACAACATTTATGTTGAGTAGTCTCGTCTTGTCTATAATTTTTAGCGAAGTCCACCATGCCAGTCCTCAACCATTACCAATCCCCATTGTCAATTTGATCCACAGAATTATATTTTTCACACTCCCAGATGAAGGTTTTAAGGACTTCATTTCCAGAACGTTTCCGATGACATTTGCCTCGAATCGTAGGACATAATTTCCGGTCTGTTGCGACAAGCTTTCACCAAAATCTTATGGTAGGCCATTATCGGTATTCTTACAGTTTTTAGTTCCATGGCCCGTACACCTTAACAAAATACTCATAATTATATGTCACATGGTCTGATATATGTACAGGCTATTATATACTGTTGGTAAACTCAACGGGCCTAATATCCTCCTAGACTGTTTATTATTAATACAGGACTCACAAGGTCTGATACCTTCTAATGGTTTTCATTATTACTGCAGAACTCACATGTTCTGATGTCTGACGAGGATGGAGGATGTTCGTTATTACTGCAGAACTCACATGGTGTGATATATTCACAGGATGTTCATTATTATTGCAAAACTCATATTCTAATATTTTCCCGGGCTATTCAGTATTACTACAGGACTCACACGGTCTGATACCTTCCAATGATGTTCATTATTACTACAGGACTCAAATGGTCTGATACCTTCCAATGATGTTCATTTTTACTACAGGACTCAAATGGTCTGATACCTTCCAATGATGTTCATTATTACTGCAGGACTCAAATGGTCTGATACCTTCCAATGATGTTCTTTATTACTGCATAACTCACATGGTCTGATACCTTCCAATGATGTTCATTATTACTACAGGACTCAAATGGTCTGATACCTTCCAATGATGTTCATTATTACTCCATAACTCACATGGTCTGATACCTTCCAATGATGTTCATTATTACTACAGGACTCAAATGGTCTGATACCTTCCAATGATGTTCATTATTACTACATAACTCACATGGTCTGATACCTTCCAATGATGTTCATTATTACTGCAGAACTCACATGGTCTGATACCTTCCAATGATGTTCATTATTACTACAGGACTCAAATGGTCTGATACCTTCCAATGATGTTCATTATTACTACAGGACTCAAATGGTCTGATACCTTCCAATGATGTTCATTATTACTACATAACTCACATGGTCTGATACCTTCCAATGATGTTCATTATTACTACAGGACTCAAATGGTCTGATACCTTCCAATGATGTTCATTATTACTACACGACTCAAATGGTCTGATACCCTCCAATGATGTTCATTATTACTACAGGACTCAAATGGTCTGATACCTTCCAATGATGTTCATTATTACTACATAACTCACATGGTCTGATACCTTCCAATGATGTTCATTATTACTACGGGACTCAAATGGTCTGATACCTTCCAATGATGTTCACTATTACTACATAACTCACATGGTCTGATACCTTCCAATGATGTTCATTATTACTGCATAACTCACATGGTCTGATATCTTACGAGGATGGAGGATGTTCGTTATTACTGCATAACTCACATGATCTGGTATCTACTGACGATGTTCAATATTACTGCAGAACTCACATGGTCTGATATCTACTGAGGATGTTTATCATTACTGCAGAACTCACATGGTCTGATATATTCCTAGGATGTTCATTATTACTGCAGAACTCACATGGTCTGATATCTACTGAGGATGTTCATTATTACTGCAGAACTCACATGGTCTGATATCTACTGAGGATGTTCATTATTACTGCAGGACTCACATGGTCTGGCATCTTCCCAGGATGTTCATTATTACTGCGGGACTGAAATGGTCTGATATCTTCCCAAGATTTTCATTATTACTGTAGCACTCACATGGTCTGATATATTTGTAGGCTGTTCATTATTATTGTAGAACTCACATGGTTTGGTATCTTCCCGCGTGTTCATTATTACTGCAGAACTCACATGGACTGATATCTTGCAAGTCTGTTCATTATTACTGTAGAACGTACATGGTATGGTATCGATCTTCCCGGGATGTTCATTATTACTGTAGGACTCAAATGTTCTGATATCTTCCCAGGCCGTTCATTATTACTGCAGAACTCACATGGTCTGATACCTTCCAATGATGTTCATTATTACTACAGGACTCAAATGGTCTGATACCTTCCAATGATGTTCATTATTACTACAGGACTCAAATGGTCTGATACCTTCCAATGATGTTCATTATTACTGCAGGACTCACATGGTCTGATACCTTTCAATGATGTTCATTATTACTGCAGAACTCACATTGTCTGATACCTTCCAATGATGTTCATTATTACTGCATAACTCACATGGTCTGATACCTTCCAATGATGTTCATTATTACTGCATAACTCACATGGTCTGATACCTTCCAATGATGTTCATTATTACTACATAACTCACATGGTCTGATACCTTCCAATGATGTTCATTATTACTACAGGACTCAAATGGTCTGATACCTTCCAATGATGTTCATTATTACTGCAGAACTCACATGGTCTGATACCTTCCAATGATGTTCATTATTACTGCAGAACTCACATGGTCTGATACCTTCCAATGATGTTCATTATTACTGCAGGACTCAAATGGTCTGATACCTTCCAATGATGTTCATTATTACTACAGGACTCAAATGGTCTGATACCTTCCAATGATGTTCATTATTACTGCAGGACTCACATGGTCTGATACCTTCCAATGATGTTCATTATTACTACAGGACTCAAATGGTCTGATACCTTCCAATGATGTTCATTATTACTGCATAACTCACATGGTCTGATACCTTCCAATGATGTTCATTATTACTACAGGACTCAAATGGTCTGATACCTTCCAATGATGTTCATTATTACTGCATAACTCAAATGGTCTGATACCTTCCAATGATGTTCATTATTACTGCAGGACTCACATGATCTGATACCTTCCAATGATGTTCATTATTACTACAGGACTCAAATGGTCTGATACCTTCCAATGATGTTCATTATTACTACAGGACTCAAATGGTCTGATACCTTCCAATGATGTTCATTATTACTGCATAACTCAAATGGTCTGATACCTTCCAATGATGTTCATTATTACTGCAGGACTCACATGGTCTGATACCTTCCAATGATGTTCATTATTACTGCATAACTCAAATGGTCTGATACCTTCCAATGATGTTCATTATTACTGCAGGACTCACATGGTCTGATACCTTCCAATGATGTTCATTATTACTACAGGACTCAAATGGTCTGATACCTTCCAATGATGTTCATTATTACTAGAGGACTCAAATGGTCTGATACCTTCCAATGATGTTCATTATTACTGCAGAACTCACATGGTCTGATACCTTCCAATGATGTTCATTATTACTACAGGACTCAAATGGTCTGATACCTTCCAATGATGTTCATTATTACTGCATAACTCAAATGGTCTGATACCTTCCAATGATGTTCATTATTACTACAGGACTCAAATGGTCTGATACCTTCCAATGATGTTCATTATTACTGCATAACTCAAATGGTCTGATACCTTCCAATGATGTTCATTATTACTACAGGACTCAAATGGTCTGATACCTTCCAATGATGTTCATTATTACTGCATAACTCAAATGGTCTGATACCTTCCAATGATGTTCATTATTACTACAGGACTCAAATGGTCTGATACCTTCCAATGATGTTCATTATTACTACAGGACTCAAATGGTCTGATACCTTCCAATGATGTTCATTATTACTACATAACTCACATGGTCTGATACCTTCCAATGATGTTCATTATTACTACAGGACTCAAATGGTCTGATACCTTCCAATGATGTTCATTATTACTGCAGAACTCACATGGTCTGATACCTTCCAATGATGTTCATTATTACTACAGGACTCAAATGGTCTGATACCTTCCAATGATGTTCATTATTACTACAGGACTCAAATGGTCTGATACCTTCCAATGATGTTCATTATTACTGCAGAACTCACATGGTCTGATACCTTCCAATGATGTTCATTATTACTGCAGGACTCAAATGGTCTGATACCTTCCAATGATGTTCATTATTACTGCAGAACTCACATGGTCTGATATCTTACGAGGATGGAGGATGTTCTTTATTACTGCATAACTCACATGGTCTGATACCTTCCAATGATGTTCATTATTACTACAGGACTCAAATGGTCTGATACCTTCCAATGATGTTCATTATTACTACAGGACTCAAATGGTCTGATACCTTCCAATGATGTTCATTATTACTGCAGGACTCAAATGGTCTGATACCTTCCAATGATGTTCATTATTACTACATAACTCACATGGTCTGATACCTTCCAATGATGTTCATTATTACTACAGGACTCAAATGGTCTGATACCTTCTAATGATGTTCATTATTACTACATAACTCACATGGTCTGATACCTTCCAATGATGTTCATTATTACTACAGGACTCAAATGGTCTGATACCTTCCAATGATGTTCATTATTACTACATAACTCACATGGTCTGATACCTTCCAATGATGTTCATTATTACTACAGGACTCACATGGTCTGATACCTTCCAATGATGTTCATTATTACTACATAACTCACATGGTCTGATACCTTCCAATGATGTTCATTATTACTACATAACTCACATGGTCTGATACCTTCCAATGATGTTCATTATTACTACAGGACTCAAATGGTCTGATGCTTTCCAATGATGTTCATTATTACTACATAACTCACATGGTCTGATACCTTCCAATGATGTTCATTATTACTACAGGACTCAAATGGTCTGATACCTTCCAATGATGTTCATTATTACTACATAACTCACATGGTCTGATACCTTCCAATGATGTTCATTATTACTACAGGACTCAAATGGTCTGATACCTTCCAATGATGTTCATTATTACTACATAACTCACATGGTCTGATACCTTCCAATGATGTTCATTATTACTACAGGACTCAAATGGTCTGATACCTTCCAATGATGTTCATTATTACTACAGGACTCACATGGTCTGATACCTTCCAATGATGTTCATTATTACTACATAACTCACATGGTCTGATACCTTCCAATGATGTTCATTATTACTACAGGACTCAAATGGTCTGATACCTTCCAATGATGTTCATTATTACTACAGGACTCAAATGGTCTGATACCTTCCAATGATGTTCATTATTACTACATAACTCACATGGTCTGATACCTTCCAATGATGTTCATTATTACTACATAACTCACATGGTCTGATACCTTCCAATGATGTTCATTATTACTACAGGACTCAAATGATCTGATACCTTCCAATGATGTTCATTATTACTACAGGACTCAAATGGTCTGATACCTTCCAATGATGTTCATTATTACTACATAACTCACATGGTCTGATACCTTCCAATGATGTTCATTATTACTACAGGACTCAAATGGTCTGATACCATTCCAATGATGTTCATTATTACTACAGGACTCAAATGGTCTGATACCTTCCAATGATGTTCATTATTACTACATAACTCACATGGTCTGATACCTTCCAATGATGTTCATTATTACTACATAACTCACATGGTCTGATACTTTCCAATGATGTTCATTATTACTACAGGACTCAAATGGTCTGATACCTTCCAATGATGTTCATTATTACTACAGGACTCAAATGGTCTGATACCTTCCAGTGATGTTCATTATTACTCCATAACTCACATGGTCTGATACCTTCCAATGATGTTCATTATTACTACAGGACTCAAATGGTCTGATACCTTCCAATGATGTTCATTATTACTACATAACTCACATGGTCTGGTACCTTCCAATGATGTTCATTATTACTGCAGAACTCACATGGTCTGATACCTTCCAATGATGTTCATTATTACTACAGGACTCAAATGGTCTGATACCTTCCAATGATGTTCATTATTACTACAGGACTCACATGGTCTGATACCTTCCAATGATGTTCATTATTACTGCATAACTCACATGGTCTGATACCTTCCAATGATGTTCATTATTACTACAGGACTCAAATGGTCTGATACCTTCCAATGATGTTCATTATTACTACAGGACTCAAATGGTCTGATACCTTCCAATGATGTTCATTATTACTGCATAACTCACATGGTCTGATACCTTCCAATGATGTTCATTATTACTACAGGACTCAAATGGTCTAATACCTTCCAATGATGTTCATTATTACTACATAACTCACATGGTCTGATACCTTCCAATGATGTTCATTATTACTGCATAACTCACATGGTCTGATATCTTACGAGGATGGAGGATGTTCGTTATTACTGCATAACTCACATGATCTGGTATCTACTGACGATGTTCAATATTACTGCAGAACTCACATGGTCTGATATCTACTGAGGATGTTTATTATTACTGCAGAACTCACATGGTCTGATATATTCCTAGGATGTTCATTATTACTGCAGAACTCACATGGTCTGATATCTACTGAGGATGTTCATTATTACTGCAGAACTCACATGGTCTGATATCTACTGAGGATGTTCATTATTACTGCAGAACTCACATGGTCTGGCATCTTCCCAGGATGTTCATTATTACTGCGGGACTGAAATGGTCTGATATCTTCCCAAGATTTTCATTATTACTGTAGCACTCACATGGTCTGATATATTTGTAGGCTGTTCATTATTATTGTAGAACTCACATGGTATGGTATCTTCCCGCGTGTTCATTATTACTGCAGAACTCACATGGACTGATATCTTGCAAGTCTGTTCATTATTACTGTAGAACGTACATGGTATGGTATCGATCTTCCCGGGATGTTCATTATTACTGTAGGACTCAAATGTTCTGATATCTTCCCAGGCCGTTCATTATTACTGCAGAACTCCCATAGTCTGAAATGTTACGAGGATGGAGGATGTTCATTATTACTGCAGAACTCACATGGTCTGATATATTTGTAGGCTGTTCATTATTATTGTAGAACTCACATGGTATGGTATCTTCCCGCGTGTTCATTATTACTGCAGAACTCACATGGTCTGATATCTTCTAAGTCTGTTCATTATTACTGTAGAACTTACATGGTCTGATATATTCGTAGGCTGTTCATTATTACTGCAGAACTCACATGGTCTGATATCTTCCCAGGCCGTTCATTATTACTGCAGAACTCACATGTTCTGATATGTTTCCAGGATGTTCATTATTACTGCAGAACTCAAATGGTCTGATATCTACTGAGGATGTTCATTATTACTGCAGAACTCACATGGTCTGATATCTACTGAGGATGTTTATTATTACTGCAGAACTCACATGGTCTGATATATTCCTAGGATGTTCATTATTACTGCAGAACTCACATGGTCTGATATCTACTGAAGATGTTCATTATTACTGCAGAACTCACATGTTCTGATATCTTACGAGGATGGAGGATGTTCATTATTACTGCAGAACTCACATGGTCTGGCATCTTCCCAGGATGTTCATTATTACTGCGGGACTGAAATGGTCTGATATCTTCCCAAGATTTTCATTATTACTGTAGCACTCACATGGTCTGATATATTTGTAGGCTGTTCATTATTATTGTAGAACTCACATGGTATGGTATCTTCCCGCGTGTTCATTATTACTGCAGAACTCACATGGACTGATATCTTGCAAGTCTGTTCATTATTACTGTAGAACGTACATGGTATGGTATCGATCTTCCCGGGATGTTCATTATTACTGTAGGACTCAAATGTTCTGATATCTTCCCAGGCCGTTCATTATTACTGCAGAACTCACATAGTCTGAAATGTTACGAGGATGGAGGATGTTCATTATTACTGCAGAACTCACATGGTCTGATATATTTGTAGGCTGTTCATTATTATTGTAGAACTCACATGGTATGGTATCTTCCCGCGTGTTCATTATTACTGCAGAACTCACATGGTCTGATATCTTCCAAGTCTGTTCATTATTACTGTAGAACTTACATGGTCTGATATATTCGTAGGCTGTTCATTATTACTGCAGAACTCACATGGTCTGATATATTCGTAGGCTGTTCATTATTACTGCAGAACTCACATGGTCTGATATCTTCCCAGGCCGTTCATTATTACTGCAGAACTCACATGTTCTGATATGTTTCCATGATGTTCATTATTACTGCAGAACTCAAATGGTCTGACATCTTTCCAGGCTACTCATTATTTCTACAGATGCCGCCCTGCAATCAGTTGTCTATGAGCCTAGCCTGACTGTACTGAGACGGGGCATGGGAGGGGGATGGTAAGGGAGAGGAGGCGGCGCCGAGGGGGGAGAAGTGGTCCATTCTGGAGACATAGCTTAGGTGTGGTGGAGGTGGGGGAGGGCTTAGCTTGCTGTCAGTGAGGTGTGGTGGAGATGGGGGGGGGGGCTTAGCTTGCTGTCAGTGAGGTGTGGTGGAGATGGGGGGGGGGCTTAGCTTGCTGTCAGTGAGGTGTGGTGGAGGTAGGGAGGGCTTATCATGCTGTCAGTGACGTGTTGTAACACAGGCCCTGTGATGAGTGGCGTGTGGGGATTACCCCACCCCGCCGCCTCACCCCCACACCTCAATACACGTTCCGACGCGTGTATTACTGGTCACCCGAGGTGCACTATGGGTATAAATCCATCAATAACATGGCGATGAGCCAGTCGACGTCCTGTGTAGCCTGGCTCCCCCTGGAGGTCGGAGAGTGACACGCGTTTCTTTTCTTTGTGCCCCACGCCCTCTGTCCACAAAAGAGAAATATTGTAATTACTATAGCTTACTTTTTTCACGGGTTATTCATATTAACTCCATTGATTTGAAGTATCCTTTGGGGCAATCACGTCGTTTTATTGTGACACTCTGATATTAATCAGTTGTAGGCTGGAAATAGAGCGCTGGGAAGTGGGCGGTGGGATCACATCGGGGCCACGGGGGAAAACCTCCCAGAGAAGAAAAAAGTGACACTCTGTAATTGCATCCGGCGACGGTGGTAAATATAGTTTGTGGTTGCACCTGCCATGCGGAAAAGTAAAAGCGTATGATTGCAATTGCCACCATGGGAGGTATTGGCATGGGATTGCAATTGAGGCGGTGGCAGATCTGGTAAATGGTTGCAATTAACATGACGGGGTGTGTGACATATGATTGCAATTATCACTGTGTGATTGTATTTGGCGCGATGGATGATACGGGTATGATTGCATTGTTATGAGTATATTTGCCATTTGTTGGAGATGTAACATGTGATTATATTTTCCATAATGACCCTTTGTGATTACAATCTATACAATACATATAATGTGTGTTTGCATTTACCAAGACGGATAAGGTGTACAAACACAGATATATGACATTGGCCATTATATTGACCATTGATATTGCCCGTTATATTGATCATTGATATTGCCCGTTATATTGATCATTAATATTGATCATTGATATTGGTTATTGATATTGACCATTGATATTGATCAATGATATTGGCCATTGATATTGCCCGTTATATTGATCATTGATATTGATCATTGTTATTGGTCATTGTTATTGATCATTGTTATTGATCATTGATATTGCCCGTTAAATTTATCATCGATATTGATCATTGATATTGATAATTGGTATTGATCATTGATATTGCCCGTTATATTGATCATTGTTATTGCCCGTTATATTGATCATTAATATTGATCATTGATATTGGTTATTGATATTGACCATTGATATTGATCATTGATATTGGCCATTGATATTGCCCGTTATATTGATCATTGATATTGATCATTGTTATTGATCATTGTTATTGATCATTGTTATTGATCATTGATATTGCCCGTTAAATTTATCATCGATATGATCATTGATATTGATAATTGGTATTGATCATTGATATTGCCCGTTATATTGATCATTGATAGTGATCATTGATATTGATCATTAATATTGATCATAGATATTAACCATTATATTGATATTGATCATTATATTGATCACTATATTGATCATTTTGGATGATGGAGATTTTAATGCGTTTTCCTCAATCGTTATCGGTTCACAGAGATAATTGAGCCGTTATCGCAAATATGGCTGCTTACTACCTAGGTGGTGTACAATTCGATCACGAGGGTCGTTGAAATGCGCGTTCCCAATTCAAGTAGCTCTAGGTGCGACTTCTCAGTTCTTGAATAATTACACATGTGTCAATCAAGAGGGTCGAGGAAATACCGATTCACGAGAAAAGTGAATACCTCTCCCTAATAATTACTAATTTGACAGGCAAGACGAAGAGCATATATAGCTCATTTGCCTCAATATGAGATGGCACATCAAGGACAACTAGCCTTGGCCCTGAGAGATCAGAGGACTTTGTATCCCATGGCAACTGCAAAAGCTGCATGCGGTTGCTGCAGGCTGCTTGGATCAATCCGAAAAGCTGCATGCCGCAAATACCGCTCATACCACTCAAACCGCCATGAACAAGGTACGTTGCCCGCTGCATACAATGGTCTCCCTCCGCGAAGCGATACGAGAACTCGGGACGAGAAGTCGGGACGAGAACTCGGGACGAGAACGCCGCAACGAGAAGACGACCGTGACGAACACAATGGCTCGCGCACGAGATTCCAGCCGCTTACCACAATGACAGGCCGCGCACGAGAATCCAGTCGCTTACCACAATGACAGGCCGCGCACAGACCCCCACTGGCGTTCCCTTTGTACTTCCAGTAATGCTATATGGCCTCTGCACATGCGGTCCCTGAACTCTCCCCTTGCTGGATGACCTTGACCCCAGGTTGGGAATGGGGGTGGGGGGGGGGGTGCTGGTGGCCTTCCCTGTCAGTGATGTTGTATGTTATCACCCAACTACCCACCATGGACGCGTCCATCAAGTACATAGCTTTCTGCCTTCGGCTTTCAGTCACCGCGTGGCCCAGTGGGTAGCGTGTTCCGCTATTGCCACCTGTGCTCTGCTCAGGCCAGTCAGCCAGCACAATCGGACGGGGCGAGGTTCGAATGCCATCTGGGTAAATGTAAATGTGTAAAGGATAAACATCATCCCATCTCTCTCTCCATAATGAAAAGAAGGGGTTACTCCCGGGATTTGGCTCCTCTTCCTCTATCTGCCATTGTCGCGATATGACTCAACTCAGATCGCTGCAAGTCTAATCTTAAGTTGATGTCTATGATATGTTCGTTGCCTTTGCTGGTGATTGTTACCCTGTTAACGGCAGAGGCGAACTTAGCCTGAAACAAGACGTTACTGTCGTAAGACAGTTGGTAATGGACGACAAGTAACGTCTGGACTCATCGCACTTGTTTGCTGTTCAAGAAACTTACTTTCCCAACTTGACTAAAATACTCACTTGTCAACCGTATTTTGAAATGACCGATTTCTTCCTTGATATAAATTGAAGTGTGGGGAGACATGATTTGCACTCATTCAGGCAAGATGACTGCATAAATCATAATTTTCACCTTTGAAAGAACAATTTCCCTTCGCGCTCGATCGGCCATGGTGTCTCATAGTCAACTTATGCCTCCAGGGCGGCGCCAGCACGAACGCGCAGGCTTGGAACCTGCCTGCCTGTCAGAAACAACCCTAGACCGGTTCCACTGTGGTGGCGCCTAGGTAGCCTAGGTAACAGCAGAGGTCACAGTTGCCAACGTAACAAACCCAAACACAGTTCTGATCGCCTTCTGCAATTAGCGACACCTATTACCGAGATTGACACCAAATAACGAAACGTATATGCCAACATTTAACGGAATATGCATACTCGCCAGCTGGCGTCAGCTTCAGTATGTTAATTGTCTCGTGTATTAAGGTAGATTCTGCCAGGCATTGGCCCCAGGCAGCGGCTGTGCCACAGCTGGTAACAGATTAAACTTTTCGTCGTAGCCAAACAGGTCATGGCAGTAGTACCTATGACCAAAACATAATATGTATTTAGGAGCTGGCATATTCCTCACTCTGCTATTGGTGCATATACTTTTTATCGGGAAATAATTCGGGAACTGATTACCACATGATTACCACATCTCGTGCGCACGACATTAATATCTGACCTATGTAAAATGTGATCACACCATGGAGGATTATCGGCCCTTGTGCAACCCATGTGTGGACGTATACGACTTTACACATCAATGCTTTGGGCCATGTATTCATTCCAACGCTTCGGTTGATCTCATGGGTGATGAAAGAGGACTGCAAACACCATTTGGTCCGTTCAGACTCGACCAGAGAATACTCGAATACGCCAGACATGTCAAGGAATGGACAGGGCTACTCTCACAGAGGAGTGAATGAATAAATTGGTGTTTTGGCAACCTGTCGGCACACATGATCTTTACCGGATCAGGAAACCACCTAACTGGGATAATGACATGAGTGAGTGATACGTGGGCGATTCAGATACCGACTATGCTGGAAGAGCGAACCCTGGGGTGAGGCCTAACGCCGCGGTTGGTCTAAGATTGGAGACCATGAACGTCCAACAAGTAAGTGACAGTATAAAGAAAAAGAGGAAAAGGGAATTATCACTGAAGGGGCAGGTAATATAAGCCAGAGAGATGAAAATTGTCTGGGAGCAGAGGGACAGGGGAGAGACACAGCGGACAGTTAGGGAGGGTTGGCGTGTTCACGGACAGTCAGAACGACGAGCGAAGTCGACAGAGATGGAATGGGCTTGGACATGCAAAAGCCACGTTGGCCCCATTGTAAACAAATTTAGAGCATTTGTATGTTTTCTTTTTGGGGTACCTATGTGATGAATAACAGTTCATGTACAGGGATATATCTTTGGCGTGCGGTTTTTATAGTGGAATCTTGACAAAACTGACAACAGCCAGGATATAAGACATAGACCGACAATACCGAGCATATACAACACATAGACCGACAATACCGAGTATATACAAGACATAGCCCGACAATACCGAGTATATACAAGACATAGACCCACAATACCTAGTATATACAAGACATAGATCGACAATACCGAGTATATACAAGACATAGACCGACAATACCGAGTATATACAAGACATAGACCGACAATACCGAGTATATACAAGACATACACAGACAATACCGAGTATATACAAGTCATAGACCAACAATACCGAGTATACACAAGACATAGACCGACAATACCGAGTATATACAAGAAATAGACCGACAATACCGAGTATATACAAGACATAGACCGACAATACCGAGTATATGCAAGACATATACCGACAATACCTAGTATATACAAGACATAGACCCACAATACCGAATATATACAAGACATAGACCGACAATACCGAGTATATACAAGACATAGACCGACAATACCGAGTATATGCAAGACATAGACCGACAATTCCTAGTATATACAAGACATAGACCGACAATACCGAGTATATACAAGACATAGACCGACAATACCGAGTATATACAAGACATAGACCGACAATACCGAGTATATACAAGACATAGACCGACAATACCGAGTATATACAAGACATAGACCGACAATACCGAGTATATACAAGACATAGACCGACAATACCGAGTATATACAAGACATAGACCGACAATACCGAGTATATACAAGACATAGACCGACAACACTAGTATATAAAAGACATAGACCGACAACATCTAGTATATAAAAGACATAGACCGACAATACGGAGTATATACAAGACATAGACCGACAATACCTAGTATATACAAGACATAGACCGACAATACCGAGTATATACAAGACATAGACCGACAATACCGAGTATATACAAGACATAGACCGACAATACCGAGTATATAAAAGGCATAGACCGACAACACCGAGTATATACAAGACATAGACCCACTATACCGAGTATTCACAAGACATAGACCCACAATACCTAGTATATACAAGACATAGACCGACAATACCGAGTATATGCAAGACATAGAACGACAATACCTAATATATACAAGACATAGACCGACAATACCGAGTATATACAAGGCATCAACCGACAATACCGAGTATATACAAGACATAGACCCACAATACCGAGTATTCACAAGACATAGACCGACAATACCGAGTATATACAAGACATAGACCGACAATACCGAGTATATGCAAGACATAGACCGACAATACAGAGTATATACAAGACATACCCCCCACAATACCGAGTATATACAAGACATAGACCCACAATACCTAGTATATACAAGACATAGACCCACAATACCTAGTATATACAAGACATAGACCGACAATACCTAGTATATGCAAGACATAGACCGACAATACAGAGTATATACAAGACATAGACCCACAATACCTAGTATATGCAAGACATAGACCGACAATACCGAGTATATGCAAGACATAGACCGACAATACAGAGTATATACAAGACATAGACCCACAATACCGAGTATATGCAAGACATAGACCGACAAGACAGAGTATATACAAGACATAGACCCACAATACCTAGTATATACAAGACATAGACCCACAATACCTAGTATATACAAGACATAGACCCACAATACCGAGTATATGCAAGACATAGACCGACAAGACAGAGTATATACAAGACATAGACCCACAATACCTAGTATATACAAGACATAGACCGACAATACAGAGTATATACAAGACATAGACCCACAATACCGAGTATATGCAAGACATAGACCGACAAGACAGAGTATATACAAGACATAGACCCACAATACCTAGTATATACAAGACATAGACCCACAATACCGAGTATATACAAGACATATACCGACAATACCTAGTATATACAAGACATAGACCGACAATACCGAGTATATACAAGACATAGACCGACAATACCGAGTATATACAAGACATAGACCCACAATACCGAGTATACACAAGACATATACCGACAATACCGAGTATATACAAGACATAGACCCACAATACCGAGTATATACAAGACATAGACCCACAATACCGAGTATATACAAGACATAGACCCACAATACCGTGTATGTACAAGAAATAGACCGACAATACCGAGTATATACAAGACATAGAACGACAATACCGAGTATATACAAGACATAGACCGACAATACCGAGTATATACAAGACATAGACCGACAATACCGAGTATATACAAGACATAGGCCGACAATACCGAGTATATACAAGACATACACCGACAATACCGAGTATATACAAGACATAGACCAACAATACCTAGTATACACCAGACATAGACCAACAATACCGAGTATATGCAAGACATAGACCGACAATACCTAGTATATACAAGACATAGACCGACAATACCGAGTATATACAGGACATAGACCGACAATACCGAGTATATACAAGACATAGACCGACAATACCGAGGATATACAAGACATAGACCGACAATACCGAGTATATACAAGACATATACCGACAATACCGAGTATATGCAAGACATAGACCGACAATACCGAGTATATACAAGACATAGACCGACAATACCGAGTATATACAAGACATAGACCGACAATACCGAGTATATACAAGACATAGACCGACAACACTAGTATATAAAAAACATAGACCGACAACATCTAGTATATAAAAGACATAGACCGACAATTCCGAGTATATACAAGACATAGACCGACAATACCGAGTATATACAAGACATAGACCGACAATACCGAGTATATACAAGACATAGACCGACAATACCGAGTATATAGCAGGCATAGACCGACAATACCGAGTATATACAAGACATAGACCCACTATACCGAGTATTCACAAGACATAGACCCACAATACCTAGTATATACAAGACATAGACCGACAATACCGAGTATATACAAGACATAGACCCACTATACCGAGTATTCACAAGACATAGACCCACAATACCTAGTATATACAAGACATAGACCGACAATACCGAGTATATACAAGACATAGACCGACAATACAGAGTATATACAAGACATAGACCCACAATACCTAGTATATACAAGACATAGACCGACAATACCGAGTATATGCAAGACATAGACCGACAATACCTAATATATACAAGACATAGACCGACAATACCGAGTATATACAAGGCATCAACCGACAATACCGAGTATATACAAGACATAGACCCACAATACCGAGTATTCACAAGACATAGACCGACAATACCGAGTATATACAAGACATAGACCGACAATACCGAGTATATGCAAGACATAGACCGACAATACAGAGTATATACAAGACATACCCCCCACAATACCGAGTATATACAAGACATACCCCCCACAATACCGAGTATATACAAGACATAGACCCACAATACCTAGTATATACAAGACATAGACCCACAATACCGAGTATATGCAAGACATAGACCGACAATACAGAGTATATACAAGACATAGACCCACAATACCGAGTATATGCAAGACATAGACCGACAATAGAGAGTATATACAACACATAGACCCACAATACCTAGTATATACAAGACATAGACCGACAATACCTAGTATATGCAAGACATAGACCGACAATACAGAGTATATACAAGACATAGACCCACAATACCTAGTATATTCAAGACATAGACCGACAATACCGAGTATATGCAAGATATAGACCGACAATACAGAGTATATACAAGACATAGACCCACAATACCGAGTATATGCAAGACATAGACCGACAAGACAGAGTATATACAAGACATAGACCCACAATACCTAGTATATACAAGACATATACCGACAATACCTAGTATATACAAGACATAGACCGACAATACCGAGTATATACAAGACATAGACCGACAATACCGAGTATATATAAGACATAGACCGACAATAACGAGTATATACAAGACATAGACCGACAATACCGAGTATATACAAGACATAGACCCACAATACCGAGTATACACAAGACATATACCGACAATACCGAGTATATACAAGACATAGACCCACAATACCGAGTATATACAAGACATAGACCCACAATACCGAGTATATACAAGACATAGACCCACAATACCGTGTATATACAAGAAATAGACCGACAATACCGAGTATATACAAGACATAGAACGACAATACCGAGTATATACAAGACATAGACCGACAATACCGAGTATATACAAGACATAGACCGACAATACCGAGTATATACAAGACATAGGCCGACAATACCGAGTATATACAAGACATACACCGACAATACCGAGTATATACAAGACATAGACCAACAATACCTTGTATATACCAGACATAGACCAACAATACCGAGTATATGCAAGACATAGACCGACAATACCTAGTATATACAAGACATAGACCCACAATACCGAGTATATACAGGACATAGACCGACAATACCGAGTATATACAAGACATAGAACGACAATACCGAGTATATACAAGACATAGACCGACAATACCGAGTATATACAAGACATAGACCGACAATACCGAGTATATGCAAGACATAGACCGACAATACCGAGTATATACAAGACATAGACCGACAATACCGAGTATATACAAGACATAGACCGACAATACCGAGTATATACAAGACATAGACCGACAACACTAGTATATAAAAGACATAGACCGACAACATCTAGTATATAAAAGACATAGACCGACAATACCGAGTATATACAAGACATAGACCGACAATACCGAGTATATACAAGACATAGACCGACAATACCGAGTATATACCAGGTATAGACCGACAATACCGAGTATATACAAGACATAGACCGACAATACCGAGTATATACAAGACATAGACCGACAATACAGAGTATATACAAGACATAGACCGACAATACCGAGTATATACAAGACATAGACCGACAATACCGAGTATATACAAGACATAGACCGACAATACCGAGTATATACAAGACATAGACCGACAACACTAATATATAAAAGACATAGACCGACAACACCTAGTATATAAAAGACATAGACCGACAATACCGAGTATATACAAGCCATAGACCGACAATACCTAGTATATAAAAGACAAAGACCGTAAAAAACGAGGAAATAAGTCAGAGACCGACATAAAGCCAGGATGCATGACAGAGAAGTTCAAAACGATAATAGAAACAGAACATATCTGGTGTAGATATGGTATAATATACAAGAAAAGATCGAGCTGAACTACGAGAACGAGAGAACGAAAGAGACAGACGATAGACGTGTGGGCGACTAGGTGTAAATGAGTGCTATCTGTTTGATTCCCAGATGGCCTTGATCCTAACCTGACCTTGCTGTCTCGCGTCCACCGCGCTAACCACCACACTAAACCGGCACATCCCTGGAGATCGGGGGGTGAGGGCGGTAAGGGTGGGGGTAGGAAGGCAGGCTGCCAGTGTTCTCACGGCCATACATAACAAAACACTATAGTGTGTCTTTCTCGCCTATTTTGTCCAGTTTGCGTGGTATGTGTTGCTTGGCTTGGACTCTGGCCTTCCCAAGCTGCTAGACGCAGGTCGGCATGGGGAATGGGTCGGCAAAGAATGTAATAATAGCATCCATAGCAACGTGGCTGTGCATAAAATGAGGTAAAATCCACTGGTGACGTCACTCAATTGTTCTCTCACGCCATTATTTTTTTGTAATGCATTATTTTGCAAGTTTCATATTTACATAGATTTTACATCAGTTAACGTCCTCAGAAAACGATATTACCGGATAGCAATCGGTCTACATTATTTTCCGATAATGTTGCGTTCCTCTGGACATTAAATTTCATATGGATAACGAACAACCCGAGAGGGGCTGGGGCTGAGTGAGTAAGCAGGGAGGACGGAGTCGCGTATTTTTCCTGCTGCTTGGGTCCCATTATTACATTGCAGAATCAGCGAACCCAGACCCAGAGGAACATCGCTGCCAAATATGAAGAGGTGGAACGCTATACCAATAAAAAATTCGAAGGTTTTTCATGCCCCGAAAACCAAAAATGGTGGCCTTAACCAACCGTTATACCACAGAGTAGATATCTACTCTGTGGTTATACTCTGGAGCAAGCGAGGTGATGTGAGAAACAAGCGCCCTCTTCTGGGAGAGTGCACGTCTGCGAGGTCGATTCTAGAGGGCGCCACGTACCGGATGGGTGTGTACGCAGACCGGAGCTGTTGTTCCGGTGTGGCGGTTGATGATTACCGGTCATTGGCGCCTGGTCTCCTTGGGTAATAGACCGTAGGGTATGAATCAATGGCCAGACCGCGACACCGGGTCCAGGCCACCAGGCCTACTGGTCCATGTACCAGAGACCGTAGGCTACAGCAGGCTGCAGCAGGCCAGGCGGCGGGACGGCTGGCTGGAGGGCCCTGTGTGATCACCGCGGTACATGACTCCTTAGGGGGTTGTAAGCTCTGTTTATGGAGTTACTTATAACTCCCGCTATATAAGGTTGACATTATCAGACCCTTAACGTCTTATGGCGCCTCCGTGTGTTATCGGCCCCGATGGCGGAGTTTGTACAGTGTCTCGGGAAGAGTCCTGTTAAACTCAGTCGCTCATGGCCTCCAAATATCGGGCGAAATATCGACTGTAATAAGAATGAAATGATACTTAATATTTAGAAAGCTTTCGATCGGCCAAAGGAACGAGCTGCGGATGTAGGAATTTATTTATATATGAATGTTTTAACCCAGGACCGTTCCGAGTGCCAACTATCACCGCGCGCGCAGCTTAAAATTCAGATCAGGTCAGGCCAGGTCAGGTCAGGTCAGGTCAGGGAAGCATTCCGCTAAAGATGCGGTATTTGGCATTGGTCTTTAAACTTGCTATATATAGCTCTCTTGGAATCTCTCTGTGGTCATTATACATACCGGTATATCTCTAAGCATGTGGCACTTTTTCTTTGACTTACTCTCTGTCTGTCTTTGGCCACTCTTTGGCCATCTCCGCTGCATGTGATCCATTCCTGTATCAATTCCATTTTGCCCATCTGTGTCGCCCCTTGGCTCTCTTAATCGTTCACATTTCTCTAGTCATTTAAGTCTTTCATGCGAGTCACCACGTATCACTCACTTTAGTAATTTTACTCGTGTATCCATCCATACCATACAGAACCTTCTATTTCGTTGATATCGCCAACGTTCAGTGTTTAAAACCCCATGCATTTACCGCAATGTAAGAACCTTTCATTCCATCTATAGTGCCTAAATCTGCTTTATTCTCCAGTAAACGACTCCATAGCCCCATCCCCATTACTAATCGTGACCTATGACCTATACCCATTTTGACCTTGCTGGACCGGGGTAATGACCTTGACCCCTTGAGCCGCCAGCACGTCCGTCCGTCGCTAAGCTACGAGTCTCGCTTTGACTAAAACATCGTCAATCAACGCATCGTTTTACCGCCGACTCGACCGGATCTCGCGTATGTCTCGCCATGCCGCGAGATCGAATCACGGGAGCGGAAGGGAGGGAGTTCGCATGGCTGATTCAACTCTGAGGTCGGCTGAATCTTTTTAGAATGAGGCCTATGCAAACACGACCATCTGACTGCTTGTAACGGTTTGTGAGAAACGCAACAGTATAGACGGACGATCGACAGCGAACGAAACCCAGGATTTTACACAGAGATAAAAGGTGAGGGAAGAAAGAGAGGGGGAGAGACTGGGAGACATAGTGGGGGAGAGCACGGAAGCCAGACCGACAGATAGAGAGGGTGAGAAAGAGAGACAGAGAGAAGATAAGGAGAGAGGGCAAGGAACAGAAAGAAAGCGAGGCCGACAGAACTAGAGGGTGAGACAGCAAGAGAGAAGAGAGAGAGAGGGGGGAGAGAGACAGAGAGAGAGAGATTAGGGTAGAGCAAGGAAACCAGGTCAACATATAGAGAGAGGGTGAGAGAGAAGGAGAGACAGAGAGAAGATAAGGAGAGAGGGCAAGGAACAGAAAGAAAGCGAGGCCGACAGAACTAGAGGGTGAGACAGCAAAAGAGAAGAGAGAGAGAGGGGGGAGAGAGACAGAGAGAGAGAGAGATTAGGGTAGAGCAAGGAAACCAGGTCAACATATAGAGAGAGGGTGAGAGAGAAGGAGAGACAGAGAGAAGATAAGCAGAGAGGGCAAGGAACAGAAAGAAAGCGAGGCCGACAGAGCTAGAGGTGAGACAGCAAGAGAGAAGAGAGAGAGAGGGGGGAGAGAGACAGAGAGAGAGAGAGTAGGGTAGAGCAAGGAAACCAGGTCAACATAGAGAGAGAGGGTGAGAGAGAAGGAGAGACAGAGACAAGATAAGGAGAGAGGGTGAGGAAAAGAAGGAAAGCGAGGCCGACAGAGCTAGAGGGTGAGACAGCAAGAGAGAAGAGAGAGAGGGGGGAGATAGACGGTGAGAGATAGTGGGGTAAAGCAAGGAAACCAGGCGGACAGATAGCCAAAGGATTAGAGAGAAGGAGAGAAAAACAGATACAGGGAGAGAGCGGAAAGAAGGAGAGGCGGACAGATAGACTGCGGGGGGCCGAGCAGAGAGACAGATGCTGGGCCAGGGGATGGTGCCTGAGATGGAGCTACGAGGCCCTTTCACCCCTGTGACATACGTCAATACCTGATCAGGGCAACGGCATATGTGGTGGCAACCAACATGGGATTCGTGGCGCCACCAGGCGGACCACAGGAAACCGAATCAAATCTACAGTGGATCCAGGGATTTGAATCCTTGAATCCTTGAATCCATGGGGGTCAATGTGAAGACGGATCCAGGATCAATAAGGGCAGAGATACTGCGTGACACATGGGGGGAAAGTGGGGGGGGGGCGGGGGGGGGGGCGACTGTCGTGGTTGTTTACACAAGAGGATTGAGAGAGAGAAATTGGGGAGTGCTTGAATAAGTTTGTGTCCGATGAATATCTATGTTAGAGAAAACGTTCGTAATGTATTCCTTAAACATAAATATTTACAGTATATTAATAGTGTTTCGCCGTTTTCTGAATTCATCAAAATAGTGCTCACACTCTGTTTTGATGTGGTATAATACCATTACATTGCAAAAGCCCGATTATAAACAGTAAATACCACAGGACTGTTTACTGTTAATTGACTAGCATTGTGAATGAAATACATCCTCTCTAGACGAGTTCCATATTTTAATAAAATGCCCATTGCAGGACAATATCCGAAAAAAACTGTTCTGTAAGAAATTTAACGATACGTGATATCAAGAATTCTTTTATAAATTATGGCATCATAAACATCGTGTTTCATCTCCTTGTAAAAAAATCGTTCACTATATATGAAAAAAACGTTTAGCCCAGTGGTGCCTGAAGTTTCCAATAAAATATATCTCTCTCATTGTCAATTAAATTGCTAAAAAAAAACGGCTCTTTATTTCCATAATTCAACAACTTCCTGAAGACTGCTATATACCCTGTAGGCTTTGAGCACTACTGCATGCAAACGAATACCAGACGTTGTGTGTTAGTAGCAGAAGAATCATCGCCCTGGGGCCTTCTTTTTATACGCCATCTTGGAAAAACCGAGACTGGCGTAAAGAGTTATGGGAAATATTTTGGTGTTATCTTGACTTTTTATATGGATATAAATACCATATTTCTACGTTATTGGCAAGGCATTTATACAATTAATGAGAATATCTAACTTACATTTAGATTACGTATCTTTTCCGTTACGTAGATGAGACTATTCCATGTTTAAATGTCTACAAAATTGTCAGGCGATGACGCCATCTTGACTTCTTGCAAAGACCAAAATAATATCCAGAATGCATTGCACATGCAGTGGCACCTCACGGTGGCAAAATTGGAACAACGATTAGCGAAGTGGTCTATGCCATAGTTATAAGAGTTGCGCAATACCCACTTGGGTGAGGCCCCAACAAGTCCCCATCACTTTGCACAGCGTGTCGCAGCTAATAAGCTACAGTTGTTCATAGGTTAAGGTTACACACTAAATGGTCGCTTGCCCATGATCAATGGAAAATCCTAATTTTCAACACATGAAAATTGGTAACCATGTATGTTTGAACATATCGAACTTATTTAGTGACAAACAAAGCATAAATTGCGTTCGATTTTTTGACCTGCAGCCTATAGCATGACACCCCATTAGAACGGCCAGCTCCAACGACCCAGAGAATCCCCATGTGATGCTGTTGGTCGCACGTCACACTCATAACTTCCCCATCAAGGATTAAATAAAACATTAATCTGCCCTGAAATCTGTTGATCAGCAGTCTGCTCACCCGGTAGTTTGTACTCAGAAATACGCAACTGATAAGCATTATAACTGTAATATACGATGATATTAGACACTCTGGGATACTTTTCTATGTACGACGTATTGGTGTGTAGCCTTAAGTCTCCATCCCTATTTATCCAGCTAACAAGTTAACGTCATAACAATGTTTTTTCTGGTTTGGTTTTGGTTGAGATAACGTGTATGGGTTTTTTGACGTTGCCCGAACGTTTTCAGAAAACGTTGTTCAGTCCAGTATTAAAATTGTGCCTTCTGTGAGAAACAACTGCGGATATGATGAATTAATCAGAAGTATGATTGGCAAATACAATCAATGACATTTTTTTTCATGATGTCTGATTTTTCAGATAACGTTGTCCTAACGTTGGGAAAACGTCCACTCTCGACTTGTCACCATTTTGTATTTATAACAACTGCTACACGCAGCGAAGTTCTATTAGTCACTACACATGGCAAAGGTTTTATTTTTATGGCATAAAGTCTAGAGAATATTACCTCAATGTTTGCGACAAACGTTGTAACAACGTCGCCCTGATGTTAACTTTGAGATGACGCGATTACAACCAAAAACCAACGTGTGCGAACCTTGTGTGTTAGCTAGGTTTCTGCCACCTAAGTGTAAATGTGAATTAACCTGCCTGCAGCGACGTACTGTGGTCTATTTCACGTATATAGTTTAGCCGCCTACGGGGTTTAGTCGCCTAAAAGGTGACGGAAGGATGTGCTGGCGCCTCAAGGGGTCAAGGTCATTTACATGGTAAAAACTAAATTGCGTTCGTGAAAACCCTGATTGAATAATATTCATGATAAAAATATACGAAAATTGAGGAACTGAAATCGGCAACCGGATGTGAATTGCAGAAACGCGTCTACGACCCGCACCGGCGTGACGTCATCAAGGGGCTTCTGATTGGTTCATAGTACGGCACGTCTGCTGTCTGTGTGTTTTTTGGGGGTTTTTTTAGTTCGGGGGGGGGGGGGGTGGGCGTTGGGGGGGGGGTCTTGTTTTGCTTGCCCCGTTCGTTGACCTCCTGCCTATTTGTCCTGACGACGATGTCACGTGTGGGTGACTAGGCCAAACCAACCAACCCAAACCTTGTCGCACTGAAGACAGATATATGGCACGGAGTTCCCGTCAGTTTGATCACTTTACACCATGAATAAGTAACATGGAAAAAAATATACGGTTTCGGGCGACAGCATATGACAAGTCCATCATAATTAAGGATACCGTTTATTGATACTAAAGGGAGGGAAAACAATTTGCGACGAGTCAGAGACAAAATCAGCGACTGGGTCCCAAAACACCTGAAAATACCATTTACGTGACATCTCGTATTTTATTTAGAGAGATGGCATTAGCGTGTTAGCTGCATAGCGATCTATTAGGGGTCCGTGTCGGATAGGCCTCCGTTTAGCCCGCCGACCTCCACCCCTGCCACCCGTTGCCCCTCCCCCCCCCCCTACCCCCCCCCCCCCCCCCCCCCCCAACCCCACCACCGCTATCTCAAATGGGCCATCTAGGGATGTAATATAAACCCAGGCAAATGACGCCTCAGGCCTCTTTCATTTCCATTCGCCCTGATTATGACTGACAAGGAGTGCCTACTGGACGGGGGATTCGGTGTCGGGGAGGGGGGGCGGGGGGTGCAGGTGTCGAGGGGCGCCAGACGCAAGCGCAGACTGGGCGGGTGTGAAGGAGACGCTAGTAGGTGGTGCTGGTGGTGGAGGAGTGCTAGTGGTAGTGGTGGGGGTGGAGAGGCGCTAGTGGTGGTGCTGGGGGTGGAGGAGGTGCTAGTGGTGGTGCTGGGGGTGGAGGAGGTGCCAGTGGTGGTGCTGGAGGTGGAGGAGGTGCCAGTGGTGGTGCTAGGGGTGGAGGAGGTGCCAGTGGTAGTGCTAGGGTGGAGGAGGTGCTAGTGGTGGTGCTGGGGGTGGAGGAGGTGCTAGTGGTGGTGCTGGGGGTGGAGAGGTGCTAGTGGGTGGTGCTTGAGGTCGAGGAGTGCTAGTGGTGGTGCTGGGGGTGGAGGAGGTGCTAGTGGTGGTGCTGGGGGTGGAGAGGTGCTAGTGGGTGGTGCTGGAGGTCGAGGAGTGCTAGTGCTGGTGCTGGGGGTGGAGGAGGTGCTAGTGGTGGTGCTGGGGGTGGAGAGGTGCTAGTGGGTGGTGCTGGAGGTCGAGGAGTGCTAGTGGTGGTGCTGGGGGTGGAGGAGGTGCTAGTGGTGGTGCGGGCGGTGCGGGCGGTGGGGGCGGTGCGGGCGGTGCGGGCGGTACGGGCGGTGAAGACGGTGCGGCCAGTGGGGACGGTGCGGGCGGTGGGGACAGTGCGGGCGGTGCGGGCGGTACGGGCGGTACGGGCGGTGAAGACGGTGCGGCCAGTGGTGACGGTGCGGGCGGGGCGGGCGGTGGGGACGGTGCGGGCGGTGCGGGCGGTGGAGACGGTGCGGCCAGTGGGGACGGTGCGGGCGGTGCGGGCGGTGGGGGCGGTGCGGGCGGTGCGGGCGGTGGGGACAGTGCGGGGGGTGGGGACGGTGCGGGCGGTGGAGACGGTGGGGGCGGTGCGAGCGGTGCGGGCGGTGGGGGCGGTGCGGGCGGTGCGGGCGGTACGGGCGGTGATGACGGTGCGGCCAGTGGGGACGGTGCGGGCGGTGGGGACAGTGCGGGCGGTGGGGACGGTGCGGGCGGTGCGGGCGGTGGAGACGGTGCGGCCAGTGGGGACGGTGCGTGCGGTGGAGACGGGGCGGGCGGTGCGGGCGGTGGAGACGGTGCGGCCAGTGGGGACGGTGCGTGCGGTGGAGACGGGGCGGGCGGTGCGGGCGGTGCGTGAGGAGGAGACGGTGCGGGCGGTGATGACGGTGCGTGCGGTGATGACGGTGCGTGCGGTGCGGGCGTTACGGGCGGTGGGGGCGGTGCGGGCGGTGATGACGGTGCGTGCGGTGCGGGCGGTGATGACAGTGCGTGCGGTGCGGGCGGTAGGGGCGGTGCGGGTAGTAGGGGTGGAGGTAGCGGAGAGGATGGTGAGGATGGATGTGGATAGTCCCTGGGATCGTATAATCGCCCGTATATATACGGAAGTCGATAGGCGGCGACGGCCGGATGACGGTCAAGAAGCCATCGGAGTAGATACATGAGCCATATACCTTAAAGCGGGTGTCCAACATAATTTAATCGCGATCTGCACCGAAAGTTTACATCTTAAAATTAAATTTGCGAGTGTTAGCGCTTCGTTTCGGCCGACTGGTAAGGAGAAAAAACATTAAGGCAACCCGCCGCCAGCAATGTCAAGCAGCGCGCCATTTTGCCGTGAGCAGTGACGCCTATTGTGACTATTCATATAGCGCCGCCTTACGTTATAACTCGCGGAGAGAGAGATCAGGGCCGCGATTTACAGATGAACAGCGGCAGTTCCAAGCTGCGCAGTGGCCCAGATCTTAGTCTTTCATGGAAAAGTACCGTCCGAAAAAATTGATATACGTCTTGCGAGGATTGACTCCGCAAAAATACCATGATTGGAGTTAGAATCGCAGCTATTTATATCAGCGATTATCACGCGCTCTTGTTTTGCTCACACAATAGGCGCAATTTCCGGTTTGAATAAATTAGAGTATCGCCTCCTGATTGGTCAATCACAGACACGCCTCTAAAAAGGGCTGCCGCCTGGGTAGGCGGCGAAATTGTGCCTGACGGTCACTTCTAAATTTTATTGTGAGCTACAGATAGAACAAACAATTCTGTAATTTGGAGGATAGACAATTGTGTATGATATGAATCGGTAAAGCAGCGTTAGAGGCCAGGCTGGCGGTTCCCTTTAATAGTATTATAATATCCAGCCCATCGGCAACGATATACGTCTTACTTAGAACATAAATGCCGATGTATACATCTTACTTAGGAAATAAACTCTAAATAGTCACTAACTAATGCGCACACTGAAGCCTGGGGTGCAACGTTCCCCTTCCGGTAACGTGACACGGACTAGCCCTGGCGGTGACCTTAACGTCTATTTAGATGTCATTGCCATTACTTGGGGCGTCTGTGGTTAGATTGCTCATGGGAGCCGTTGGGGTAAGATCGACTGCCCCCTTGTGTGCCGTGTCAGGGACTGGCGGAAAAAAAAGTGTAGTCCACCCTGTGATTCGTGACATTGGCGTCTTCCGCGGTTCCATCTGCCACTGCCCTAAAGCAGAGCTAAGGACACGGTTAGGCGACACTGCACGATGATGTCATTACATATGGTTGTGTGTTTGGGGGGGGGGGGGTCTTTGTTATAAGCCTGTGCCAGCTAGCTGCACAAAGTTCTGCACCATGGTACGATATCTATATCAAATAGAGCTACGTGTCTTTGCATGGAGACGTAGGCCACATCGCCGGGTGCTCGCAGAAGCTAGTGCGCATGCGTAAAGCCCTTCTCTGATTTCCCAGTGGCTCTGTGGGACTTCCGAGTTGCCCTAAAAGACCATCTGCGGCCACAGCCGAAGCCGAGCCACCGTAAGAAGAGGGGTGTCATTTGTTCCAATATCCCTTCCTTGCCCCGACAGTCCCCTGGGGTGCCCGTCGTGGCCCTCTAATCCCCATGGTTACCATGGGGGCGAGTCCGCTGGGTGGCCAGACTTCTAGTAGTGCGTAGTCTTCAAGTTCGAGCTCCCTTTCGAAACGAGGGAGACGAAGTCATTCCCGGGCGAAAGCGACCCCCGACCCGCCCCGGGATAACAGGAGGATGTCCCCGGATAGATATATTATTAAGCAGAAATATTCCTCGGTCGCAATATCCATCTTCATTTAAAGAACGATAAAACCGCGAGGCACGGGCGTGGCAATTGGACGATTCTGGCGGGAGATCTTAACATTTGGGAAAGGACGTTTCGGCCCTTGAGACCTGAAGTGTGTGTGGGGGCGGGGAGGGGGACGGGTCGGGGGGCAGAGACACGCGGTGTGGGCCGATAAGTGTCAGGATTGGCTACAAAGCCATTTGTGTAGCCAAATATGTCGCCGTCACGACATCTTAAGGATCATGTATGATACACTTCCGTTTTTCTTGATTTTTATCATTTTCGCCCCTTATTAGTTTTCGTCATAGTTTAACATATGTTTCAATGAAATTTTTAATTGATGCTAACAGCGCTGTGAAAAAAAAATAAGCGTGGTGAACCTATCTTTTTTACATTATTTGGTTTTATGAACATATGCCTACCAATTTTTTTTACGTGTATTTTATATCCTTAAGCCAAGGTTTTTGGGGGTTGTTTCGTACGTAATTATTCAACGTTATTCCCAGGAAGTTCATTGCAAATGTGTATCATCCATTAACGCCCATTTGTGTTTTAAATCTAGATTCTTCATTCTGCGCTAGAGTCACTTTCGCGAGAATCACTGTCTTCATAGTTTCATAGTTTTACTGGTGGGTGGGTAATTTTTTTATTACACATTCAGAAAGTCAACAGGTAAATAAGAACATATAATAAGTGTAAAGGGGATGCATTTATATGTTCATACAGTACATTACATCGCGGAATAAACATGCATCGGTTACATAGTATACATTCCGCGAGTGCCTTTATGACTGAGAGAGCGGACATTTGTAACGAAAAAGATAACCTATAGAGCGGACATTTATGATTAAAAAAAACATACCCCTATCAAGCGGATATTTTAAAACTTGTGTCTGGAGGGGTGAGGTGGGTGGGGGGCTCTGAAAATGTGCGTTCATAATAAGCCGGTTGCCGGGAAAAAATATCCCTTTCTGATTTTGGCAATAAAACGCCCCGACCGAGCGGATTTTTGCGGTGAAAAGGGGGGGCTTTACCGCGTAACCGCCCAAACCCGGCACAATTCGAACATTTAGTAATTCCGGTTTAGTATTCTTTTATCCTGATGAGCGATGTTGCGACTATGAACATCCTCTGAAAAAGGTATAAGTTAGCTATATATTGTTTTTTTATAGGCTTACGTGATTTACAAATATCTGCAAGTAATTTACATATGTCTGCAAGTAATTTACATATGTCGGCAAATCTGTAAATATAATTTATAGTAAATCAATGTCACATATCTGAAAATCATTTGTAGATAACAGTAAACCTTGTTCAAATTGGGGGTTTCTGCAGCTTTGGCGTGCCATACAAGCAGTTAGCCACAACCAAACTTCCATTCGATAGGTGGCGCTCTGTTTGTCTGTTTATAAGTGCTGCCATCTACTTTTTCGACTAACAACCACACCCAACTGTGTCGCCATCTGGCGAATGCGGGTATAGTTATTACTATAGCAACTAGACTCGCTTTGGGTCGCAGACGAACAGACATGATTTGTAATGGAAGCGTAGCGGCACATTCCACGCCACGCCTGCAGGCTGTAGCCTAGGCCAGTTTTATTATAGGTAATTCAGTATATCGAGCGTAGAAATGGTAAGGATATATAGTGTACAGCATGTGTGAGTTCTTTGTGTGTAACATATATAGATCAAACGGATGCATGCAAAGCCACAAAGTCCTTGAACTAAAAGTGTTCATCCAGAAATTGTGGCCCACGGGCACGGCAATGCTAAGCTTAATTCGCCCAATTGACATGAAAATTGTTGATTAGTCACAGGGGCTCATTTTCCTATGTGGCAAATACCACAACTTTACAAAGCGTTTTTTGTCAACAAATCTGATAACCTGTGTCTGTGACCTGATAGATGAGAATCAGTAAATCTGTCACATGAAAATGTTTTAAGCTTTAATTTTATTAAGCTTACCTAACGTTTATCATGTTTATAGTCTAGAAGGTGGACCAGTGATTGTTTGTGCACAGAAATGTCAAGTTTCAACAGACAGACATGACTGCTACCTTGATGCCTATTTCATAATTTTCTAAGCAATCTGCATATTAAATTTATTTTTAGGCAGTTGATATTTGACCATGACCAGCTAATGATGATGTGAAGCTATTTGCCAGTAATAAATGCTGTAAAGTTTTGTTTCGGCCCATATTTTCCTCTGAATTCGCTGCAATGATTTTGAAATAAGAGGTGAAAGCAACACAGTGTAATTTAATTATGTCAGATTTATATTTATACTGTAATGTTATCCCTTTTATCATGTTTATGGTACAAATAATATTACTTCATGTTGACACTCCACTGGCAGCAGATACATCATGATCTTGCCAGTCATGGACCATTCAGCGCTATTTTACCAGCAGGCTTCAAAGCCATGCAGGACATTGCACTGAGACACAACCGCCATTTACTTATTCATTCATTCATTCATATGTACTTATACAGCCCTTCCCCCCAACTGAACTGTTTTTAGGGAAAGTTAGATACAGTCTGGTGATAGCAGCTGGTACCTCTGTACCCAAGATCTCTACTGTATTTCCCATCTACAGTAAATCAGTGTTGCTGCAGAGCGTAGCCTTGCCCCATTATCCCCCTAATAATGCAAATGTCCCTTAAAATTGTGACACATGGATCCCAGTATCTCGCTGCTGTCGGCCCATTTCATAAAACACAAGAAGATCAATGTATAGGAATTGATAAAATTTAGATTTGCCTCTGTCCTTGTACACACTAAAAAAAATTTCATTTTCTTGTACTGACAATCGAATGAAGTCACAGTCAAAAATGTACCAAGTCTTGTTTGTCACTGAGTTGTTGCAGTACTTGCATCACAGGTTTAGGGTGTGTAAAGACGCAGACTCCTCTGAGCTTACAGCTTGCACACAGAACATGTGATACTTGCAGTTATTGGTTAACTATGTGCCACTTGCCATCTGGCCTTCTTGCTTGACATAAAACAGGGGTGAGAATGCATGCACACGACAGCGCAAAAACAGAAGGACCATAATGCTAGATAGTAAGAACCACCTGATGAACCTCGCTCTCTCAGATTATTCCCTCGCATACGCTATTTTCCCCCTCACTCTCTCGCTTCCCGATGCTGGCCTAATGCTCTTGCCACTGGACTATGTTTCCTGTTTTTGGCCATGACTCTGTGTGCTGGACTAAGGCTTGGGTCGCTGGAATATGGCTACATGCACTGGACTATGGCTCTGTGCGCCGGGCTATGGTTCTGACAGGAACTTGGACAGGTCCCCCTATTTCCAAAATGTTCCCCAAAACAATGCCATAGTGGGGGATACAATGTCCCCCATTTAATAATGTCTAGGGAAATCACTGGTAAATATTGAAACATCCTAATTTGCCTGCAGTGTCTCAGTGCAATGCCCTGGCATTGTAACCTGCCGATATGGCATCGAAACATGCTGATAAAATAAGAAAATGCTTTATTTTGTTGTCCATGTCACAGTCAAATATCTACTGCCTTTTATGTATCTTTTTCTCAGTGCACAATTACTGGTGTGATGACTATAGATTTCTTAGTTAATATAAGTAATAATAAATAAAACAAAATGAACAAGGTCTCCAGGGCGTGTCTTTCTGATCACATGCAGAGATGAAAAAAATGCTTATTTTATAAATCATTGATCTGTGCATGATTATGGAAGGTCAATGTTATGCAGAAGGATCACTTAATCTAGATCTAATCTAGTTCACTAACATGAAATTCTTTGCATATCAATATCAGGGGATAACACAATACATAAAATATATTGATCCTCTTTCTGCAATATTTGTTCAAAAAAGTGACTTACCAATACTGCTCAAAATGCAACTTTTAAGATCCAACATGGAATATAGTTTACAACCAAATTAAGGCTTGATAGAAATAGGTCCATTGAAGCTTCCCCTGCTATATATGACTGCACATGTCATAGGTAAATAAAGCATGGGTTAATTAATTTCATCTTGCCAGATAATGTATGGTAGTGTCATACTTAAATTCCTTTAGCCTGATACTATCCTTATACCTAATTAATAGTGCCTACTTTGCTATTGATCTGATATCATATAGCAACTAAAAGGTAACAAAGGTTATTGGTCTTGTAATAATGTTAAATTAATTAAGATATACAATACCAGTAATATTCATTGATATATAGATATATAACTAAACTGATATATACAAACATTTACTAGTCACCTAGTATGTCTTAATATATTTCCTTTTACTTTCCAGGCATAGGGGACATGGAGCTAGTCTGGATAACAGCTTACAGCAAAGTGACTGTAAGCAGTTAATATCAACTTGACAAGGCCAGTCTGCTTACATCAAACTAGCCATGGATATTGTCATCTATGCACGCGAGATACAACTGAAAACTTAGGTGTACCGCTCGTGTAGCTACAAAATTAACTCACTTTTTGCTATACAATGGTACAAACAGGACGAACATAGCATTGTTGGTAGCCACATAATCAATTGGAAAGATTCCTCCAAGTGTAATTTTGGCTGGAGGTACTGTTAAAACTATTCCTTAATCGCCAATATGCTGAAGCAAGGCCTGGTGCATGAGACCTTGTCCGACCTGAGCAGTGGCCCGGCAGCCCTGCCGCCCCTGCACAACTTGCCCCAGTGGTCTCGTATCAATACCTTGGACAAAGCTCGCTACCCCAAGCCATTCTTGAAGGACCGACTCCAACCTCTGCCCAACACGGCCACTGATATGGAGACCAACGTCGTGACGTCACAGCGGGAGGGCTCCCCTGAACATGACGCCAGTAGTCGTGACTCTCACAATATTAACCCTGCGCTGAGGATCCAGCATCTAGAGAAAAGTATAAAATTCCTGCGAGATCAGCACCACGAGGTTCTCTCACACCTTCATGAAGAGATTGATAAGCTGAAGAGAGATAACAAAGGTAATTGTTGACTAATGAATGAATGACTGTATTTAAAGTGAAGATATCAAAAGTACCGGTAACTAGGCTTACCACTAATGAAAAGTAAAGAGATAAGTGCTCGCAACACCATAAAGTGAACAAATAAAGATGAAGTACCCTACTCACCTGTTATTTTACTAACTCTCTCTTTATACATGTACTTCACTTTCCAGAACTTCAGTTCCGTCTAGTTATGATTCAGAAAATGCCATCCTCGCCTACAAGAAACAGTGCAAGTAAAAGGAAAAATTCTCAGGAACAGAAGTTGGCTGAAAAAGGTAATTCTTTTTCTATAATAATATACCAGGTATTGCTCATATGATATGACGTTCACTTCTGGAAGATTTGTAGTTAATGTACCGTATTTCTTTCTAAAGGATACATCTACGTTATTATAGACAATCTATTCATTTGTCTTTACCATGTCCTTACAACGCTTCCTCAATAAATTGCATCAGCGCTGTACTTTACGGTCGGATTATTGTTAGCAGGTCATGAATATGGGGAATTATCCACAAGTTGAAACAAAACTGTTATTACCGGCACAATGCAGGAGTAAGGGAAGTCTGCCAGGTCTTAAGAAAATATGCTGTCAAAGGAAGTACATATCTAACCCACTGAGATATGCATTATTAATGGTAATAAAAAAAAGAGTTCCTAAGCTTCAATGCGTTTAAAACTTTCTTACTTAGGGTTAACGAGAACATAATTATTACAATCGGTGTGGGGTATTTTGTGGCTGTGTGTAAGAGGTTGGATGCTACCAGAAGGTAGATAATCGAGGCATTTGACATGTGGCGTGCCAGGTTCTTCGGGTGTTTTACTGACTCAGACAATGTTGCTGTTACCCAGGTGCTACTGATGCTGATGCTTACCAGGGGTTTCCCACTCAAGAGGACCCCAGCCCCGCTGAAGATCTCAACTCACATTCTCCAGGTAACATAGCCTATTAAGTATTATACTTGCAGTTACTTGTAGTCCTGGGTTAATCCTAACTTTAAATTTAACTTATATTTTTGGACTGCAATGCCAATATTTTTAACCATTTCCCCAAAGAAAGTTTGTGTACAATGTTCACTGCATTTCTGCATTCGAAAGTAAACCTACCGGTAACTACATAATTTGGTTGCAATAGATAAATCAGCAAGCAGGTTGACTATTTTAGTAATAGAAATAGATCATTTAGAGAACAAATTCTCATTATCTTCATGTGGGAAGTTTAAATAAATGGATGAGGCTGGTGTTTTAGACCCAAAATAGTATACATATGCTAATCTTAGCCAGGAAACTTGGATAACAACGCCGGGTGGTGTTGGATATGTACTTCGTCATAATTACCCATAGTTAAAATTGTCTTTTTGGTGTTTTTTTTTAAGTTTCAGAAGAGAAAATTGAAGAGCTTAAATTAATTTTCCTAGAAGAGGAGATGAAAGAACTGAAAAAAGCCTTGAAGGATGAGAAACATAAGAATCATTATCTGCAACAGCTGCTTGAGCGAGCGGAGGCACGGATGGCACAACGGGCAGAGAGAAAGTAAGTAGCGGAGGCACAGATGGCGAAATGGTGGGGCAAAGAAATCTGTTTAATGCATGCATAATAAGCTAGACGCTGGCTTAAATGACTGTTTTAACTATTTGATATAACTCAGTATATAACCCCCTCCCCTCTCATCTTCTCTCCCCCCCCCCCTCCCCTCTCATCTTCTCCCTCCCCCCTCCTCACAGTCCCGTGGATACATCAGACTTGCTGCTCCAGGGTGACACCCACAACCCACAAGCCGCCCCGGCACCCGTCCATATCCCCTCCCCTTCCGTCTCCATGGGCGCGGCCAGCCTTCACGCCTCCTCCACCCTACCTGCCCCCCACCCGCCTCACCACCATGCCCACCCGCATCCCCACCCCCCGAGTATTACCGGGGCAGGGGGAGGCCCCCACAGTCAGCGCCATCACGCGAGCCACCCACGGCGCCACCTACTGGAGAATGCTACGTCGCAACCGCCACACCAGCAGCGCAGCCCTAGCGGCAGGTCGTCAGCCAGTCGGCCGCTGCCGTTCAACGCGTCCGTCAGCCCGCTGCTGGTGCACGTGGGGCCGCAGGGTCCCCGACCCCCGACCCTGGCCGAGTGTGAAGCCATCATAGGCCACCTTCAGAAGACTGGCGACAGGCAGGCCCATGAGGTGAGCCCCAGGCCGTGAACCCCTGAACCAGGGGGCCATTTCACTGGACTATCCTCTACTACATTTTCCCTTGTTACAGTAGTCATTATAATCATGGTCGTATTGCAAGGATGAAAGCCTTTTCATTGTAATTAGTTTATTAGTCGTTAATTTAATAAAATTGCATCCAGAAACATGGTATAATTTGTAAAAAAATGTACGGATTCCTGGTAAAACTTTTTGCATGATATTATCATGTATAACGCCGGGGGCCAGTTTGGTCGCCGGCGGGTGTCGAACTCCCGACCTCCCGAACGTGAGTCAGACCAGCGGGAGTCCGTCTACGTATAGATTCGGCTAAAGGGGTGATCCCTCTAGCCGAGGCGGGTAGGAATAGATTGACTCACTGCTCCACTAGCCCCCCCCCCCCCCTCCCCCCTCTCTCACCGCTACATATCCTGTACCCCCTGACAGTTGAACCAGCTGAAGACTGACCTACGCGACGTGCTGTACAGCCACAAGTGGTCGCCAGACGCCTTCCTATTGGCCAAGGCCTACATCGCGGAGGATGACGCGCGCGAGGACAGCGACACCCAGCGGAGACTGACGAAAGTGCCGCTCAAGCCGCAGAACAGAAAGCTGTGAGTAGTCACAACACGTCACAACGTAGTACGTCTTACAACGCTGTGTGCCTTTCCATTCGACGTGGATCCTTGGGTGATTTGTTCTTCTGGGTTGTCCTTGTCTGGTTGTCATCTGTATCCGCATTTTGAAGCAATACAGAAAAATATATATATAGTAAGGAATATAAAAAGGGGGTGAGGGAGCTAGGGTTGCCTGGGCGGGCTCGCCGGACGCCAGTATCACCCTGGAACAGCGTATGTATCCACGGGGCTTTGTGGGAAGAGGGGGGAGAGGGTTATCTGCAGAGTTCTGTCTATCTTTACTGGTAGATCTATACCAGCCCTGAGTGTTCTTCTTGTCTGGTACCTGACGGGTCGTGGGTTCGTGCCCCTGGCACCTGCATCTAGGACATGTTTGCCTCCAACCCAGGGTATTAGCCAGAGACCCGCCTGCCCGCCGGATGGGTCTGAATTTTGGCAGGCAGATTTTCAGTTTGGCTGGCAGTCCGTATTGTTTACCCGCCCAAAAAGAGCCTTTTGGTGGGGACGTTTAGGAGACAATCATAGCGCTCAGAATTTTATAGGAACACTTTGCTTACCAGCCGAAATTTTGGCTGGCAAAAAAAATCTGGCTAATACCCTGCTCCAACTCTATGTCATATTCCCGAGAGTATTTTCTGGGCCACTCAATTAAGGCTGGTTCTCGTACTCCTTCACAGTCAATACTCTTTGTGTATCGTTTGGTACCGCCATCTGGCGACTAGTTCATGATGTATGTCGTTGATTGTGCGAAAGGAGCAGAAAGTTGAATGCACTTGGCTTCGATGACATGAAGGTAATTTCGGTCCCCAGGGCGATGTATGATTGACCTGTACACCTGTACGTTTAAAAAAAGACTGAGGAGAGCTGTGGGCTTACATGAGCATAGGGAATGTCAATAAGTCGATCTTGTTCAATTTGACATGTATAAGCTTCTTCCAAAATCTCGCTCAAGGCTATTAACATTTGTCATTTAAATTTTGTTTTTGTTGATGTCGTCCATTGCGGCTAAACGTGGGATCATAAGAAGTGATCGAAGGAATGAAATTATCGAAGTTAAAGAACTGTTCCATAATTTAACATCTGTGTGATATTTTATACTAACTGTGGTGACTTTAATGCGTAGTTCTTGTGCTTAAGCCGTTAATAATAATCATCTCCCTATATGCTTGCTGTGCCCTGCCATCGCCTGCCTCTCATACAGGCATTCATTCCCATCTAGGCGCGATTATAGACATATTTGTGACTTATTAAACTATGCACTTTTGCTACATATTGGATGCTCCGTTTCCTTGTAGGAATCGACCCCTAATTCCGAATCTGTATACAGTAAACCTGTAAGTAGGGCAGATGCCGAGTAGCAACTCGTGCGTTATCATATAGCACGTGCACTTTTAAGGAAAGCGTCGTTCACCAAACTTTCACTCCAACTAAAGCTAAACTTCGGATTTACGTTCCGTTCGCTTGGTTCCATTCACAGCCGTATTCCTTGCATTTTGTGCATTCTTTCGTTCCTCGGTTTGGTGTTCCTTTTTGGTCGCCAGCTTTCTTGGAACAAAATTATATTGTCACTGGTCTTTCACGCCTGAAAGCAGGCAAATTGTGTAGCAGGTTGTGTTGTTGGTGTGACATGTGACCTCGGTTGACCCGTGACCTCGGTTGACCCGTGACCTCGGTTGACCTGTGATCTCGGTTGGCATGTGACCTCAGTTGACACGTGGGTCAACTGATATTCCAAATATTATAAATTCAACGTTGAACACATTCTGGTTACCTCCTTTCTCAAACATAACAATTCATCTGAAGATTTTTTTTAACCCTTCATCTGCCTATAATTATCATAATCCACAAATAAGCCAGAACCTGCATTTACGTCACTTGGCGCGAAAATTACAGCTTTTGGTCTTTTAGAGTTGATGCCCGAGTTTGTTCAGATTTCGTGACTAAAAATGCCACTCTAACCAAACAATGAGCCTTGCATCTTACGCAACCTTATATTGGCAAAATTGGCAGGGACGCGTGGCCTTTCACAGCCGACCTTGACACGTGACCAATTTGACAAGCGTTTTCGTTGGACATAAACACGTGATCTGCCAGCTGGGCCCACATTGACACGTGACTTGTCTACACGTGACCAGTCTTGTCTTTATTCGTGATCTCTCCTCGTCACATTTCAGTTATGATTTCTATGGAGTGTAGCGGGTCATTTCCAATGTCTTATATTCATAATGCACATTATTTATGAATTGTTGATCCTATTATTATGAATGACTTAAATGATGAGTCGTTTAATTGTGGTATTATTATGAAAGGTTTATGGTGTGTCTCATGACAGGTTTATGGAATGTATTATGAATAGTTTATGTTGTATGTTATGTATTGTTTATGGTATTATTATGAATGGTTTATAGTATTAGTATGAAAGGTTTATTTCATGTATGATGAACGGTTTCTGATGTGCTTGCACAAAGCCTAGCTGTGTTAGTTGCACGAAAATACTAGGATAAATATGTGTCATTGGCTTACCAAACAGCAAAATCTCAGCTCTGTCTACGCCTTACGTTAGGTATGTTAAAGATTATATACTAGCTGAAAGCATATAGATATATATTAGCACAATGACAAACATGCAATCTTTTATCGGCGACATGGACGTGAAGAACTACATTTGTTTGTGTACGTGCGAATAGTGATGTTACTGGGGTCATCGATTGCACATTGGGTGCATTTTGAAAATCAGACCTGTTGCGGTTAACTACATGTCATGTCCTGTCTCTTCATTTCACTACTTTCATATAGTGATTGCTGTCTGTAAATCAGTGGGTTTTCGATATTGCTCCAATCAGCCTGATCATTGTAACAAACTCACATGTCTATGGCAGGCCGTCATTGCAACAAATCTAACGTTTCTTCGTATACATGATATTCTTGTCATTTTGTTTCCTGGACTCTCACGCACTAATTGGTACACCAGTGCACTGATTCTATTCCTCTATGCAATGGTGTTCAGGCTATTACTTGCGGTGACTGGTATCACGGTATTTTCGTCCCCAGGCCAGACATCGCCCATCAGTAACTGGTATCCCGGTCTTTTCGTCCCCAGGCCAGACATCGCCTATCAGTAACTGGTATCCCGGTCTTTTCGTCCCCAGGCCAGACATCGCCTATCAGTAACTGGTATCCCGGTCTTTTCGTCCCCAGGCCAGACATCGCCCATCAGTAACTGGTATCCTGGTCTTTTAGTCCCCAGGCCAGACATCGTCTATCAGTAACTGGTATCCCGGTCTGTTAGTCCCCAGGCCAGACATCGCCTATCAGTAACTGGTATCCCGGTCTTTTCGTCCCCAGGCCAGACATCGCCTATCAGTAACTGGTATCACGGTCTTTTCGTCCCCAGGCCAGACATCGCCTATCAGTAACTGATAACACGGTCTTTTAGTCCCCAGGCCAGACATCGCCTATCAGTAACTGGTATCACGGTCTTTTCGTCCCCAGGCCAGACATCGCCTATCAGTAACTGGTAACACGGTCTTTTAGTCCCCAGGCCAGACATCGTCTATCAGTAACTGGTATCCCGGTCTTTTCGTCCCCAGGCCAGACATCGCCCATCAGTAACTGGTATCCCGGTCTTTTCGTTCTCAGGCCAGACATCGCCTATCAGTAACTGGTAACACGGTCTGTTCGTCCCCAGGCCAGACATCGCCTATCAGTAACTGGTATCACGGTCTTTTCGTCCCCAGGCCAGACATCGCCTATCAGTAACTGGTATCCCGGTCTTTTAGTCCCCAGGCCAGACATCGCCTATCAGTAACTGGTATCCCGGTCTTTTCGTCCCCAGGCCAGACATCGCCCATCAGTAACTGGTATCCCGGTCTTTTCGTTCTCAGGCCAGACATCGCCTATCAGTAACTGGTAACACGGTCTGTTCGTCCCCAGGCCAGACATCGCCTATCAGTAACTGGTATCACGGTCTTTTCGTCCCCAGGCCAGACATCGCCTATCAGTAACTGGTATCCCGGTCTTTTAGTCCCCAGGCCAGACATCGCCTATCAGTAACTGGTATCCCGGTCTTTTAGTCCCCCAGGCCAGACATCGCCTATCAGTAACTGATAACACGGTCTTTTAGTCCCAAGGCCAGACATCGCCTATCAGTAACTGGTATCACGGTCTTTTCGTCCCCCAGGCCAGACATCGCCTATCAGTAACTGATAACACGGTCTTTTAGTCCCCAGGCCAGACATCGCCTATCAGTAACTGGTATCACGGTCTTTTCGTCCCCAGGCCAGACATCGCCTATCAGTAACTGGTATCCCGGTCTTTTCGTCCCCAGGCCAGACATCGCCTATCAGTAACTGATAACACGGTCTTTTCGTCCCCCAGGCCAGACATCGCCTATCAGTAACTGATAACACGGTCTTTTAGTCCCCAGGCCAGACATCGCCTATCAGTAACTGGTATCACGGTCTTTTCGTCCCCAGGCCAGACATCGCCTATCAGTAACTGGTAACACGGTCTTTTAGTCCCCAGGCCAGACATCGCCTATCAGTAACTGGTATCCCGGTCTTTTCGTCCCCAGGCCAGACATCGCCCATTAGTAACTGGTATCCCGGTCTTTTCGTCCTCAGGCCAGACATCGCCTATCAGTAACTGGTAACACGGTCTTTTCGTCTCCAGGCCAGACATCGCCTATCAGTAACTGGTATCCCGATCTTTTAGTCCCCAGGCCAGACATCGCCTATCAGTAACTGGTAACACGGTTATTTCGTCCCCAGGCCAGACATCGCCTATCAGTAACTGGTATCCCGGTCTTTTTGTCCCCAGGCCAGACATCGCCTATCAGTAACTGGTATCCCGGTCTTTTAGTCCCCCAGGCCAGACATCGCCTATCAGTAACTGATAACACGGTCTTTTAGTCCCCAGGCCAGACATCGCCTATCAGTAACTGGTATCACGGTCTTTTCGTCCCCCAGGCCAGACATCGCCTATCAGTAACTGATAACACGGTCTTTTAGTCCCCAGGCCAGACATCGCCTATCAGTAACTGGTATCACGGTCTTTTCGTCCCCAGGCCAGACATCGCCTATCAGTAACTGGTATCCCGGTCTTTTCGTCCCCAGGCCAGACATCGCCTATCAGTAACTGATAACACGGTCTTTTCGTCCCCCAGGCCAGACATCGCCTATCAGTAACTGATAACACGGTCTTTTAGTCCCCAGGCCAGACATCGCCTATCAGTAACTGGTATCACGGTCTTTTAGTCCCCAGGCCAGACATCGCCTATCAGTAACTGGTATCCCGGTCTTTTCGTCCCCAGGCCAGACATCGCCTATCAGTAACTGGTATCCTGGTCTTTTCGTCCCCAGGCCAGACATCGCCTATCAGTAACTGGTATCCCGGTCTTTTCGTCCCCAGGCCAGACATCGCCTATCAGTAACTGATAACACGGTCTTTTCGTCCCCCAGGCCAGACATCGCCTATCAGTAACTGATAACACGGTCTTTTCGTCCCCAGGCCAGACATCGCCTATCAGTAACTGGTAACACGGTCTTTTAGTCCCCAGGCCAGACATCGCCTATCAGTAACTGGTATCCCGGTCTTTTCGTCCCCAGGCCAGACATCGCCCATTAGTAACTGGTATCCCGGTCTTTTCGTCCTCAGGCCAGACATCGCCTATCAGTAACTGGTAACACGGTCTTTTCGTCTCCAGGCCAGACATCGCCTATCAGTAACTGGTATCCCGATCTTTTAGTCCCCAGGCCAGACATCGCCTATCAGTAACTGGTAACACGGTTATTTCGTCCCCAGGCCAGACATCGCCTATCAGTAACTGGTATCCCGGTCTTTTTGTCCCCAGGCCAGACATCGCCTATCAGTAACTGGTAACACGGTCTTTTAGTCTCCAGGCCAGACATCGCCCATCAGTAACTGGTATCCCGGTCTTTTCGTCCCCAGGCCAGACATCGCCCATCAGTAACTGGTATCCTGGTCTTTTCATCCCCAGGCCAGACATCGCCTATCAGTAACTGGTATCATGGGCTTTTAGTCCCTAGGCCAGACATCGCCTATCAGTAACTGGTATCCTGGTCTTTTCGTCCCCAGGCCAGACATCGTCTATCAGTAACTGGTATCGTGGTCTTTTCGTCCCCAGGCCAGACATCGCCTATCAGTAACTGGTATCCTGGTCTTTTCGTCCCCAGGCCAGACATCGCCTATCAGTAACTGGTATCCTGGTCTTTTCGTCCCCAGGCCAGACATCGCCTATCAGTAACTGGTAACACGGTCTTTTCGTCCTCAGGCCAGACATCGCCTATCAGTAACTGGCATCATGGGCTTTTCGTCCCCAGGCCAGACATCGCCTATCAGTAACTGGTATCCTGGTCTTTTCGTCCCCAGGCCAGACATCGCCTATCAGTAACTGGTATCCTGGTCTTTTCGTCCCCAGGCCAGACATCGCCCATCAGTAACTGGTATCCCTGTCTTTTCGTCCCCAGGCCAGACATCGCCTATCAGTAACTGGTAACACGGTCTTTTCGTCCCCAGGCCGGACATCGCCTATCAGTAACTGGTATCAAGGTCTTTTCGTCCCCAGGCCAGACATCGCCTATCAGTAACTGGTATCCTGGTCTTTTCGTCCCCAGGCCAGACATCGCCCATCAGTAACTGGTATCACGGTCTTTTCGTCCCCAGGCCAGACATCGCCTATCAGTAACTGGTATCATGGGCTTTTCGTCCCCAGGCCAGACATCGCCTATCAGTAACTGGTATCATGGGCTTTTCGTCCCCAGGCCAGACATCGCCTATCACTAACTGGTATCCTGGTCTTTTCGTCCCCAGGCCAGACATCGCCCATCAGTAACTGGTATCCCGGTCTTTTCGTCCCCAGGCCAGACATCGCCCATCAGTAACTGGTAACACGGTCTTTTCGTCCCCAGGCCAGACATCGCCTATCAGTAACTGGTAACACGGTCTTTTCGTCCCCAGGCCGGACATCGCCTATCAGTAACTGGTATCAAGGTCTTTTCGTCCCCAGGCCAGACATCGCCTATCAGTAACTGGTATCCTGGTCTTTTCGTCCCCAGGCCAGACATCGCCCATCAGTAACTGGTATCACGGTCTTTTCGTCCCCAGGCCAGACATCGCCTATCAGTAACTGGTATCATGGGCTTTTCGTCCCCAGGCCAGACATCGCCTATCAGTAACTGGTATCCTGGTCTTTTCGTCCCCAGGCCAGACATCGCCTATCAGTAACTGGTATCACGGTCTTTTCGTCCCCAGGCCAGACATCGCCTATCAGTAACTGATAACACGGTCTTTTCGTCCCCAGGCCAGACATCGCCCATCAGTAACTGGTAACACGGTCTTTTCGTCCCCAGGCCAGACATCGCCTATCAGTATTGTAACTGGTATCACGGTCTTTTCGTCCCCAGGCCAGACATCGCCTATCAGTAACTGGTATCCCGGTCTTTTCGTCCCCAGGCCAGACATCGCCTATCAGTAACTGGTATCCTGGTCTTTTCGTCCCCAGGCCAGACATCGCCCATCAGTAACTGGTATCCCGGTCTTTTCGTCCCCAGGCCAGACATCGCCCATCAGTAACTGGTATCCCGGTCTTTTCGTCCGCAGGCCCGACATCGCCCATCAGTAACTGGTATCCTGGTCTTTTCGTCCCCAGGCCAGACATCGCCTATCAGTAACTGGTATCACGGTCTTTTCGTCCCCAGGCCAGACATCGCCTATCAGTAACTGATAACACGGTCTTTTCGTCCCCAGGCAAGACATCGCCTATCAGTAACTGATAACACTGTCTTTTCGTCCCCAGGCCAGACATCGCCTACGTGCAGAAGGACACCGTCTCGCTGCCCCCGCTCAAGCAGACTGTTGGGGGCCGCGCCATTGAGCGGCGTAAGCGCACTCAGATCCTGCAGAAGTCTCGACTCAGCAAGGACATCAGCCACTGAGGACCCGGATGAGAGCCACTACGTCATAGCTACGTCATACAAACACACAGACAGACATGCGCCTTGGATGTAGGACGATTTGACTATTGTCACCAGCGATATTTATACATTGCCAGTGGCGCGCTATTTATACGTCATTGGCGCGCCATAAGCAGTCAGTGACGTCATTTGGTGAGTCTTTGATACCTTACCAACAATGTCAATAACGTATCAATAACGGTCAATAACTATCAATAACGTATCAAGTGTCATTTATACCAGAGATATGTCAGTAACAAGTACACTGCGGTCTTGTATCCACATGCTGTGGCTATATCAAAATATATATATCAAACACGGTTCTCATATTCAGGTTTCCTGTACTGAGTTTCCTAGCGCCTCAATGTTATCTTTCTCTCTGTATGTCATAGACTAGGCGTGTTGGACACAGCACAGCGTTTATAGGTTCTATATCGCTATCGCTCTGATCTCTGTGATAATATACATACATAATATACGTACGTGGCGGGACATTGCATTCGCAATACTGCGATCCCCCTTCTGGCGTTATCTGACACTGGTAATACAGGATTCTATTTAACTGGATCTATGTGACTTGTCCTATATGACTTGTCCTATATGACTTGTCCTATATGACATGTTCTATAGAACTAGTCCCATATTACTAGTTATGCGAATAGTCCTAGTTGACTAGATTTACCTGATTAGGCTAGTTCTACATGACTAGGTCTATATGACTAAATCTACATGACTAGGTCTATATGGCTGGTTCTATATGATTAGGTTATATTGCTAGTTCTACATGACTAGGTTTATATGACTACTTTTACATGACTAGATCTATATGGCTAGTTCTACATGACTAGGTCTATATGGCTAGTTCTACATGACTAGGTTTATATGGCTAGTTCTACATGACTAGGTTTATATGATTATACCGTATGCCTTTACTGCCTAACTTTGTTTTAACACGCACCATTTTGAGCGTCTTGTATTCATGCTCGACGTAGATAAACTGATCCGTCCTGCGTGACGTCATACGTCTTTATTCTGGTCAAAATGACGTCACGGCGCGTGTTGATTGTCTATATCAAGGGCGTCAACTTTTACCGGTCCTCTGGTGTCAGTCTTTCACCTCGCGATGCTTCGTATCGTGTCACATGAGAAAAAGATTGCCTTTTGCATATTCCGTATATATATCTATACATATATATATATTGCTTGATGTTTTGAGATTTTATACATTTTGACGTCTTCAATTGTTACCCTTTTCTCGGTGGCGTAAACCGGTTGCGGTATTGATACAGTGTATGTTATGGCCGGGGAAGATGTCTACCCCGTATTCGCGACAGAATTCGGAACTCCATCCCAGTTTTTATGAGTATCCGTCTGTAAGAGCCCCCTGATTCTTTAGAAGCTGTTTAGATCATAACGTATGTATCATATCCATATGATGAACTTATAAATTGTCTAACAAGAGGTCCATTTCGGGCCATGTTTAGCGGATGTTTCCGGAATATGACGAAATCATATGTTAAAATCGATGATGAAATTTGCCATTATGTTCATGGTGAATACATCGTGCAATATCTATATCTCGGTGTGGTATGGGCGTTCGGCGCAGTCTGAACCATATGAAGAGGTTTTAATGGGGGGATATTCTCACGAAATATTCCGTCCTTGGTCGCGATTTTTATTGGTCACTAATAAAAACTAATACACATTGATCACGCACCTTTTTCTGTCTTGCCTCTTACCACCTTACATTTCTCTTCGTGCACTGGGCCTACCTGGTAACTATGTGAAACCGTCTGAATGAGGTGAATCAGATGAAAGTGCCTGAAATGTCAATGGCTGTGGAATCTGGTTATGATTTTATGATTAATAATTTTATGATGTGCTCGCCAAATGTTTTTTGTGGAATGAGCAAAAACAGCTACAGACTGATACTATCTTTGTGGGCTCCAGTCTACGGCGTACATGTATCTGTATGAGCATTCCAGTCTACGGCGTACACGTATCTGTATGAGCATTCCAGTCTACGGCGTACACGTATCTGTATGAGCATTCCAGTCTACGGCGTACACGTATCTGTATGAGCATTCCAGTCTACGGCGTACACGTATCTGTATGAGCATTCCAGTCTACGGCGTACACGTATCTGTATGAGCATTCCAGTCTACGGCGTACACGTATCTGTATGAGCATTCCAGTCTACGGCGTACACGTATCTGTATGAGCATTCCAGTCTACGGCGTACACGTATCTGTATGAGCATTCCAGTCTACGGCGTACACGTATCTGTATGAGCATTCCAGTCTACGGCGTACACGTATCTGTATGAGCATTCCAGTCTACGGCGTACACGTATCTGTATGAGCATTCCAGTCTACGGCGTACACGTATCTGTATGAGCATTCCAGTCTACGGCGTACACGTATCGGTATGAGCATTCCAGTCTACGGCGTACACGTATCGGTATGAGCATTCCAGTCTACGGCGTACACGTATCTGTATGAGCATTCCAGTCTACGGCGTACATGTATCTGTATGAGCATTCCAGTCTACGGCGTACACGTATCTGTATGAGCATTCCAGTCTACGGCGTACACGTATCTGTATGAGCATTCCAGTCTACGGCGTACACGTATCTGTATGAGCATTCCAGTCTACGGCGTACACGTATCTGTATGAGCATTCCAGTCTACGGCGTACACGTATCTGTATGAGCATTCCAGTCTACGGCGTACACGTATCTGTATGAGCATTCCAGTCTATGGCGTACACGTATCTGTATGAGCATTCCAGTCTACGGCGTACACGTATCTGTATGAGCATTCCAGTCTATGGCGTACACGTATCTGTATGAGCATTCCAGTCTACGGCGTACACGTATCTGTATGAGCATTCCAGTCTACGGCGTACACATATCTGTATGAGCATTCCAGTCTACGGCGTACACGTATCTGTATGAGCATTCCAGTCTGCGGCGTACACGTATCTGTATGAGCATTCCAGTCTACGGCGTACACGTATCTGTATGAGCATTCCAGTCTACGGCGTACACGTATCTGTATGAGCATTCCAGTCTACGGCGTACACGTATCTGTATGAGCATTCCAGTCTACGGCGTACACGTATCTGTATGAGCATTCCAGTCTACGGCGTACACATATCTGTATGAGCATTCCAGTCTACGGCGTACACGTATCTGTATGAGCATTCCAGTCTACGGCGTACATGTATCTGTATGAGCATTTTTTTAAGCTGCTCATTTGACGTCAGTGTGTGAAATTATCACTAAGGGAGAATGTATATCTGTACCAAGTGGACGTGTGTTCAGTGTTCCTGTGTTGTGCGACAGACATGCTGGTGTCGCCATGTCCAATATCGATACAAAGATTGTTGGTTACATATGTCGACTTCAATCTTACGTCCGATCCGCCATTATGAAGAAAAAATCAACGACGCGAATCACACCGCTGAAAAGTTTATGTCATTTCATTCCCATATTCCGTACATCGTTCCATGTGGTTCCTACGGAATTGGACACCGAAATGAACATCGCGATCTCCCCATGCACTTTCCTGCTTCTTCTATTAGACTGCCACGGCGAGCTCAGTTTACATCAACAGTTTTTAACGTTCATGTGGTTTATTTGTTATGATCAATGAAATTCTATTCAGAACATGCAATATCAATAAATTACAACAGAACCTAATTCATTAAATGGTGCGAAGAGATATTGTGCGTGAGGCCACCTGCCAATTAATTGTATGTATAACGCTCGTCATGGCCCGTCTGGAAACATCAGCTAAATAATTTAGCACCACTGGTCCTATTGTTGCATCCAAGTATTTAATTCAGAGTAAGTGATTTTCACAGCGGTTTCGCCATGGGCTGATCAGTGCAATGCGGAATAAACATGCTTAATTATTTATCGGTTGCCCTTTCATGTGAAGCCTGTTGTGGCGTGATTTATTCCATGTGTTGTACGTGTTGTACGTTGCTGTTTGTGTGTGGGTGAGACTTGCGAGGGTGTCGGTGTGACTGGTCGGTAGGCCGATGAGCGGCCTCCTTGCTTAATTGTAGGGCGCGAGATTTCATACCGAATACCTTAAAGGTTTACGGTAACCAGTTTCACGGTCGTCAAACCTTCACGGATGATAATAAACATTGATATCCAGATAATCTTTTTTGTGTCTTTAGCGTTTGCTTAATTGAGTGAAAAAAATACTAGCTGCATATGAATTAAAAGAGGAAATGACGTCATTTAGTATAGCATGATTATCTGACAATTAATTCCTCTCAAGCCTCGCCATGCGAATTATTTAGCGTATTAATCCCTTGCTTAATATAGATGGAACATTCTAACCATCCCGTTCTGCGAGGAAAGGAACTTATTCCCATCAAAATAAGCCGCCGCTATAGCTTAGTGGTTTAGAACGCTCGCATTGAGCGCTCTGGCCACATGAGGGGGTGGGGGGGGGGCAAACCACGAAGAATTAATTTCTTCATTCCCAGGTCCCGATGAATTAAATTAGGTATACAATGGAAGGGGCGGATACATAGTATAGATTGTCGATTTCCCAATTGACGATCATTTAGTGTTAACATTTTCAGTTAACGATTCATGAAAATCATCGATCACAGAATAATTCCTAGTTCACGATGAAATGAAAATCCCGTTCCCGAGAAGACCCCTTGCCCCCCCCCCCCACCACCCCCCTCCTACACGAAAGCCTAAAGGCACGTTTATCGGTAGTTCTAGCCCCCGCTGTGGCCATATCTGTGTGGTCGCAGGTTAAAGATCCCATGTCCTTCGCAACTAGTAGGGGGTTACCCCCGGGGACATGGCTCCGTTCTAGTCTTAATTTTGTAATTGTTTCTTCCATTGACGCGATATGACCAGAATTGATCCTGAATATAAAACCAACCGACTATCACATCGAAAAACCTACTTTTACCACAGCTATCAAAGACATTCTGCCCGACAGTGCGTGGGCCTACGTTAAGAGAAAAGACAAAAGTGAGAAGAAGATACAGCGAGATGGGTTAATCTCCGCACAAATCTCTCACATACGTCCCGGGGCCGGTGTGGTATGCGGGATTGTCCCCCATGCGGAGACGTCCCCCCTGTATCTATCATAATGGCACCGTACGAACACATGGAGCGGAGAGGGTCTCAATGTCACGCATTTTATATAAGGGGGACAGCTACGCATGGGGGGGACACTTCCGCATGCCACACCGGCGCTACAGCTCAGTGGGCTAGAGCGCTCGCATTGAGTACTCTGGTCACCTGAGAGCCTAACGGCACGTGGGTCGCTGGTTCAAGCCCTGCTGTGGCCTTGTCTGTGTGGTCGCAGGATAAAAATCCCATGTCTTCTTCGTAAAGAGTAGGGGGTTACCCCCGGGGACATGGCTCCACTCTCCCTTCCTTCTCCCATTGACGCGATATGACCAAAAGTGGTTAAAGCGTCCTGAATAACCAACCAACCAACCAACCAACTCACGTACGTCCGACCCTTCATGCCGGGCCGGGATGGGAGATAGATGGCAGTTATCTGGCACGAGCCTGGAGTAATGTCTAGTCGTAGTCCAGCCCTACACCCAACCATAATCCCCGACCTAATCGTCTCCCTATCCCAAGCATATCAATGGGGCGGGTTTGGTGGATCTTATCTTGGGACCAATATATTTTAGTTCCATGTATTCATTGGAAACTCGCCACAGAGCGTGACATAACGCGCCCATGCAAGGTGTGGAGAACAGCCCCTCGCCAGCGACACCGCTAAAACCCTGTAATAATTATGACCTCTGTAACCCATACGCGGAAAACGAATGTGGTGAGTTAAAACTTAGGATCATGTTTATAAATTGCATCAGGGAATATATAAGGCGAATGTTATCAGATAATCGTGTTAATTGTCGTTGGCATAGGCGGTGGTCAGGTCTTCCATATATCACGTGCGCTCTCGGCGATTGGTTGAATTAAGTATGGCGCTTCAACGATCTGTCGGTCGCGACAATGGGAAGGGTCAAGGAAGAGAGGAGCCATGTCTCCCGGAATAACCCCCTACTCTTTGCGAAGAAAGACCTGGGATCGTTATCCTGCACACACATACACTTGCACATATGGGATTCGAACAACGCACCGGGCCGCTTAATTGATGATCTCCATAAATAAATATAGTATATATCAAAACGTATGAAATAACATGGGTTGCATGACAGCGACGACAGCCGCCTACAGTGACAGCCGCCTACAGTGACAGCAGCCGCCTACAGTGACAGCAGCCGCCTACAGTGACAGCAGCCGCCTACAGCGAGAGCAGCCCCCTACAATGAGAGCAGCCGCCTACAGTGAGAGCAGCCGTCTACAGTGACAGCCGCCTACAGCGACAGCAGCCGCCTACAGTGACAGCAGCCGCCTACAGTGACAGCCGCCTACAGCGACAGAAGCGGCCTACATTGACAGCAGCCCCCTACAGTGACGGCAGCCGCCTACAGTGACAGCAGCCGCCTACATTGACAGCAGCCGCCTACAGTGACAGCAGCCGCCTACATTGACAGCAGCCCCCTACAGTGACGGCAGCCGCCTAGTGACAGCAGCCGCCTACAGCGACAGCAGCGGCCTAGAGTGACAGCAGCCGTCTGCAGTGAGAGCAGCCGCCTAGAGTGACAGCAGCCGCCTACAGTGACAGCAGCCGCCTACAGTGACAGCAGCCGCCTACAGTGAGTGCAGCCGCCTACAGTGACAGCAGCCGTCCACAGTGACAGCAGCCGCCTACAGTGACAGCAGCCGCCTACAGTGACAGCAGCCGCCTACAGTGACAGCAGCCGTCCACAGTGACAGCAGCCGCCTACAGTGACAGCAGCCGCCTACAGTGACAGCAGCCGCCTACAGTGGCAGCAGCCTCCTACGTACACTGAGAGCAGCCGCCTACAGTGACAGCAGCCGCCTACAGTGACAGCAGCCGCCTACAGTGAGAGCAGCCTCCTACACTGAGAGCAGCCGCCTACAGTGAGAGCAGCCTCCAGTCCCCGCACAGCAATTAACCGCCTGGCCTGTACGTTTACGTGTAATTTACGTTGACACCCACCCCCCACCAGCCGTCTACAGTGACAGCCGCCTACAGCGACAGCAGCCGCCTACAGTGACAGCAGCCGCCTACAGTGACAGCCGCCTACAGCGACAGAAGCGGCCTACATTGACAGCAGCCCCCTACAGTGACGGCAGCCGCCTACAGTGACAGCAGCCGCCTACATTGACAGCAGCCGCCTACAGTGACAGCAGCCGCCTACATTGACAGCAGCCCCCTACAGTGACGGCAGCCGCCTAGTGACAGCAGCCGCCTACAGCGACAGCAGCGGCCTAGAGTGACAGCAGCCGTCTGCAGTGAGAGCAGCCGCCTAGAGTGACAGCAGCCGCCTACAGTGACAGCAGCCGCCTACAGTGACAGCAGCCGCCTACAGTGAGTGCAGCCGCCTACAGTGACAGCAGCCGTCCACAGTGACAGCAGCCGCCTACAGTGACAGCAGCCGCCTACAGTGACAGCAGCCGCCTACAGTGACAGCAGCCGTCCACAGTGACAGCAGCCGCCTACAGTGACAGCAGCCGCCTACAGTGACAGCAGCCGCCTACAGTGGCAGCAGCCTCCTACGTACACTGAGAGCAGCCGCCTACAGTGACAGCAGCCGCCTACAGTGACAGCAGCCGCCTACAGTGAGAGCAGCCTCCTACACTGAGAGCAGCCGCCTACAGTGAGAGCAGCCTCCAGTCCCCGCACAGCAATTAACCGCCTGGCCTGTACGTTTACGTGTAATTTACGTTGACACCCACCCCCCACCCCCCACCCCCCAAAGTTGAATCCAGGACTATTTTGAGACCCAGATTCCCACATTGTATACGTTGTTCGCCCACGTCACGGGCCCTGGCTTACCTTAACACGTCCGACTGCCCACATCCGGGGAGTGGGAGGGTGACACTGAACAGAGATGTCTCTCAGAGGCCGGTTCCGGATGCTAAACACCGAGCAAAACATCCCATCGATGTGTGTTTTAGTTGAGATGACTGAGTATTTTAGTGTGACCACTGAATGCGAGTCGACACCAGTGTCAACACTCAATTCGAGTCGACACCAGTGTCAACACTCAATCCGAGTCGACACCAGTGTCAACACTCAATCCGAGTCGACACCGGTGTCAATACTCAATCCGAGTCGACACCAGTGTCAACACTCAATCCGAGTCGACACCAGTGTCAACACTCAATCCGAGTCGACACCAGTGTCAACACTCAATCCGAGTCGACACCGGTGTCAATACTCAATCCCAGTGGACACTAGTGTCAACACTCAATCCGAGTCGACACCAGTGTCAAAACTCAATCCGAGTCGACACCAGTGTCAACAGTCAATCCGAGTCGACACCAGTGTCAACACTCAATCCGAGTCGACACCAGTGTCAACACTCAATCCGAGTCGACACCAGTGTCAACACTCAATCCGAGTCGACACCAGTGTCAACACTCAATCCGAGTCGACACCGGTGTCAACACTCAATCCGAGTCGAAACCAGTGTCAACACTCAATCCGAGTCGACACCGGTGTCAACACTCAATCCCAGTCGACACCAGTGTCAACACTCAATCCGAGTCGACACCAGTGTCAACACTCAATCCCAGTCGACACCAGTGTAAACATTCAATCCGAGTCGACACCGGTGTCAATACTCAATCCGAGTCGACACCAGTGTCAACACTCAATCCGAGTCGACACCAGTGTCAACACTCAATCCGAGTCGACACCAGTGTCAACACTCAATCCGAGTCGACACCAGTGTCAACACTCAATCCGAGTCGACACCAGTGTCAACACTCAATCCGAGTCGACACCAGTGTCAACACTCAATCCGAGTCGACACCAGTGTCAACACTCAATCCGAGTCGACACCAGTGTCAACACTCAATCCGAGTCGACACCGGTGTCAACACTCAATCCGAGTCGAAACCAGTGTCAACACTCAATCCGAGTCGACACCAGCGTCAACACTCAATCCGAGTCGACACTAGAGTCAACACTCAATCCGAGTCGACACTAGTGTCAACAGTCAATCCGAGTCGACACCAGTGTGATCACCCAATCCGAGTCGACACCAGTGTCAACACTCAATCCGAGTCGACACCAGAGTCAACACCCAATCCGAGTCGACACAAGTGTCAACACTCAATCCGAGTCGACACCAGTGTAAACACTCAATCCGAGGCGAAACCAGGGTCAACACTCAATCCGAGTCGACACCAGAGTCAACACTCAATCAGAGTCTACACCAGTCAACACTCAATCCGAGTCGACACCAGTGTCAACACTCAATCCGAGTCGACACCAGCGTCAACACTCAATCCGAGTCGACACCAGAGTCAACACTCAATCCGAGTCGACACTAGTGTCAACAGTCAATCCGAGTCGACACCAGTGTCAACACCCAATCCGAGTCGACACCGGTGTCATCACCCAATCCGAGTCGAAACCAGTGTCAACACTCAATCCGAGTCGACACTAGCGTCAACACTCAATCCGAGTCGACACCAGTGTCAACACTCAATCCGAGTCGACACCAGTGTCAACACTCAATCCGAGTCGACACAAGCGCTAACACGCAATCCGAGTCGACACCAGTGTCAACACTCAATCCGAGTCGACACCAGTGTCATCACCCAATCCGATTCGACACCAGTGTCAACAATCAATCCGAGTCGACACCAGCGTCAACACTCAATCCGAGTCGACACCAGCGTCAACACTCAATCCGAGTCGACACCAGTGTCAACCATCAGTTGTCATTGGGTTCTGTGATTTCATGCCCGGTATATGCCCCTTTGCTCACCCTGCCCCTCCCCCACCCCTCCTCTCCACTCCGATTCTACCCTATGTAGGGTACATGAGAGACAGACATCTGCCACTGGCGACCGACAGGTGAGATTTCGTTCCGGGGTTATCATGCTACACTTGCAATTATTAACTTGAAGGGTTGTATCGATACCTGATACCATAGATCTGATTGCTACTGGCTGTTGTATTAATAACAACGCTTATTAATTGAATGCAAATAAATAGGCTATATACCGCCAAGACAACTGCGGAAGCCGAAGGTAAGGGTCTAACCACATCAAGTCTAATGTATAGAGGCATCAAATATGGAGAGACTAAAAAAGAAACCTCCATTCAATTAGTATTCGTGTGCTATTGAAAAATCGTTTACAGTATTGCAATAGGTTTAATTTACCTAACATGCTGAACGTCCAGGGACTATAACTAACTGGTAAATGTGGTGGCAATTTAAAGCTGTGTTCTCTATTGGTTCTGCACCTAGACTAAATATCGATGCTTTGAGGGATGAAACTCCGCGTGAAACTCCTGGGTGAAACTACGAGGTTCTGCTAACCAGTCCGCGGACTTCACGTCAGAAATTATGTGTTGAAAGGAAGCTTGTCTTGAATACACGCCTGTGACATTCTGAACGCCGTGAGAATAAAAGAAAAACGTTATCCGAGATGCCGTCCGCGTTATTCTATGTCATATGTAGGCGTGCGATTAAGCCGAATCAGTCGCAGTGTACGACATTAACTCCATTATTAAATATTTGAAAAAACACATTGGCGCCCATTTGTCGACATTTGAGGACTCCACATTTTCCCCCATTATTCACTAATTATTATCATATGTGGGTTGTATTATTGTGGCAGCGACCTCCCGTCGTTATTGTCTGAACGGACTGAAAAGCTGAAACTGAGGGGATCGTCCTAACATCGCCAGATAATTGCTCATAATGAACACCTTCGCACTGCACTTTCACGGATGAGAGGCACACATAAATGACAGTTTTATAAATCTACTTATGTATGTTTCACGCCTCTTGCAGCGTTTGTTTGTCTATTTCATTATGCCCTCGCGCAGAACGTGAGCAGACGAACTTCAAGTCACGTGACGCAAGCACAGACAGACGTCGCGACCCACAAACAAAAATGAATGGCGCGTACTCCAGTCATCAATGTGTTTTCGGTAGTCAGTCGCGCGTATTAGATGCATTACGCGTAAGCCTGCGGAGAGCTACTCGCTCAAGATTTATGAACCACCGATCTCATAATTTCGGGTCATATAAATGCCAAACTGAAACGACAATGAAATAATACTCGATGAGGTTTTGTGAGAAGGTGTGACGGTGACAGAGCTATGCACCCAGTAAACGTTCTATCAAACCTAACCTAACTACGTGACCTTTCCGAAAGTAGTCCGCGCATTTCCGGTCTAATGTAAAGTAAAGAGATTGGATCAATGTGAAAGCCCTCTTAAGACTCGAGGTATCAATGTAAAACTAGTCCCGACTGTTGACACTCACCGTAAAACACACCAAGTCTGTCATGCATAGATATTAGTCATATCACCACAGATAAAATAAAGACAAAGTTCCGGGTAGCGTGGGAGACATGCGTCGGGGCAAATGGGATACCACTTAATTTAGTGAAGACGATTATATAAAAAAAAAATTAGCCTACACGTGGAGGGACTAATCGGCTTTTACATCTAAATGATTTAATTCTCATTCTAGAAATGACGCCATGAAAATATTGTGAACGAAAGCAACATTTATTTCCTTTTCGCAGTCACGGTCGCAATTCCGTTTCCGTGATGATCCATGGACTCCCACCTCACATGCCTTCAGATCCTTTCATCCCCATTGTCCCTGGAATAGGGCCTGGCTAGCTTAGGCCGTGTGTGCACAAAGGTGGTCTATACTACTAATTCAACCATACATTTTCGACAGCCATTGATTTAGATATCCATGGATAGCAACGCCGATCTAAGAGGATCTGGGTAACTACTCCCCCATCCCACTTCGGTTTCCTGCGGATAAAGACACCATGCGCGACTGAGACAGAATAGGATTCTACCCAGGAACAGGGATTCATTTCCATCCATCCCATATATCGTCGCTAACCTAAGGGACTATAATGTCTCTGGGTAAAGAGTTCTTGTATAAAAATCCTGTGCTGTCATTTTCATTTCTAATGAAAAGTGCATGAGTTGTTGCATAATGCGACACGTAAAGATAGCGTTATAGCTTAGCCGCATCAATGTTGTTCCTACTGTAACATAAGTCGCTACATTAATTGTAGATTCTGTTTTTGTTTTTACTATGATAATAATGCTGGAATAAACACCTGCTTTACAAGCGCCCAGGAAACAATTCATTGGTCCAAACAAAATATATACATTATATGCCCTGTGCATGTTTATAGTTTGTCCACCAAGTAGATATCCGCTGATTAAGCAAGCACGCCGGAAACAATCAGAGGCACTGACAGATGTTTGTCACTCAAATCACTTTGAGTGACTGTGAACTGGGCGATAAAGGGAAAAACTCGTTCTAATTGGAGGAAACGGAAGTGAGGGAAAAGCACACGGCACATAATTCACAATACTGGGGTACATGCACAAACTTTCCCAAATTGTCCCGTCTTTGTCCATGACGTGTTCTAAGGTTCTGTCGACTTAGTCATAATAGGAACTAGTACATTATACTTAGCTAACAATACATGTAGAAACGAAATGAAACGTTGGCGTTTTTGACCGCACTTGTGCACATGAAGGCTAAATAATTGTGCCACAATGCATATAGAAAGCCAATACACGACAAAAATAAAGTGCCAGGTGTTTCGACGAGGTTGTTTTTCCAGGTTAGCGAAAACCCGTTAAACATATACATGTATATATGGGTCTAAGCCAGGTGTCAGTTCGACAAATTATTGGTGTCAAAGCCTCCAAGGCCTCTAAATTGGAACAGAAAAGTGTTGGCTCGTTCACAAGATACGATATGTCAGTCAAGACATCTGATGCAATCTCGTTGCAGACGTCTAGGCAAACAATCTGATCGTACGGCCAGGGCGTATAGAAATTCGATGTGTCTGACAGGACGGTGCATGCCTGCGTTATATGTTTACTGTATAACCCCCGAACAGGGCCCGTTATACAGTGTCTGTGTCATTCAAGTTATTATTTTATCGCTGAGGTTTTGATGTAGGGCGCATCATACCCAGACTGTCGCGCGTCGGAGCCAAAAACGTCCGACTACCTGAAACGGAACTGGGCCAAGATTTTGATACACAGCATGGATCTAGAGCCAACCTCATGATGTAAGATCGAGGTAAATATATCGTACGTTTATATATAATATATATAGTTTGAGATAATGCCAATGCAGGTAACAATGTTAAATGAATCACAATATATCGTATTGTAAGCTTTATATAGTCCTTTATTCACCAGATTCTTCAAATAATTCCTGTAGATAATACATGATAAAGTTGCGCTTTCGCACTTAATTATCTTGCTATTCTTAGCAATATAACATGTATTGTGCCTGCCTGATGTCACGACTTGCTGTACGATTACGGAAAAAAAACTTGATAAAAGAATCGATGGAGCGTTGCTGCCAATTTCCTTTTAACTACATGACCCATTTAGGACCGCCGGATGTTTCTGCTTCAACAGACGCAGTTGTGAGCGTCGCTGTCGCCGTGAAGAAGACAAATCAGTCGTTTTATTGGCCATTTCCTTGCACTCGGTATAAGTTTGTGGATGGCACTCTCAATAACTATGATTATAACTGGCTTTTGTCCAACATACACACACTATATGCATAGCTAAGTTCTTTCTTTTTTTCGTTTCCGTCTCCACAAACTCAGGTTTATGTATTTGCCTTGTGAATCACACATCTTGGGAATGTTTTCGTCGCCGCTGCACAAGTTTGGCTCGATCGCCTAATGTATGCATACAGCGCCAAGAGAGGGTTTTTTTTTGGCAATGAGGTGTATAATTATTATTTTTCGTTATGCGATATACAATAATTTAGGGCACGATTATGCTATGTGCCGATGCTCTTGAACACGTGGTCCCCGTGGCGTAGTGTGGCCACCCAAATGGTCTGGTGGTTAGCGCTCTGCAAGGGCAGCTTTCGTGCCGGAGTTCGGGACTATATATATATATGATACAGCACTGGAAAACGGGGGGAGGGGGGGGGGGTACACAGAAGAGTTGCGACCGGGGCGGGGGGGGGTCCCAACCGCCTTGATTTTGCTCGGGGAAACGGCATTATTTCTCAAAAAGGGTCATCTAAACATGTCGACATACCTTTTCTAACAGTCTTTAAAATCCCCTTGCTTGAGGGGGAGGGGATAAACCCCCTAAACGCCACCCCCCCCCCCTAGATCCGCGCCACAATATATGTGATATACTCTCAAGTTTCCTGTGAGCTCTCATGTATGTATTTATATTCAACATATATAGCTTGACACGTGTTGAGTACTCAATAAATATTCCATTATAAAAACACGCTAGAAAGCCCGACAATCGTCCTCGGTACGTTTGTTTTGTTCTTACACAAAGCAGCGACTTTCCGGTTGAGACGGAAGAACGAAAAAAAGGGGGGACCGTAGGACGGAAATACGAGAACAAACTACAGGACCCGAGAAAACCAATGGGCCGAGAAGACGGAAGCCGAAAAAAATAGGGTCGAGAGGACGGAAGGCCGAGAAAAATAGGGTCGAGAGGACGGATGACCGAGAAAAATAGGGTCGAGAGGACGGAAGGCCGAGAAAAATAGGGTCGAGAGGACGGAAGGCCGAGAAAAATAGGGTCGAGAGGACGGAAGGCCGAGAAAAATAGGGTCGAGAGGACGGAAGGCCGAGAAAAATAGGGTCGAGAGGACGGAAGGCCGAGAAAAATAGGGTCGAGAGGACGGAAGTCCGAGAAAAATAGGGCCGAGAGGAAGGAAGGCCGAGAAAAATAGGGTCGAGAGGACGGAAGGCCGAGAAAAATAGGGTCGAGAGGACGGATGACCGAGAAAAATAGGGTCGAGAGGACGGAAGGCCGAGAAAAATAGGGTCGAGAGGACGGAAGGCCGAGAAAAATAGGGTCGAGAGGACGGAAGGCCGAGAAAAATAAAGTCGAGAGGACGGAAGGCCGAGAAAAATAGGGTCGAGAGGACGGATGACCGAGAAAAATAGGGCCGAGAGGAAGGAAGGCCGAGAAAAATAGGGTCGAGAGGACGGATGACCGAGAAAAATAGGGTCGAGAGGACGGAAGGCCGAGAAAAATAGGGTCGAGAGGACGGAAGGCCGAGAAAAATAGGGTCGAGAGGAAGAAAGGCCGAGATAGGCGCGAGGAATTAAGGCCGAGAATACGAGATGCTGACACAGCCAAAGGCCTTGAAAGGGGAAAGAGGACGAGAGGCCAACGATAGATGTGAGGAGGTGGGGGACCCGCAGTTGCCGGGAATCCTGACGGCGAAGCGCCGCACCCCTAAGTGACTATCTGTCCTCACGGTCACGTCTGGACAGTGACGGGCTCCATCCAGAAGGGCGCTTGCTCATGATCGGGACCAAGGCTTCTATACCCCCCCCCCCCCCCACGCCCCTCCCTCCCTCCCTCCGGAAGGTGTGGGGCCCGGGCGCTGGCTGCCAACCGTGGCGGGTGTAATGGACAGGGGGTCCCACCCACACCGCCGCCCCGATCGCCTCCTCCCGGTCGGTCCAGCAGCCACGCGGTCCGTCTGGATGGAGGGGTGGCCCCCCGGGACTCACTCGGCCCTCACTCTCTGCTCCCCGTTCCCGTCCCGTCCGCCTGTGTCTCCGTCCGTCCGCCCGCCACCACAGCCACCGATCGACCGGCGTATGGCGTAGAAGCAATCGCCGCTCGCTCTCTCCTCCTCCCCTGAGTGGCGGTCGGGGGCCAACTCTATATATATTTGAAGACAGTTCTTATCAAGTCGTGTGTAAACAGCGAAGCGGTGAGACTTGGGGGCCTGGGGGCCTGGGGCCGAGGCGAGACGAAGCGAGGCGAGACGAGGCGAGGCGAGGCGAGCTACACACTGCAGCTAAAGCCTCTTCAGGCTCCTCCACTCCATGATCCCTTCTGCCACCCCCTCCCCCCTCAGCCCCCCCACCCCTCTACCACTCTGTCCCTCTCCTTCGCAAACACTTCCCCCCATATCACCCCCCAACCCCCAACCCCTCCCACCCTCCTCTCGCCCACGGTGCACCAGCAGCCTCAGCAGCCGCCGCCGCCATCAGTCCGCACCCCCTCCCCCCCTCCCACACCCTCCCCACACCGCCTGGCGTGTGTGGTGCTCCCCGGATCCCTGGCTCTGGTTGGCTGTCTGGATCCACCACTCGATCGCTGCTGCCTCCTGGACCGCAGTGCTGTGTGGCTGCCCTGCCCTGCCTTGCCCGCCTGCCTGCCTGCCTGTCTGCCTGCCGGGATATATACCTGCTGCCCTCACCCTCGCCTCGGGTAATTACTTCACTTCAATCTGGTCGGTGGCAGCGACAGCAATTTGCTCCCGTCACAGCGACAGACAGACAGACAGTGCAAAGTCAAGAGTCCGCCGCATCCAGATTGTTCATCATTGCCATGACGCTATCACCAGGATCATACTCCTTCTGCCAACGCATCACCCTTCAGGATCACCCGATGTAGCGGCGGCGGCCACACTGTGACATACTACCTACCAGAGCCGTCGCCCCGTCACACATACATATATATATATGGTCGATGATCGATGTACACTGGTTGCAGTACTATCGGGACGTGAAGCGTGAAGGCCGAGAGACCGGCGCCGTGAGGGAGCCGCTATATATATATCTATATCTATATCTATGCGACTCTTGGGATCTGCAAGATGAAGTCCCACGAGATCTGCAGGGTGTGCTTGTGCCTCGTGGCGTTGCTCGGGATATGTCGGATAAGTCTAGCGGCGCACCTGTCTACGCGACACTCGGCCGGCGGGACCCACCACCTGTCGCCTAGACGTGGCCTGGCCTCCCGCGACGACGCGAGGGCGGCGGGCGGCCGGTCGCGCCGGGCCGGGGCGGGGGAGGGGGCGGCGGAGAGGGAGGACGTCCGTAAGGCGGACGCCCGCTACAATTACATAGAGGATGACCCCCCGAGAACGGCGGCTGACCGCTACGCCGTAGATCCCCCGGACGCGGACGAACTGGTTGACCGCCGACAGCGCGGCGGCGGTGGTGGTGGTGCCCATGGCGACGCGCCGCCGCCGCCGCCACCACCGGCGGCCGGGTCGGCGTCGCAAGACCCGAGCACGGACACCGGCACTAGCAGCGCCGCGCAGGACTGGAGCACCAAGCTGGAGCACCGCCTCCAACATCATATCCGGGAGGCGGAGAAACGCATCGGCCGTCGCCTCGGGGAGAAGCTGGGCGCGCTGAACCAGTCGCTGACGTTACGTCATCTCCAGCGTCTCTATCACCACGTGAGCGAGGAGGTGCAGCTGGCGAAGGAGGCCGGCGAGGAACGCGCCGCCGCCATCCAAGCCCTCAACCAGTACGGAGCCGACCAGCAGACTGAGCTCGAGCGTCTCCAGGCAACGGTTGCCATCCTACAGGACACGGTGGAGGGACTGGCGGACCTGGTGACGGAGCTGAGCTCCTCCGGAGGACCGCGCCCCGCGGGCGGTGACGTCACGCCACCCGCTCAGCTTCAAATGTCAACCGCCGCGGAAGTCACAACCCCCAGGAACCCTAGCGGCGGAAGTGACGTCACGCATGCGTTTAGCCCGTTCCCAGCAGGTAAGGAAATTGTCACTTTTAAAATAATTTGTTAATGCTACGTAGCAGGCGAAACAATGCAAAGTGGATTGCTAGGTGCAAATTAATGATAAATTAATGATGATTAATAATAAGGATAAACGTGGCATTGCTATGGGATATTCGTGTTCTTGGGTGCTTGTGTGTGTGGATGTGGGTATGTGTAGGGGGCGGAGGGAGGGGTAGTATAGCATACAATTACCACCTCTCCCCTCCCCCCTGGTCGATGGCGGAAGACTGGTGGTGCCATCTATGTTGACCAGTCTCCTTTTTGTGGCTCCATCTATGAATCACATGGGGTCCTGCAGGCGAGACTGAAACAGATGGATGGGGTGTTAATACCGTGCCGTTGTACCAGACTTATTCATTTGGCTTCGTCAGTAACGAATACTCAACCATTGTAACTCTATCTTAAGGTATCACATGTCTGTTTTATTGGTAGACATAACGCGCTGTGGAGAGGCGAAGCGATATATCGTATAACAATAGACCCATTGGTGGTATGTCGCAAAACTTGGATCGTAATAAAACGGATGATTGATGACGGAACAGCTACTGAGTATTATCACCGCTTGCCCCTCATTCTTCATAATTAGCTCTACGCTAGGTCTTCATAAATCGCCTACACAATCGTTACCATGTCAACGGTGCAGATAAGTGGGAGATATAGACACTTTCGGCTAGATATCCCGCAACAGAATGCGTGCATACCTGACAGAGATACTGTGCTGCCATCGCTACCCACCCCATCACAATCTAGGCTCCGACACCCAATGAAATCTACATCAGTCTACTTTCCCGCCCCGTCATCGTGCACTCTGCACCCCACCTCGAGCTACCCCCACACCCCTATCCCCGCCTATCCTCCCACCCCCACCTCAAGCTACTCTCACAGCCCTTCCATCCCTCCATACACACCCCCCCCCCCCTCCCTGCCATAACCCACGCTCTTCTCACGTGGTTGGTGTCGTTACTATCGCAAGACCCGGATGTTGCCTAGTTTATTACCGAAGTACCAATACATTCGGCGTTTAGTCGCCCCCCTATAGACACGCACAAATATATATATGTATATAGATATATATGTATATATATATATATAGCGGTATCCTACTCCGTGGTACCCAGGTTCTCTGTGCTTACACAACCCATGGCTACGCTGCATGTCTCCCACCCCCATCCTCCTCCCGCTCCCCCACCCATCGCTACACTGCATGTCCCCCATCCCCGCCCGCCGCCTTCCCCCCACCCCCCATCACCGGCCCCGCGCATCATCTACCACGAAGACCTGCTGACAAATAAGTGATGCAAACATACGCCCTATACAGCATGGCCGCCATAGCGTCTATACACGTTTCCCCAAACCCAATAAGCGGTTTTTGTTTGTTTTGTTTACAACCCCTTAGAATGCCATATGTAAGTCGGTTCAGTGTGGCGGAAAGCCGGTAGGTGGCAACCCTGGGGTGGCAACATACGGACAGGGAAGAGGAAGGGTAGCGTTGGGTAGGTCATCCCGCATGTCCCCTGCCCGCCCCCCCCCCCCCACACCCAGCACCCAACCACCTTCCTACCACTCCCCCAACCCACCACCACTGCCCAGTCCCTCCGCCTCTCCCCTGCCATACTCTCTCGCCCCCTGCACCACCCACTACCCGCTATAAGGCGTACACGGTATATAGCTCATGTAGCCATGAACCTCTTGCTCTCAGACAGCGCGTATCGTCCAGCTTCCCCGCTGAGGGAAGGAGGCGAGGCGGGTGTGAGTGGGGGGGGGGGGGGGGGGCGTTCGGGAACTTGTTTGTGTCTGTTGTGGGAACGGGATCCTGAAGGGTGTCGCAGTGGGTGTCAGTTTATACTGGAGTCAGCCACCCATCGCTCCTGACTTCAGATGCGAGCGAGGCACCGTTCGCCAATAAACAGGAACGAGCTACTTAAATATACAGCCCACCTGTCTAAGAATTTTCTTGGAACCTGGCGCCCGGCGGACGAGCGCCTCGCGCCCCCTAATCCTCACCCCCCCCCCCCCCCCAGTCGGTCATGGTAACCTCATGGTAACAGCAGTCCGTACCTGGTTACCGGACGGACACGTCCGGGACGCCACACATGCACCAGTGTATCAATGACAGGCTGTCATGGTGTTCGTTACCAACGTCAGAAATATATCGTAGCATAGACGACTTCGCAAATCATAGTTCAGATAATTCCACTGCGAGGCGCCACTGCATGTGAACTGCATTTGCTCTTGTCAAGATGACGTCATCGTATGACAACATATTCCGTAGGCAGTTCGACATTATTTTTATATTTTCCATGTGGACATGCAAGTTATATCCTCTCGGTGTAATTTAGACAAGCGCATTAATTTGATACATTCTATGTCATTAACCCTGAAATATTGTATTTATATAACACCATTTATATAACAAGATAACACCAACAAATTCCCCAGAACTTCTGGCGTCAATCGTCCCTTTTCCAAGATGATTCTCGAAATCGAGAACATAACCGAAACTAGAAAGCTTTGTTTCACTCTTGTTTGTTGACATGGCAATCAAATGACACGGTTCGGGTTGTGCCTGGGGTCGTTTTATCTCTCCGTCTCATTATCCATGGGGATGGGGGCCCTGTGTACACAAAGGTGGTCCAAAACTCCATTCATGTATTGCCAGTTAGGCCGTGGAGGGTGGGGGGGGGGGCGGCAAAATGACAAAGCGAGAGTTTCAACGGACAGTTCAAATGTGGTCGATAATGTGTCTATTGCTAACGTTGATACTAAAACAACTGATAGAAATGTGCCCTGTGGCTGCCCTACCCGCGCCCCGCTCCTACCCATCTTCTCCCACACACACGCTAAAATATACGCTTCCACCCGAGGGCTCTCTAACGCCCAAGCCACCATTAGTATACACATTACGGACCACTACGGCTAGTATAAGTATAATAGCATGGGGGGGTGAGGCGGGGGGGGGGGGGCTAACAAAAAAACAAGGGTCGATAATACCATTCTTGGATCCGCCTCCAAACATACAATCTGAAAGTGGATGACTGCGATCCAAAATGAACGGATAACAAATAACAAGTGTCGACCCGCCATGTATATGATATTGACATATATATATATCCGGAAAAAATGCCCGACGGCATCACACGAGAACCCATGGCATGTTGTAAAACATCCCTCAGACTCTCCGGAGAATGATTAATACCCCACTTCCGGTTCATTGCCAACATGGCTACGTCGTAAACACCGATGAGCTATTCCCGGAACTTGTCGATTGCAGCGTTTAAAACATCGTGTGGTGTTATTGTTTAGCGTGTCGAGCCAGCGATCTCAGCGCCTCAGATGTATCATCTCAGATGTATACCGCATAGCTACGAGACTATTAACAGCTTATAACCGCAGTCGTAAGAGAAACATAAAACGCGCCAGGCGCTTATGCGAGTAAATACGGTAGTAAATTCCAACTTGGGCTTTTCCCTTTCGCTTCTTTCCATAGTACCCTCCCGGGCCGCCCACGCGCACCCCCCACACCTCCCGGGCCGCCCACCCTTACCCACCCCCCTCCCACGCGGAACCTCTGACCACATCCGGTGATTTGGCACTTCTTGGGTGCCCCCTATGCCGATGGCTGGCGTCTCCTAAACTGTAGACTTTGTTTGTAACCTTTGCGATAACCTCCACGGTGACCGCAGGATATAAAAGACCCATCACTGGTCACGACCCATGGGGGTGGAGGGAGGAGGGGGGCTATAAGGGGGTGGTGGTGTGGAGGTGGTGGCGGGAAGGAGTGGGTGTCAAACTTCAGAGGATCCGCGAGAACGATAAGCGGTAATATAGGAGGAGCTGATTTTCAACCAATCAGAACGTGACCTAACCACTTGCTGCGGCACTCCTTCTGATTCGGCATCTATCTGTCATCACTATCGTCGCCCCATCCACTGGTTAGCTGATCCCTCCCTCCCACCCTCCAGGGCCATCTGCTTCTCCCGGGACAATTACTCCCCTTCCCTCCCCTCCCCTCCCCTAGTTCCGCCCCCTCTCTCTGCCCCCACCACCATCGCTCAACCCAACCCCAACCCTAATCGTTACAGCGTCACTCCTTCATCGTACGCTCTCGCATCACATCAATCGCTCCCTTACTCCTAATCCCTCCCCCTCGCCCCCGCACCTACTCCCCCCCCCCTCACCCCCTCCACACACACCTCTCTATTACCTCGCCACACATCGTGGAGGCTAGCGTAGCTCCCTGCACAACCCCTCCCCCAACAACCGCCAACACCCTGCCTCCAGGCCAAATTCCCCGTCTTTGTGAGGTCACTCATTACCGCCGTAGCACCTGTGGCATACTCAGTAACAACCGGAGCCCTTGTTCTGACAGTAGAGCTGGCATCCGGCGGGGAACCGACCGGCTCCAGAAGGCTCCGGAAGGCTCCAGAACACCAGTCCGCTCCCTGTGGTCCAGCGGCCGCCTCCGCCCGTGTCCCATCTCACTTACCCCCGCAGACGTCACTGCTTAAATACCGCCAGCCGCCAGATGGCGCGACCAACCAGAGCCCGCGGGACCACCATGGTCGATTGGTCTCAGGGTAAAACGCTGCGTCGGGCGTTGTTAACGTTAAGGGTAAAAGTTGCACGTGGCCGTAACAGCGGCTAACCGTTGTAACGCTTCACCTGGAGATTTCTAGCCGGCATGCCAGTGAGGTGTTAACATTAACAAGGGGTAACGCGTAACGTTGGCACCTTTTTATTTGTGCACTTAAAGCTGCTCGTATAGCAATCTTTCTTTGCCTTGATACAGTTTACGTTTTAACAAACTGAAACGATCTTTCGTTCTAGGCCTAGGCCTATGGTACGAGTCTCATATGTAGGAAAGAATGTGCAGAGGTGGGGGGTTCTCTGCTCTCTGATAACTTGCGACCGGAGGGGGGGGGGGTTAAAATGACCGGCGGGGTCCACAATTTGGGGGGGGGGGGCGGCATGCTTCCTCAAACTTGAAACGGTCATTGAAAAAAAAGTCGACTTTGACAGTCCTTGACATCCCATTGCTTGACGGGTGGGGGCTAAACCCTCTAACATCCCCTTGCTTGAGGGGGGGGGGCAGTGGCGGATCTAAGGGGGGGGGTTGCACCCCCCCCTTGGGAAACTGAAGTCGGCTTCTCCGAGCACGCCTTCCGCACCCCCCCCCCCCCCCGCACCCTCGGTCGGAAGTTTTTCAGAGAGCACACCCCTCGGTCGGAAGTTTTCAGAGAGCAACCCCCCCCCCCCCTTGGCAAATTCCTAGATCCGCCCCTAGGGGGTTAAACCCCGTAACCCCCCCCCCCCCCCCCCCACACACACACACCTTGGATCCGCCACTGCCGTCTGATATGAAAGCCCCGTATACCTGAAGGCGGCAACCAACGTAAACGGCCACATGACGCTACCAAGCTGAGCCTCCATCCACCTCGGCAATTAGCCAAGTAACCTTTTCCCGAGGTAGAGTTTTGTTTGTTATCTGTCTCGAGGCCTTGTCCATGCAGTCCGAGTCGGCCCCGGTGGCTTGTTCGTTTGCTCGGCCGGATTATATTTATATGTACAACGCATAAAAGATGACGTTTTCCTCCAGAGGTCAAGTGCCAGGGTGTCTTTTCTTGCACCCCCCCACCCCGCTCCTCTACCGCCTCCGGGTGATGTTCAGGTGGGATAGGCCATGTTTTCGCCGGCAGTGAGGGTCTGTGGTGGGGGGGGGGGGAGGTTGCGATCGGGGGTACAGTGGGTGGGAGGCTACGGATGGCCAATCGGAGTAGGTAAGAGGCGACATTGGTAGTTTCAACGCAATATGGGGGGAGGGGTAGGGCAGGGGCGTGTGGGGGGGGGTGGGGATGCTGAGGGGATTGACGCCGGATGGGGAGCCTGGCTGGTGGGGGTGACTGATAAGGTGGGTGGGGGGTTAAGAGGCGAGCTTCTGGAGGTGGGCGAGGTTTCGGAGGCGGGTGGGTGGAGGACAGAGTTGGAGGACGGGAGGTGGAGGATGGGGATGAGAGGTCCGGAGGTTGGGTCCTGTGGAGAGTACTTCCGGCGGCCGCTGGCCGGGAGGGAGGCAGTCTGCCATCGAGTGCCGCCGCTGCCTCCCCGGTCCTCAGCGTCCCCCCGCCGCCAACCCCCCGTGCCCAGCCCCCCCCCCACCCGCCCCCCGGTCCTCAGCGTCCCCCCACCCCGACCCGTGGAGGCCAAACGCCCAGGCCCAAGGCTAAGTAAACAGGACATCCCTCCTGCCCGCCAGCCTCGCCAACTATTTATCTTGCTAGGGCTTCAGAAGTTCTCTTCTGCCGCTTGATCAGCAGAAATAGCGATGAAAGCGGCATTAAAAGGACAAGGCAGTCATCATGGAAGCAAATTCGCTACGGCTCTAGTTGTACATGACTCATTTTCGACAAATCCGTCGTCGCCCTCAAGTCGTTAAAGCGCAATTTCTCCATTTTTTGCATGCCATACTAATGATAGCATACGTAACATGTAGGGAAAATTACTATTAATCCCAAATTACTTTGATGTGCATTAATATCTGGTGGCTTGTGTAAGCATTTTCTCTAAGGTTATTTGATCAGTTAGTGCTTGCATACTGATATACACCACTTCTCCACCTCAGGCATGTCCAATGTTCATATCTAAGTAGGTGCGTGTAAGCGTACGCGCATTTATTCCGTTACGCATTACATTGCATTGAACTTGAACTTTTGTTGTATGACAACCCGTGTTCGATTGGTTCAAATTAAAGTGAGATTGCATTTGCAAAATATACAAGATGGCCATGTCGTAGGCCAACTGGGTGATAGCGCGGGGCGACCAGATTTACTGGCGACACGATGCCTCACTGGGTGGTTCCACATGGGGCGGTGCCATGTGGGGGTGGTGTCATGTGGGACCTAACGCCACTTGGGACCTGATACCAGGTGGGATCCCGTGCCATAAAGAGCGGTGCCACATGAGACCAGATGCCCCGTGGGGGTGATGCCACGTTGGACGTGATGCCGTGTAGGACATGAGGCCACGTGGGACCCGGCGCCTCGTGGGGACCGTACCATATGAGCCGTCGCCATTGACTACGATGTGGGATCAGATTGTTTCTCGCGCCCTCGTCAACGGTTGTTGTTCTCCCGACGTAGGTCGTTTACCCCTCCCTCCGTCCTCTCCCTGCGCGTGGCCGACCGATCGCCTGATCATATCGCTCCCAGGCTGACCCCCATGACCCCCGCCTCACGTTTTCCCCATTATCGCCCCCCCCCCCCCCCATCCCATGATGCATTCACGTCATTTTTTTCTGTCGTAAGATTTTACAACTGGACAACTGTGTGGGTTTCAGTACTGTCTAATTGTAATCTAACTAGCTCCATATCCGTCTTCTTTTCCGTTTATCCTCATTACTACCTGGGTTTCGCGGGTTGCTGATCAAAACAATCAAGGTAAACTAGTTAAAATACTCGTACATTCCTGACAAGAATATGATCATAACTAGAGAGTGCGGTTAATTATAGCCAGACGCTTGGCCTGTTTATAGAATTCGGGCCACTGCTCTACTGGAATCTTCTCTTCACTCCCAGAAATTCCACTGCAGGGTAGGACGGCAAATAATTGCGGTGTTTAGACCAATTCTCTTGCTTTTAGAGACTCTCTCCATCATCATATGAGGTGAGCTGGAAAGTGCTCCAACGCGCCGCTAAAAATCGCCGGAACGAGAAGACTTCTTGCATCCGTTAATACGGAACTATGGTAGATAAGGAATGGGAATCAAGACAGCGGAAAGCGATGCTGACCCCTGTCGAGAATCGTTTGGTCTAAAGTAGCGTTAGCAGAAACACTATATGACAAAACATGGATCTATAATCTAAAGTGTTAGGGTGCATGAGGGCCTAAGCTGGTATTGTAGGGCTTGAGATTTTCCTTGCAATATCCCCGACGTGTGCGGGTCGTGCTTAATTTGCATATTTGTCAGTCTCTGTCGCTATCTTTCTGTGCTATTCCTTCCTACCATTTCCTCAATTCATTCCGCCAGCTCTCCGTCTCTTCCCTCATGCTTTCTCGGTCTCTTTCTGTGTTTCTCTGTCTCTATTTCTGTATGTCCCCCTCTCTCTCTTCCTCTTTTTGTTCTATTCCTCTATCCCATTACCTCAATTCATCTCTCTAGCTCTCCGCCGCTTCCCTCATGCTTTCTCTCTTTCTGTGTTACTCTGTGTCTATTTCTGTGTGGTGCCCCCCCCCCCCTCTCTCTCTCTCCCTCGCCCCTCAACAGTCCCTGGACAGAAGATCCCGGCAGGCGATCACTCCACCCTGTGAGTTGCGAGACCTTGTAACCGGTGCGGTGGGACTTCTTTTCTTCACTTCACTTTTTTTTTGAAGGCAGATGGTATCACTGTTCTTTGCGAAGAAGCCACAAAAACAGATGGACTAGAGGTAGCGAACCGGTATGATCGCGGTATGGTTGGCTGGTCTGGCGTCTGTGGTTATCGCCCTCGCAGTATACGCAGCTGTTATCAGGTAGGCTTTCTTCGCGAGCCGCAAACATAGTGGCACGCCACCTTTCTGAATTCTTACTCCAGTCTACACACATAAAGAAACATGCCCACCTGAAGTCTACGGCGGCCCCGCGGCCCACACAGGAAGGCGTTCGCCGAGTGATGGCGCCAAATGCTTCGGAAACAAAAGGAACATCTCTCCCTCTCCCCTGTCCTCCGCTCCCCTCCCCTCCCTCCCCTTTTCTCCCCTCCCCGCCCCTCCCCTCCCCTCCCTTCCCCGCCCCTCCCCTTCCCTTCCCTCCCCTCCCCGCCCTCCCCTGCCCTCCCTCTAGCTTCCCCCCTCCCTTCCCTTTCCCTCTCCTTGGCCCCTTAGATCCCTTTTACATCCATTATCGCCCCCTTCCCTGCCCATTCTTGCAATTCTACCGCCGAATAAAAAGGGCAAACATACATTGCATGCATGGTAGCTTTAATCTTCTGGCTGGCGAGAACTTATGTGGCATCCCTTCAAAAGCATACTAAACATGAAACAAGAACGAGGTAATATATAAATATGGCATGCAATAGGAGGCCGTAACTCTTTTATATATAAGCCACGTATAATACATTATAGTTACCGGCTTTGTTATCTAGGAAATGATCGATACCGCTTGACCAGTGGTTAAGCAATGGCTCAAGGGATGGAATACGGAATGGGTAGAATAGTTAGTATTCTTTGCATCATGTATATTTAAAACATGATGTCCCCCCCCCCCCTCCCCCTGTGTCCCTGCTACCCATTCTATACGTCCATCGCGACACACATAATTTCTGGACCAGCCTGCAAAGGAACAACTGGCGGCTCGTCACTATAAAGAAAGAGAAGGGTGATTATTATTATGGTCATCGCTGGTTTGCACATCAATGTTTACTCACAACCTTGGCGGTATGAAAAACAGCCCACAGGTGGCGTAGCTGTCGTGACCGTGAGCAATGTTCCTCCTGGGCTATGCTGATATAGCAATGCTTTTTGAATGCACATAGTATCATGTAATAAAGGCCTGAATGTCTTAAAGACGAAATAAATCCGATCACATTCCCTGTTGGGCTCTTCTCACAGGCAACATTTCCGGATATGCATAACGTTTGACCACTGGAGTCTATTACAAAAGAAGGACGGCGCATGCGTCATAGGCTTGCACGCGAGTACCGACTGGGACTTTACATAAGAATACCTCAACACATCAGGGGCCAGACAATATTTATATATTTAAAATAAGACTTGGCTTTAGCTTGAAGAGCATTTTAGTTAAGGTACAAGGAGTAACGGAACGGGCATATAGCTCAAGAAAACGCATTGGCAGAAACTATTTTGACGTCAAATAAAGAAGGTTTGCAAAATGTTGATTCCAAATATGTCAAGTTTAAGTCCAATGTTTTCAATACAAAAAAAGTGTTTTGATCCATGTTAAGGTCCCATGCACCAATGACGAATGCCATTTCAAGAGGTGACTTGCGATTCACTGAGTGCACACGCTATTCTGCCCCCCCCCCCCCCCCACACCCCCGAAGCGTTTAAAGAGACGTCTGAAATGCCAAACAGAACCTTTAAAAACTGCCGACTTATGAGTGCGTCTATAAATATCTGACCCTTGAAGTACAGATTCACGAGTACCCATGACGTCAGCATCAATAAACTGCGGACCTATAAATACTCGCCCGAAATATAGTCAAAACCGAGAAGAAAGATGCTTAATGCCTCTCAAAGCCATCAATCGTAGAACTTGTCCCATGGTCGGAGCTATTAGGGCGCAGAACGTCTGGTGTTTTATCAGCTTGCCCTCCGGGCTAAAGCTAAAGGTAGAGGTAAAGGTACAGGGTGAGTGGAAAGGTGTGGGGTAGGAGGAGTCAGGTAGTATGGTGGGGGCAGGGGGGGAGGGGGGGGGTGAGGTGAGGGCAATAATGAACATGGTAGTACAGGGGAGCTAGGCTGTGAAGCGCATGGGTGCGGCCCAGAGAGCCTGTCTTGGTCCTGGCTGGTAGCAATAGACATCAAACAGATGTTGTTGAAGGATCCCAAAACGCTTCTGGATTCACCCACGCCAATCCTGAATCCTGGATCCTGGATCCTGAACCCTGGGTCCCAGTTTCAGCGGGTTCGTCTATCGGGATTGCTCAGGAGTTGATGGCAGCGATAACGCGCTAGGGTAGCAATTACTGTTAAGTGACCGCCCCCAGAGCTTCAATTAAGTGGGACGTGTGTATGGGTGTCCAGCCACGCCTAACACGTATCCGGCTCAATGATGGACAAGTGTGGGACGTGTGTATGGGTGTCCAGCCACGCCTGACACGTATCCGGCTCAATGATGGACAAGTGTGGGACGTGTGTATGGGTGTCCAGCCACGCCTGACACGTATCCAGCTCACTGATGGACAAGTGTGGGACGTGTGTATGGGTGTCCAGCCACGCCTAACACGTATCCGGCTCAATGATGGACAAGTGTGGGACGTGTGTATGTGTGTCCAGCCACGCCTGACACGTATCCGGCTCAATGATGGACAAGTGTGGGACGTGTGTATGGGTGTCCAGCCACGCCTGACACGTATCCGGCTCAATGATGGACAAGTGTGGGACGTGTGTATGGGTGTCCAGCCACGCCTGACACGTATCCAGCTCACTGATGGACAAGTGTGGGACGTGTGTATGGGTGTCCAGCCACGCCTAACACGTATCCGGCTCAATGATGGACAAGTGTGGGACGTGTGTATGGGTGTCCAGCCACGCCTGACACGTATCCGGCTCAATGATGGACAAGTGTGGGACGTGTGTATGGGTGTCCAGCCACGCCTGACACGTATCCGGCTCTATGATGGACAAGTGTGGGACGTGTGTATGGGTGTCCAGCCACGCCTGACAGGTATCCAGCTCACTGATGGACAAGTGTGGGACGTGTGTATGGGTGTCCAGCCACGCCTAACACGTATCCGGCTCACTGATGGACAAGTGTGGGACGTGTGTATGGGTGTCCAGCCACGCCTGACACGTATCCGGCTCAATGATGGACAAGTGTGGGACGTGTGTATGGGTGTCCAGCCACGCCTGGCAGGTATCCAGCTCACTGATGGACAAGTCGAAAGTAGACGCAATTACCTGCATGGCAGACCATTGCAGCATTAATTCTTAAATTTAACGGCGTTAATACCAGTGAGGTCAAAGCGGTATCCAAGTGCACACATGAACAGTCACATAGTACGAGGGAACCCATTTCAGAGCACAGTTAAAGATGATGACTTTATGTTCATTGGCTTAAAATGAACGAAAACAGTCCAGTCAACCAACAGCCGGCAATATAATGGTCTTCTAACGGAAGTATTCAGCAGTATAACTAACGGCACGTGGATCGATGGTTCGAGCCCCGCTGTGGCCATGTCTGCGTGGTCGCAGGATAAAGAGCCCATGTCCTTCTTCGCCAAGAGTAGGGGGTTACCCCCGGGGACATAGCTCCACTCTCCCTTCCTTCTCCCTTTGACGCGATATGACTAAAAGTGGTTAAAGCGTCTTGAATATACAACCAGCCAACCATTTGATGCAAGCCCGCAAGTTAGGTTCTTTTCGCTCTTGGTATTGACTAAAAGAGGTTCTCATCAATCATGCACGTCCTTTTCATGAGGCGTCTTGTGATGGAGCCGTTTGTCAGGTGTCACAAACACGTGGCCTCAAGTTACCACCAAGTCGTAATTGAAAACCAGCCTGTATCGTGGGGATTTCCCTGTGTAATATGGATCAGACTTCATAGCTTTCGCCGCACGGACGGATCCAGGAATTTGAAAAAGGGGTCCACTGATGACTTGCGACCGGAGTGGGCATCGGGAGGGGGGGAGGGGTGGGGGGCTCCACTGAAAACTTGCGACGGGGGGTGGGTCCACGCCTCCGATAGTGTTCTTTCTCAAAGGGGGTGGGGGCCTAAATTTGGCATTGAAAAAACGGCATTATTCCTCAAAAACGGCTCCACTAAAAGTATGACCTTAAATCACTTAATAATTCACTAATAATTTCAACGTGGTGTTCTTCTTAATGAGCCCTTTTTACAACACAAATTCAAGAGATTTATGCCACCTTCTGACGGGCTTACGCCTTTGCGTGGCTGGCTACCTGTGCATCCACCTGTATGTATGGCCTTCGGTGCCGGAGTGGGATCGAGTTCTACCAGCGTTCAGATCTGCGTTCGTGCATGATAAAGACCCAACGGCATTTTTGGTGAAGAATAAAGATGGTTCTGGTCGATTCCCATATTGTCGCGATATAAATGTCGGGTTCAATTGTCCCACTGTATATAAAGGCATGCAACATTCAACGAGATTCATGCCATAATAGCAGGCTCCTAATACCTAAATGGCGTAAAACGCACCCCTTTTGCTTCAACAGTAATTTGAACAGCGTTATTTACGTATGTGTAGCTCGACCTGAGTGCAGAGCGGCTCTATAATAGGAATCCTACGGTAACCGTTCATTGTTTGACAACACCGGTTGAACCCCTTTCATGGCGACCTATACTGTAAACATCCCTTTTTCCACCTTACTGTATGTATGCAGTAAGTGAATCGTGGTTACAATGCGAGATTTACATAAGTTCCAGGGTATGAATCTGCACTCCTCGCTCGCCGACCGGTATAAGTTGAGCGGATGGAAACAGATAAGGAACTTTTTCTCTTCTTAGCCCGGGGTTTCTCCGGATACTTCCAGGGGCCTGTCAGTTCGAAACGGCCGGGCTGAATATTTTGCCCTCAAATAACAAGACATCAGCAAGGGGCTGGGTGAAATAGTTGGCCCCGGCGTTTGGAACTTACGGGCCCCATCCAGGTGCTAGCTCAGTGTAGTAGGCCGAGTATTAGTGGCACGTGAAATCACCGATCCACCCTGCCCTGTCCTACCTACCCCACCGGGCGCACTCCAACGGGAGCTCCTATCAGAACTTGGTGCCGAGAAAATGGTGATGTTCGGTAGGCGCGGACAGCGACCCTGGATGCCAATCGGATGGGAGGTGTGGGGGTGAGGTGTGTGTGTGTGTAGGCGGGGGGGGGGGAGTGTATGATTCGACCGGCATGGCTGGTTTGGGGAGAGGAATGGACGGGGTTGATGGGTGGGGGGGGGGCAGGGTGGTTGTGTGTGGGAGTGTCATGGATGGGGGTACAGGTGCTGGGCGGAGGGTGGTTGCAGGGGTGGGGGTATTGGTTAGTGTTTTGGGAAAGACGACCGGGATATGCGTGGGGTGTCTTGAAGGGGGTATGGTCGCTGGACTTTGAAAGGGGGTAGGGGTGCTGGACTTTGACGGGGATGGGGGTGCTTGTATTGGAAGAGTTTGTTTCGGAAGGAGGAAGGACGGATGTGGGCGCGGGGGTGTCATTAAGCCGTTGGGGATACTGGAGGGTTGGGGTGTCTGTGGATGGTGGCGGGGGGTGGCGCGGATCTGCTGCACCCTGGGGCGAGTGGTGTATCCAGAAGCAAAGAACTGGAAAGTGGTCTGTGATCTATCGGTTCTCTGCCTCGACGCGCTGTAGTCGTTCCAAGCATGAAATCTAAGTTGTGCAGGTGGAAGTAGCAAGCAAAAAAGTTGGCCGCGGCTTTAACCTGTGTGCCTTCGGGTCGGCCTTCCCCCCGGCCCGGCCTCCACCCCCCCGCCCCGGCATCCCCCCCCCGCCCCGGCCTGCGCCCCGGTCCGGCCTTCCTGGCCCGGCTGCGGTCGAAACTGTAAAGCTCAACTAGTCGCGCAGGCTCTGGAAGCGATTTAAGTGTGATCACGTGGTCATTATCGCTCACTTAGTTTGTCGTAAGCGACCTAAATTGCACGACTTCCGTTCTCTGCAGCAGTCCGAGGACAGGTTTACCAAGACACCAATGAAAAATTGCTTACCTCGCACTATATTATCGTTTGCGCTTATCTTTGAATGTCTGCCCCTTGAAGTGACAGGAAATGCAATATAGCCCAATATATGATGGCACTCATTTTCTGTTCCGATCAAAGATTCGCGCTAGAGGGTCAACACATATGTTACAAGCTGAAATGGCTAACCGAAACAAAAACGACTCTTTTTAGATGTGTTTTATGCTCGCTCACTCCAAACACCAATATCATACATCTAAAGAGAGTTGATAAGCGAGCGAACACCTGGAGATTTCAGCAAAGCTCCCCTTGACACGCCCCCCCCCCCCACCCCCGCCCCTCTCTTCCTCCGGCTTCTCCTCGTGCTCTCAACTTCTCTCTCCCTTTCTCTCTGTATTCTTCTCTTCCGCTTCCTCTTCATTTCGTTCCATCCTCTTTCTCCCATTCTCTGATACTTCCTTTTCCTCTCTCTTCATTTCCATCCATTCCCTCTCTCCCTTTTACTTACACCCTTCACTTTCTTCCTCTTTTACTCGCTACTTGTCTGCTTCCAAGTGTCTCTGCTCTGCTTCTGTTTCTATTCTTCTTCCTCCCTTACCACTCTCTCGCTCTCACCCTCGCTGCCCCCCACCCCGCTCCCTCTCTCTCATTGTCTCTCTCATTGACCCCCTAGCTCTGTCCTGCTGCATCCCCCCTCCCTCCCCCCACCCCTCGCTCTCTGACCGTCACTGACGTTCAGTTTCCCACGACACTCGCCCCACGTCAGTGCGTCCCGTGCCAGTCCCCATAGCGACGCGGGCTGACATCAAAGGCGGCGCGAAAGCTGGCGTCCCGGTAGGGGTTCCGCCACCCCGCCAAGTGGAACCCCCTCCAAAGCCAACCTAGCCTGCCATCCACATTATCAGCTCCTTCTCTCGCCGTGTGTTTTATTTCTTCACTTCAATAATAAAAAAAAAAAAATGTTCAATTTTTTTTCTTCAACTGCGTTTCTCTTTTACTTAAGTCTTTTAAGTGGCTTTCTCGTTAAATCGCAGGTAAAATTTTAGAGGAAGATAAGACGTTGAGGTTAGATGATTGGGCCGCTCAAATAGCTTGGGATTAGTTGCCGACAGCCAGCGTTTTACTTTCCGAACTAAGCTTATGCACACAGCGAGGGGAAGGTCACTGATTACGCTGGCTAACGCGTTACAGCTGTGGTCCAGGGTTACGAGGTGCCTATTATTAGCATGTATTAGGAACGAACTATTATATAATAAGGGCGGCGGTGTGTGTGGGTGAGGGGAGGACTTTATTACATATTTGGAGTCATAAGAAAAAAACTGTTTTTTGCCGGGGGGGGGGGGGGAGAGGTGGAGGGGGGAGGGGGAGAGGGAGGAATCACCGTAAAGTCACAATCCTAGTTTCGGATTAATTAAATTAAGGTCCAAGACAAGATATAGCGTCACAAATTTAATCTGGAATTACTAAATTCATAATTTATTTATCGTAATTTTTCAAATCGAACCTCTGGGTTCGGGTCACTGACATTTCAATAGGCAATTGTTTTTCTTAAGAATGGTCGTTCCAGACAGCGCTTTGTCCAATGCACGTGGGGGCGAGATTACGTGGAGAGGATGGGTGTGTGACGCAATACACGTGCACTTGCCTAGAATCCACCCGATATAGGTAAACAAACTTGAATACAATAGGTGAACTAGGCCATGCCCCCCCCAAGTGTTGTGCTCGGCGTAATCATATCCACAATGACGTCTTAACTTAATTGTACCCGATGCGAAAACATGTTCCATGTTCCTTTCTGTATATTTAATGATGTGTATATAGTTGAGCCGAATAGACCGTCAGTCACCTCTGTATATTTAGAGGTTATAATGTCTACGTGCACGGACGCACGTATTTATAAACACGCTCCGATCTGGGCAGTTCAAGCGAAAAAACAGCGGTTTGTCTCGTCTTAAATGTCTTCTGCGGTGGTTCCTACACAGGCCTTACAGCAACAACGATACAAAGAGGACGTATAACTAATGGGGCAATTGCTTTACCCCCATATTAACAATAGGAAAATCTCACATATTATTTTATTATGTCTGCATTTTTCCATGAGCGATATAGTGGGCGAGAACAGTTGTCTCATGTGCATTGTCACCTGGTTATTAATGCAGCGCAGGGTGCGCATGTATGACTCAGCGAATGTACCGTAAACTTCATACTGAATCTAAGCCTTTGTGAGGCAATATATCATTGCAAATTACTTTTACTGAGCCCCCTCGGATCGGTGATTGTTATATGAGGAGCATCCGATGCGATATTTTCATCGTAACAACGACGCGCGGTTACGTTCTTCAGTTTAGCTCTTCCATTATATCTTCACCCAAAACTTAAGCAGTCACGTTTGAGATCTTTTTGTTCATTGAGTCAACCAGGAAAAACTATTATATCACCTCAACCGCAAGAACAACTTGTTTTATCATTCTAGGATGTATATATATATATATGTATATATACATATATATATATACCCGGCATTAAGAAATAACTCGCAAATATATATATATTTATGTATTCATCACACTTCGCTTGTTGGCTGGACACCGGAAAGAAAAACCGGATGGGTTTTATACGGTGTTTGTCTTGAGAAAACTTTCGCGGCGTCCCGGCTCTTATGTCTCGCATCAGTGGGATTTAGACAAGCTTTGAACCGAGTGACCCGTTAATTCTTCGCGCCAGCTGTGTGAACAGATATAGTTTTAGCTTTGCACCAGGGAGGAAGTAGCTCCTGGCTTCCCCTCGTGGGAAGAGGCTGTCTGCCTTCCTAGCGACCCTGGCTGGGGCGATTATTATCTCTCGCCCCACCAGAGGGGCAGAGGTCGGTCGGGAAGGAGCATATTTTTCCCTCAGCGGGGCGCAATTTACATTTACGAACCTCCCCTTCCGCTGTTAACATTGAGTCGGTGCTAGTACTAACACTTGTCTGAAGAAAAGTCTGTGTCAGTATGTATGTATTTGACTTAAGATAAAAGGTATTGACATACATTTTCATGACTGTTAGACTGACATATATTTATTTCAGGTATATTGAACTTATATTGCATGACAATATATTGAACTTAATATGATAGATATTTGACCCAAAAATACGTGTTACAGTAGTAGATAGGAGATCTAGGAATTTGCCAAGGGGGGGGGTTGCTCTCTGAAAACTTGCGACAGGGGGGGGGGGGTGCTCGGAGAACCCGACGTTAACAGTGCGTGTTCAGTTTCCCAAGGGGGGGGGGTGCAACCCCCCCCCCACTAGATCCGCCCCTGGTTATAGGACGGGACAGGGTGCCGGTCCTGGTACATGTGGTAGTAATGCAGATCTGAAGTGGGCCGATGTGGTTTGGGGGGTGGGGGGGGGGGTAAGTTATGGTTGGGGGGGGGGGGGCGGAGGCAGTGGGTAGGGGGGAGCAGGTCCACCGCTGCCACCGTAATAAGTCCAATCCGCATCTTTCGTTGGAGGGTCATTATGATAATGGCCTCCAGTTTAAGCATCCCGGAGATCCCAATATGCCAGGATCATCTGTCCGCGTCTCTGGCTGGCGATGATCCGAGGACTCATCTGGCATCACCTTAACGTACCAAATGGGGGGATGGTGGGGCGGCGGCGGCGGGAGGATCGGTGGGTGGTGGTGTGAAGGTTAAAGGTGTCTGATCGCGATGCCAGAAATACCTGGCGAGAGCCAACTTCAGAGCTCGCGACTGGAAGTTCAGTCTCACTTGTTTCCGCCCTGGGTTGGATTGGAGTAGGTGTCTAGCCTGGCCTTTCACCTGCGGCGCCTGCTAAACGCGTTTTCTTTCCGGGGAGTTTGTTTAGTAAAGAAAATGTGTGCAAACCCCAGATGGTCTTTCATGGAAGAATGTGTACGTGCGTTAAAACTGATTAAAATAGCGCCGTAAGATGGGTGTTGACTTGTGTTAGGAGCACAGGCGCGGTGGCTAGATTGTGTTAGTAATGTTTTCACGATAAATAACGTGTTTCGGTCCACTTTTCCGCCTACAATTGCACTAATAAACCTGGTCAATAAGTTTTCGAAAATGATACAACTTAGGTACCACAAAATAAAGCACAGAACCATGCAGGTACCATGTTCTACGCATGTTTGCAAATATCTGAAAATGCTGATAATGAAATGCGTTGACAAAGATGACCTGCAAACAAATTTCTGGAATTGTACAAGATGAATGGCGTTATAGTATTTGTGCCAGTATGTTCACTGACTTTACTGATGAGAGAGCTTACCTTATCCCCACAGACTGAGCTGCAAATCAAACAGGCCATGGTCTCGCACCCGAGCGCCTGTATCTGGAACATTTTTCATCCAATTCCATTGCATTGTCTCGAGAGGTTTCTTCACCCTATTTAGTCTATTCATGTGCATAAAATGTGGCCTGAAACCAAACCTTTTTATTTGTCCATGCAGACTGCAACGACATGTATGAGAAGGGTACTCTGCCGCTAGAGGGGGACCACTACATGATCATACAGTCCTTCCGGTCGCCCCGACCTATCAAGGTCATCTGCCGGGAGGTCAACGGCGCAGGTAATTATCCGCTAATTTTAATCTCAAATTATGTAATCATCACGATAATGATCATAGCTAGGATTAACAACAGATCACCATTATATTACCATAAGATAACGGTTAACTTAAACCACTATCAGATTACCATCACCATCAGATAACCGTTAAACCACCATCAGGTCAACATTAGATCGTTATCAGATAACAACCAAACCACCATCAGATCAACATTAGATCGTTATCAGATAACCGCCAAACCATCATCAGATCAACATTAGATCGTTATCAGATAACCGCCAAACCACCACCAGGTCAACATTAGATGGTTATCAAATAACAACCAAACCACCATCAGGTCAACATTAGATCGTTATCAGATAACCGCCAAACCACCATCAGATCAACATTAGATCGTTATCAGATAACAACCAAACCACCACCAGGTCAACATTAGATGGTTATCAAATAACAACCAAACCACCATCAGGTCAACATTAGATCATTATCAGATAACCGCCAAACCACCATCAGATCAACATTATATCATTATCAGATAACCGCCAAACCACCATCAGATCAACATTATATCGTTATCAGATAACAACCAAACCACCATCAGGTCAACATTAGATCGTTATCAGATAACAACCAAACCACCATCAGGTCAACATTAGATCGTTATCAAATAACAACCAAACCACCATCAGGTCAACATTAGATCATTATCAGATAACCGCCAAACCACCATCAGGTCAACATTATATCGTTATGAGATAACCGCCAAACTACTATCCGATTACCATCATCATCAGGTCTCTATCCGTCATCATCACCATCCGTTAACTCAACTGTCAACACCATTTTTTTAGAAGAAAATCATAACATTTGTGATGCCATTTTTTCAGCTAACCTCCCAGTGCACCTTAATTTAAGTTACGGTCTCGGCGGCTATGAATCGAAGTCCCAGTCTATATCATTCTCTAAGCGTGTTTATAGGCGATGCTAACTACGTCCTGGGTTATTACGACTGTGTAAAAGGCGCAATTGTAATTGTATATCTGAAATCCACAAAACGCTGCGTCATGAAGGTTAATCGTCGACCCTATTTATCGCATTAATGCCATAACCCGGGCCTTATTATCGGGCTACAACTTATTACATCAGGCAAGCATAAGTTACGTTTTAAAATTGCTCAGATGATGGAATTTGGTCTGGGCGAAACACTGACAACTGACAGGGTGGTCTTCGGTTGAGCTGTATTTGTTGTGACAGCGTAGGGCATCTTTCAGCGTAGGCATCCAGGACACGAGTTTTCGCTAAGACGGCGAAACGAGCCACTAAACAGGTCGTTAATCCTAGTGTTTTGTAAAGTAGTAACAGTGACACATCGTCTTCGTTTCGCCTCCACATCGCCCATGCATGGTCATGTAATAGAAAGCTGCGCAGAAAGGGGGAGTGTGTGTGTGGAGGGGGGGGCACTCAAGTCGTCTAGCTGTTTCGAGCAGCAATCTCCCAACGCCAGAGATCGCTCGTTCACATGTCCCACGTGGCCGGCGGACCACTGATTTGCCCTAGCGGTTTGCAATCGCCAGCGGGTTTAAACATTCGATAAAAAAACCCATTGAAATACTCAGACATTCCCTTATCATAGGTACGGCGACAGCTTCAAGGACCTGGTCCAGGCGCCTGGACGAAAACTTATGTCAAAATACGAAGGGGTTAAAGTTTGAGGGGTGTCACTACTTTAATCTCCATTAAATGAAAAAGTTTCAAAACACAACGATCCCCAATTAATAAACAGCAACTTTATTTGTTGGTTTCGCTATATCAGTAGCACGATACAAGCAATGCACTTGCTGCCAAATAACATAGTTTTACTAGAATGACACACTTCAGTGTTAACAGACTGGGGCGTGAATATCTATGTTCGCACAGGATTACGATGCTAGGTCACTGATCGACAAGATATACGGCGATATGGCTCGTTTGACCTTAGGACTGCCCTTTTGCGCAACTTGACTTTGAAGCTGCGCCAGTTTTGCATGATCCAGGCGCCTATACGCATGCAAATACTTTGCTAATAATAAACTAAACTCTAAGCTAAACTCTAAACTAAACTCTAAACTAAACTCTGAACTAAACTCTGAACTAAACTCTGAACTAAACTCTGAACTAAACTCTAAACTAAACTCTAAACTAAACTCTAAACTAAACTCTAAACTAAACTCTAAACTAAACTCTAAACTAAACTCTAAACTAAACTTTAAACTAAACTCTAAACTAAACTCTAAACTAAACTCTAAGCCAAACTCTAAACTAAACTCTAAACTAAACATGGCGGATACTCATCTTTCCAAAGTGAAATATTTCAATATCAAACGAGTATCGGTCTAACCATTGCGTCTACTCACACACGTTTCCCGAAGCGTTGTGCTCAAGAATCTAGGGGCGCCACCTGGGGAGAAAGATCGGGTGTTGGTAAATTCACAACGACACACGTGACCTATATCGTCGGCCATTTTCTCGGAATAACTGAACCATTTCTCATGTCTTTCATTCACTGCAATGATCAATTTCAAACCTGGCCCAAAGAAGACAGGGTGGGGATACAGCCAACAGATGGCGTCAGGGGCACCCATTGCACCCCATCCAGGCCCCGCTCGACGTCACCCGCTCAGTCACGTCCCTCTGGAACGTTTCTCGTTCTCGTCACGATCTCCGTGACCGGAACCGAGCCCAAAAAGCATTCAACATATTTTTACAAGTGCAAGGGGAGACAGTGATCGAATATGATGATGAAACAAACGTGTTCTCTATGGTAGTCTCACCACGCCACCGGGACGGATGATCCACACATTATGTACAGTTAGTCGTCTTTCTCGATCTTTCTCCGCTATTTGTCTACGCCGCAGACACCAGAGTGGCAACCATAGTCGCAAGGTGGAATATTTCTTCACTGAAATCACAAGAATCTTCACGCTACGGGTAACTGTAGTTGAATGAGCATTCTCCTTAACTGTACGACATGCAATAAGAGTTAAAACAGCGGTTATACATGGTAGACAGTTTACTCCGTATAAAAGCGAGAGAAACAAACCACATGACCATGAGAATTGTGACATACAAGGGTATGGAAGAAGAGCGTCGCTGATTGGTCAGCTCTGGCACGTTTTTAATACCGTAATGATAGGATAAACTGCGCTCGACAATTTAAATTTAAACGATACTTTCCAGGAATTACGCATTTCCTAGCCTCATATATATGTTTTATCTACAGAAAACAGCTCATTAGTAGTTTAATCAAATGTACATATACGATTACAAGTCCTCAGCTCGGGGTCGATTTCACTGCATAGGTAAGCGTCCTGAATATACAACCAGCCAACCACTGCATAGGTATTTATATGCCATTGCTGGGCTCCTATATCTCATCTGTATCATCGGGTGGTGTGTGCCTTGATCTATGGGCGTGAACATAATCCTCTTATAATGTCCGTATTATGACTGATTAATACACATAACAGAAAGTTGTTTTCCCTTTTTCTTTTAAATAAGACTCTCCCCCACATGGTCACGTACGTTGTTAATTGGTGCAGGGCATATTGCCGATGGCTTCTGTTATTGCTTCTAGCCTTATTTAACCGTGGCCCAGTTACATGCACCTATGGAAGAGTTTATTTATGTCAGGAAGGCGTCTTGACCTAAAGTAAGTATCCCCCTGCACCCCCATCCCCCAACCCGAGTGCTCCCCTCCTTATCCAACCCCGAGAAGGACACCTACCCGCCATCCCCCCGCCCCTATCTATCTAGCCCCCCACCCCACTAACCCCATCTTGATCTATTTATGGCATCCTCCACTCAACCCTGACCCTCAACCCCAACCCCCCACCCCCCTTCGACTTTTTGGCGGCGTCCATCACCCCCGTTCCATCCTACCCTCGTCTATTACCGCAGCTCTCCACACCCTTCGCCACCCGACTCCTACCTCCGCTCCACCCCTTACCTCTACCCGACCTCCCAATTCCCCCCACCCACCTTTACACCCCTTTTATCACTTCAAACGTCGCCCCTCCCCCTATATACATATACCCCCTCCACCCTCCCCCCCCCCCCTCCCCATACCCCCGGCAGCGATGCCCCCAGGCCTGGCCTTTCTCGAGTAGTTGCCTCTGGCGCTGTGCTAATAACCCACATGACCTTGACTTGGCAGCAGAGGGGGGAAGAGGCCTCGCATCAAGGGCCAGAAGGCCTTGCCTGTAAGTCAGTCTGGATCACTGTGGATCGGGTTCGGACTCCATGACCTGTCGCCATAGTACCATCCATGGCAGACAACCAGACAGCGATCGTCGGCAGAGGATGGACTGGGCGGAACTTGGGAACTGCATGGCTACGTCGTCAGCGTCCATTCCGACCCACACCCCGCAAAGAAACAACACTTCGCGCCCACATAGTGTGGTAATGGCTTGATAATTTGCCTCGTTGAGCGCAGACGACTTCTCTGTAAACAGTTACTGCGCAGGCGTGGGTACCAAATCCGTCTGGGAAACTCTTAAATTAGGCGCGCGACAGACAGCAGACCGACCGGAAATGCTCATAACTTATGGACGACACAGAAAAATATTCTGGAAGCCTCTTCAATAACACGAGACGTTGCTAATCTGGAAGCCTGTTAAATTAAAAAAAAAAAATATGAAAGTTTTGTAGTTATTATTTTGGCCATAATAAGGATTAAAGTATTCATAGGACCCATGCAAAGACTAAAACTTTCCTCACCTGTTTGGATGTTTGTGACGATGCGCTTACACGAAAGTTCGACCCCTCTTTATGAAGTCAAAGGTTATTATTTCAGGTGACTTTAATGACGCCACTAAGGATTATATAGTTCGTTCTAATTACTATAATAACTTCGTTTACATGCTAGAACATTAACTGCACACACAGATCTACGCCATGAGAAATGTCTTGAAAACACATTTCGGTTATAATGAGGACCGCTAGCGGCGTTGGTTCCCATACAACATTTGGTCTCGGAATGACTGTGACATAGGTTGGGAATAACACCTATACCACGTGAGCGGTTCCGTATAACAACCATGCATCATATGATAAACAGTGTTTGCCATGGCGAAATGCATGGTATGCCGTCCCCATAGCTAAATAGTATCATAATTGCCACTCCCTGGTTGTAATGAAAACGTTGCGATCTATTTTTGGACGGGCGGGCGGCGGTGCACACTTCCGGCGGCGGTGAGGACGCCACGGCCAGGCCGACCCCCCTTATGTTTACAATAATAGTCCGCACCAGAGAGTCCCAAAGCACGCACCCGGAGATAGTCATAAATACTGCCACACCGCTATCCGGAGATAATCATAAGTACTGCCCCACAGCTATCCAGAGATCGACCAACGAGACCGCAGTAGCGATTAATTCCAGTGGATTGTCTGCGAGTTTAAGTGGTAACTCACGGCTTATGCTTGGCTGTTGATAGACCTCGCCCCCGCAGTGGCAGAGGTCGTGAAAGCGTTGATAACGAAAGCGATTCTCTATAATAACGGGTGTTAGCAACACTTGGGCATTTTGGGCCAATTATTTTTTATATACTTTCGCTTAGAGCACTCCTACGTTTGTTTGATAGAACCACCTCGATCTTCTATTATTCCTCCCTCTACTAACATCAATAGCATTTAAAGTACTGCTATGACGTCATTCTATTGTCTAAACTGTACATTAATTTTCACGAATGTATTGTTTTAACGAGCTGATAAATTGCGATTGACTCAAGGAGACCAAACTATTTTTCTGTTGAACAATCATCCTTCGGTTACGAAATCGACAATCGCAGTCAATGCCAATCATGAGCAATAAGTGAGCTTGTCTGAAACAGGTCACAACCACAATGTATGATCAACTGGAAGCTTGCCGCCCGATGGAAAGCCCCAGCAAAAACAGATACAAATTTCTCATCAAAACAAGCGTAGATCACAAAATCCACTTTTAGAAACTGAATTTGAGATCATATGTAATTCATGTGCAAAATACATACCGACATTTCCTTATATCCTATAATCACACTAGAAATCATTTTGTTTCTCGTGAATCCCACGAAACTCAGTTTGCAAAGCGTATCCTATCCATCAACAACGCACTGGGTGTTCGCAACATCGCTGCGTATCATATCCTTTCAGTATCCAACAATTTGAACGATTGTATCATATTCCACATTCAAACGACCATATCGTCTGTATAATGACACATAATCCATGCGAAGTAGCCTACGCGCCCTGATGCGAAACACGACTTCATTCTTGCAATCTGCAGACGAACTAAACTGACTTGTGGCTGCAGCGTCCGACGTTCCTCAAGTTCAGGGCGAACCACTGTTTGACCTTAGCTCACGTATGACTTAAGTTTACCATTGCTACAACGCTACATTTCGTGGGTTTTCAGATAGAATAGGGACCGACTTCAGTGGGCTATTTAATTGGTTTCGGAAGCGAGAGCTGCAATGTACATCTTAAAAGAACTCTTATTCACGCTACATTCGTCTGGGGTGCGTTGCTTATGCGTGTCGACCGCGTGCGCACGCCATGCCATCAGCAACGACTAATAAGGATTTGAACTTGGTGGATTGGTCAAGGACGCGTACAATTTTAAAACGGAAGTGGGGTATGGTTCGCCGCGATTGAGAGCAGTCCCGCATGATAATATTACACTCTGGACGACCATTCTTCTCAAATAAGTGGGGATAACCCGTAAATATCGATGCTTTATAATGATCTTTTATTTATCAATATTTTACACCATTTAGATTGTGCTGCTATTTTCAAAGTAAGTATAATTATGTAGTGGATATCCCTGCAACAAATGGAAATAGTTTGAGGTGACCAATGTCGTTGTATAGAGCTCCGTGTGACCAAAAATGTTCGCGGCGGTCGACAAACTCGGCAACTCAACCCAGGTGAGGCTCACCGACCGTACTTTAAGTCAGAGAATACCCGTGTAACAGTTCATTCTTGAAAAGATATGTACTCGGCTTGCGCCTCGTACATTCTTTTTCAAGAATGTACTGTTACATGGGCATTCTCCTTACCATAACACCATTCGCTACTCTCGTCCGAGATCAAGAATGTACTGTTTTAGCTAGCGGATAAATTGCGATTGACTCAAGAAGACCAACATATTTTCTTGTTGAACAATCTTCCTTCTGTGATGAAATCGACAATCGCAGTTAGCCAATCATGAGCAATAAGTGAGATTCTCTGAAACAAATCACAACCATAATGGATGATGAACTGGAAGCTTGACGCCCGATGGAAAGCTCCAGCAAAAACAGATACACATTTCTCTTCAAAACAAGCGTAGACCACAAAATCCATGTTTAGAAGCTGAAATTGAGATCATATGTAATTCGTATGCAAAATACATACCGGCATTTCCTTATATCCTATAATCACACTAGAGATAATTTTTCTTGCTCGTGAATCCTACGAAACTACGTTTGCAAAGCGTATCCTATCCATCAACAACGCCCTTAACAGGGTGCTCCTTGCTTTTAACACCATCGCAACATCGCTGCGTATCATATCCTTTCAGTATCTAATAACTTGAACGATTTGTATTTTATTCCACCTTCAACTGACAATTATCGCCTGTATAATTCATAATTAATGTGAAGTAGCCCGCGCGCCTTGATGGAAGATGGACCGAATTCAGTCAGCTATTTTATTGGTTTCGGAAGCGAGAGATGCAATGTACATCTTACAAGAACTCCTATTCACGCTAAGGGAACAGGTGAGGCTCACCGTACTTTAAGTCAGAGAATACCCGTGTAACATTTCATTCTTGAAAAGATATGTACTCGGCTTGCGCCTCGTACATTCTTTTTCAAGGATTTTCATGCTCTTACATGGGCATTCTCCTTACCCTAAGGCCCGCCCACGCTCGAGTCCTTTTTCCTTCATCGTGAGTATAAAATTGACAATCAAAGCTGATGGTACGTACAAGTGATAAGTAATCATGTCTGAAACTGACACGAAAGTGACACGCTGCTTTGTTTGTCAAACTTGTTTGTCCGACATAACGCACGTGGAAGACCTTTTGTCACCACATGATTGGATAAAAACAACAGGGACGTCAGTGAATGATTGTCAGCCTCAATCGGTCTATTATGTGTTCAGTTAGTTGTCGGGGCTGCGTCACAAAAAACGATGGCTCCGTGTAATACAAACTGCTGTGTAATACAGCACGAAGACTTCATTGCAATTTTTCACCGTTGTAAACTTGCATTAATAGTTTCATGAAAGTTGTACGAAACATACCGAGAGAGAGTGTGTCGAAATGAATATTGGTGTCTAAGGCGCATGTGCTGCACACAAGGGCTGAACTGGGCCAAGGAACCGCTCGGGACGGTAAAGAATAAATGGATGAAACATACCACAGATTACCTGCCCAGACACGGATTCGAACCCAGGGCATTGATCTGCGGTCTAGTGCGCTAACCACTACACCAGAGAGGCTCCTCCATGTGTCGTAAAATTGTGTCATTAGTTTGGCGACAGGTGTCAAGAAAGGATATTTCAGTTTTCTATCTTTTGCAGCGACGAAAGTTTCTCTTCAGCGTCTCAACTTACTGATGCCCTTTAGTCTTGTAGTGTCACTCCCTGTAAACAGGACCCGTTTGGCTCTCTCTTCAGGATGGACATTGATCCAGAGACGCGATGATGGAGAAGTAGATTTCTTCCGGAACTGGGAAGAGTACAAGACAGGATTCGGTTCTCTGGAGACGGAATTCTGGTTGGGAAACGAGAACATCCATCACTTGACAAATCAAGGTACGTATCCTATCCAACCTATAACAATACGATTAATTTTGAGCTCAAGATAATTGTCTACATATCGTGACGTCAGTGAGTACATTTAATTGAGTCAGCACAGAACGGTGTATAGATCTATAGGCAGTTTAGGCCTCTTCCAATATACTATACTACTCACTATTGTACTCGCACGACGATCATTTCACAACTTGTCCGGAGTGAAGAAATTGAAAGGCTGAGAAATGGGATGATAGGTCTGTCATTAATATGATAGCAGAACGTCAACGAGTAGGCCTAGGCTCTGATACTCTTCATTGGGGAGGAACGTTTACACAGGGCCTAGACAAACATACGGGTACCTATATATCCTACTATAGGCTACTTGAAGATATTCTTATTGTGAAGTGTATTCCAAGTTCAAATTATTTGTCCAGTAGGTAACTTAGATAATGCCAGGTCGGTCGTATTGTGTCGATCCATGACGTACTGCAGGGAACTATACCTTCTGTAGTGGGAGTAAAATACTGCAGACATCAAACGGCGAGAAAGCTTGGCGTGTCGAGAAACAGAGCTAGACAACCCGCCAACAAGCAGACCTATGCACATGGCTGGGCGTATATAGCATACAGGTGTAGTAGCTATATAGCTGCCTCGCGCTGAAGCTGTCAGGTATATAGATGAGTACCGATACTGCACAAACAGTTTTGTTAGTCATTTGGCATTTCGCCGGGAAGATTTGCCAGATGTGTACGGAATTCAAAGTACAGTGCTAGCTTGTGGTGTGATGTTGTATGGTGGGTCTCTAGCTACCTGTCAGCTTGACGCAGAAACCCAAAGGTTACGTCGACTGCCGTTTTCTGGATCGGGTTAATGCCAAGTGTATGGGCAGGTTATGTACGGGGAGCAGCAGGTTGTTCCAGGTCATTAAAGGCAAGAGATCTACGAACCGGAATGTAAATACAGGCGGTTTTTTTGGGTGCACTTGTGATTATCGTATTGCCTATCAATTATAGTTGTGAAAAGAAAAGAAAAAGACAACTGTCTATGTGATTTTCTGTTTTCCCTATTTATCTTAGGCAACTATCGTCTGCGAATCGAAATGGAGGACTTTGAAGGAGATCGCTACTGGGCGGAGTACGAACACTTCCAGGTCGAAAGCGAAGATGATTTCTATCGACTGCACATCCACGGTTACCATGGTAACGCGGGCGATTCTTTGACGTCACGCTGGAACAATCACGACGGCATGCCGTTCAGCACGAAAGACCGCGACAACGACAATCGTTTCTATGACAACTGCGCGGACTTGTTCAACGGCGCGTGGTGGTTCGCCAACTGCTTCGAGTCGCACCTCAACGGCGTCTACTACTTGAAGGGCAAACACAACAACTTCTTCGTCCGCAATGGCATCCAGTGGAATACTATCCATCGTCACTCGTCGTTAAGGGCGGTCGTTATGATGGTCAAACCCAACGACAGTCCCAGCAGAGAGCCAGGTCCCCACGACAACCGATTGTCCAATGACATTCAGTGAACTGTAGCAATGCAAATGTCTGTATGACTTCGACGAGATGTAAATAAGTGGAAAGTTTACCTCTGAGCACGTGCTCCCCGGTTTCCGCTGAAGGTGACCTTGGGAAATATCGGCGTGTTACAGAGCCTCTGGTGGTACATTTGATCAGATGACATCGGTCTTCTGGTTATTAAAGTCCCACTTGCATTGCAACAGACATCTCCATTACATTGCGAATAATTTGCTGGGTGAAAACAGTTCACCGAGTCGAAGCAGTGTAAGCTGGACATGTTTTTAGGTATAATGGGCAATCATAATAAATTCCGCTCTGTATTATCGAGTATGGCGGGGGTGGGGGGGGGGGGGGGGGTAGGCAGCGTGTTGTCCTGTTTTGATACTAAGACAATGACCGTATGAAGAAATAGTTTTTTTCTATGTTTAAATAGTAATAAGCCCATTACATTTTTGATAGTGGCATAGAAATTATTTAGCACGTAAAATATGTTAAAAGACCTATTCCACGTGTCTTAACATGAAATTATACGGCAGGACGCAGATACAGGATTGAGAGAGAGACTATGGGGGTGAGACAGCAATGTAGATAGCTTCAGTAAGCTGCACCCAAGGTCGTCGGGCAATCTCTTATACCAGCGATATTTAGGTAAACACTTCAACTTAACTCGACTATAAAACAGCAGGCGCCAAAAAGTTATGACCTTTACAAGTAGGCCCGACGTGCTACTAAAGTTGCAACTTGTGGTTCGGGAGGACACATGCCACCAGACCAGGTGCCAAGACCACCGAGGTATCTTTAGGGATATTCCTTTGTAATAAAAAAAAAACATGTAATATTTATGCTATATTATTATTTCTGAGAATGTTGAATGGTTTTAAAAATCAGACAGAAACCTGTGAGAACACGGAGCCTGGAACGTGAGGCTTGTTCTGAATTGCCTCAATGGTCACGTGGGGACTAGTTCATTTGTCCCTGTAGTCCCTCTGAAATCCTTCCAACTCAACCGTCTTCTAGCGATGACCTGTAAATAGCTAGCACCTCTAGGCAGCGATTACCCCTAGGTAGCGACCATCGCTAGAAAACGACTACCTCTATATAACGACCACCTCTAGATGGCGACAACATATAGATAACGACCACCTCTAGATATCGACCACATATAGATAACGACCACTCTAGATAGCGGCCACATCTAGATAGTGACCACATCTAGATAGTGACCACCTCTAGCTAGCAATCCCTTCTAGGTGACCACATCTAGATAGTGACCACGTCTAGCCAGCGACCACCTCTAGACCTTTAGATAGCGACATCAAGGTAGCGACGATATATAGATAGCGACATCAAGATAGCGACGACATCTAAGTAGCGACATCTAGATAGCGACGACATGAAGGTAGCGACGACCTCATAATAGCGGTGACATCTAGGTAGCGACGTCTAATAGATAGCGACGATCTCTAGATAGCGACGGTCTCTAGATAGCAACGTTCTCTAGATAGATAGCGACGAGATCTAGATAGCAACGACATCTAGATAGCGACGCCATCTAGAAAGCGACGATCGCTGGATAGCTATCGACTCTAAATAGCGACGTCCTCTAGATAGCGACAACCTATAGATAGCGACCACCTCCAAATAACGTCACCTCTAACGTCCCTTCTAGATAACGTGACCTCTATATAGCGACCACTCGGTAACAGTGATTCACCTTGCATTGTAGCTTAGCTCACCACAAGGATAGGTTTGTCACACACGATCCCAAAACACATACAACTTAATCACTATCCAGGTAACCATTCCCAGACCTAGATTAACTCGTGTTATGTAATTCATGTTCATTATCTGTGTTTCTTGACCTGAGCGTCAACTTACGTAAGTCATATTTATGGTTATTAATAGAGAAGGCATAACTGTTCTCTCAGTTTGTGTAACCCATAAATGAGACCAACTTTCGAATGTGTTCGCGGAAAACCGAGGTAGATCGCCCGCATAGGATTTTCTTGGAATTGGAGGATCCAGTTTAGTTTTTATTCATAACAGCGAAAGACAGTCCATGGCTTTGTTGGTATAAAAGATCTTTGTGGATGAAAGGAGATATAATTATTTCACATATATGTCGCTTTTCAAAAACTATTATGACAATGTTAAGTACTAATTAAATATTTCCTCACGCCTTCACAGCGACACCTACGAAAGAGAGTGTATATACCCGCTTCGTGAGGGAAAGGGGGGGGGGGGTGTTTACGAAAGACTCCTGTCGAATTGTACAGCAATCAAGTCAATATTTCATTTCATGTAATCAAACAAGTGATATTATAGATATTTTATGAGTGTTTTTTTTCTAAGTTGAACTGGTTTTACAATGAAATTGTGTGTTATGCCGGATATTCTTGAAAAGACATGAAACCTACGAGAACTAACTATGAAATTAATACACCTTGAGATTTTTTCAAGGAAGAGAACGTAAAGAATATTACTGACTACGTGATCGTCGCGGCGTCGTCATGGAATAATTCTTTAGAATGTGTGCGGGCTCCGGCTAGGTTTGTCGTCATGCCAGATCTGTCTGAATAAGTAAGAACAAAATGTTCAGTCCCATTTTGTACCTCAAGGTGTACACACTTCACCGCACGTATCGGAGAAACTAATGTAATGTGATACAGTTCAGTAATTGTCGGAAGTTAACTGCAAGCCTATCTCTGAACCTTACTTTCGAATATTGTACACATGATATACGTACAGCTTCGAAAAGTGCATGTATACCGGTTATACTAATGGTAGAAACGTGACAACATACGTAGCTTGTATAGATCATACCGCATTTAAACGAATCTACACTTTATGATTTAATGTCAGTTTGCAATTACATCAAAGAAAATTATGCACCGTATACTGTGTTATAGATGTACTAAAGAAGCCATTCGGACGGTTCTGGCATTACGACAGGCATGGAACGCACAGACGTGTGCGAACTTGATTCAAGGGCGTCGCGTAATAATACAAACCATGCATCGCGCGGCTGGCACTTCTTTTCAGCTGACGGGGGTCAGAATATAAATAACTTTTACCCGTAGGATTTATGACACAGCCCTCATAGGTTTGGTAAGGACATGGTTCGATTGTGGAAAATAAAGTTCATTCCGTGAAAACGATTGTGTTGAAATCATTATTATAGAAAACAAAATTCACTCGAAAAATCAGTATCGGTCTTATGTAGCAGCTCCAACAAACATATTCGGCACTCGATTATTTCCGGAGACATTGCGAGCCTAGATAAGCACCGGTTCTACATATATCACAAAAACAGTATGATAATATTTTCATCCATTTTTATTCATTCATGTGATTTTTTGTACGTACAAATCTGCAAATCGTGCTTCGTTGATAAAAAAAACTCGTATGTCATTACCTCCTCCCATTTCATCCTGGTTATCACAAATGTATGTTGAAGGGTTGCTTCAACCCTCGTATCAGAACACAACGTGGTACATGGGAATCAAAACCAACCCAGCATATCTCTAAGATATAAAAGACTAAAAAAGAAGAAGGAACTATGACGTCGGCATTGAGGATACTACAGCCACGTGCTTCAGAGACTACGATGAGACGCTATATAAACCCAATAATAATAATAATAATAATGAACAGATGGTGTACAAATGTAAAAAAATGCGACCTAATGACGCATGCGTGTGGCTTCAATGTCACACAGCAGGGCGCGAAGCCTTAAACTGGACAGCCAGCCTGGCAGAGCTTATCGGACAACGCCAAACAAGCTCATCACTAGACCATTCGGACGACCCGGCTTGACTAGCAAACTTAACTATCAGCGACCTGATTGAATGATATGGGACAATACTCTCTTTACGATGTCTGGTAATAATATGTCTTGAAGACACATACACATGTGGCAACAAACTTTGATCAACACTTCGTGTCACACACTCTTTGAACGGCACAATGCGAGGTAATTATCTGGGCTAGGAGCCGCAGGCCCTGTGAGATGGGGCGCACGAGAAGCAAAATCACAAACATGACAACAAAATCTCATCAACACTAAATAGGCCAGACGAACCACAATGCAATTCGAGACGCGCGCATCGCCTGACGGGACATCTCGCACCAATATAGACATAAGGTGGGGGGAGGGGGTAGGAGGGTATTTCAATAGTGGTAGGTCAGAGGCCTGTATGTGTGTCAGGGTGGGGGGGGGGGTTGTATCGGGGTAAAAGACGTAGATATTAGCACCATTATCAGGGCGTTATATCCCTGACATTTTGAGATAGCAGGCAGTGAAAGCCACGCGCGTATACGGTCACGAGCACAAAACATACACGTAGAGACAAAAATAATGTGCGTGCACAAAACAATGTTTCAGCCGGTTCCACTCTAATAATCTAGCACCTGCCGGTATTTTCAGGTAGGTATATCTCCCCGATAAATGATTCCATAATGGTTTCATCGGATACGAACCATTTCTAATCAGTAGCATGTTGCGGGTTTGTACTATTTGCCCTCATTCCCTGCATTCAATTAGGAATATAAAGGCAGTTCGGAGAAACCATCAATCAGCAAATTTTACCCGTCGTGTCTGCCAGATGAGATTATAAAAACCATTGATGACATTAATTGGCGTTTTAATTAATTAATTAACGCTGTAGTGCAAACAACGGCTTAAGCGGGTCAAGGGGCGATGAAGGGTGCATGGATGAAACATGCCCCAGATTACCTGCACGGGACCTATTGATCTAGTGCGCTAACCCCTACACAATTGAGGTCCCCTATGTTCTATAACAACATATACAAGTTGTATTTGGCCTGGTACATAGTCTGTGTCGCAACTGATCCAACAAGTCAAAAGTCATAATAATAAGTATAATATTACTGTTTTGATGACACGAGCGCCCCATAGATCAGTTACGCTGGTGTTCAGACGTCATAACGCACCACTGGACCCATCTACCACGTGGCTACATATACAGCCACCGCTGACGGAGACCTCACATGCTGCATGAAATCTGATTGTGTCAGCCTCAATACCATTACATCCGCTCAACGATACAATCTCATTACTAGCAGGATTCCCATAGGACGTTAAACTTTAAGGCACCCACTAACCACTGACCAGGACAGCAATACGATGAGCGTCAGCGGACGAACACTAGCTCGTACCATAGATAATGTCCTTTTATGGGGGATGGAAAAGTACATCAATTCATCTTAAACATAAATGGGTGTGACGTGTTCATAGGGCTAAGACAGTACATTTCCAGACATGGCTATGAACACAATCAGTGGAGACAGTACATCACGTGACCCGGGCACCATGGAAACCGTCGCTAACGATAAGATTCATCGAGAGAACAATGAAGACATCTGGCGATATTTATGCATTTACATTTTTTTTTTCATCGGCTTTACTGGATTCCCTGCATGCACTCCCCTCCCTCCCCCCCCCCCCGTTGTACCCTCACAATAACACGCACAAACAAATACTTTGCTACACATTTAGCAGCATAACATACACTTGGAAGTGCTGAATGTGACTTGAGCGAATCACCTAAACCCCGTTGTTGATCGTATTTAAACCATAGAAGCGGTGTCCAATATGCACGACGTCGGTTGAACCGTGTTTAAAATACATCCACACCACAAACAATAGTGACGTCGCTATTATGGTTTAAAGGTCTTTAATGGGACCAAATTAGTCAATAAATCTTTGGTTTTGTTCATAAATGACACGGAAAGCAATAGCAGCAACAAGAACAATAGCCGTCGGTTACAGATAACTCAGTTACCATGGTTACAGATAACTCAGTTACCATGGTTAGAGATAATGTTACAGATACCTCAATTCGCGGAATTCATACGCGTATTTATATAAAAAAACACACTTAAATACAAAACAGTCAAATTTTCAACGTCAAGAGTATAGCATCGACAAATAGACTTTCACCGAGTTTACGTATCCTTTCCAAGGTGAAGGTCGCCGTCACTGGCCTGTTTGGACCCTTTCTCATCCTTGGCGTCCTTGAACTTTGTGGAGAAGCTCTTGGTTTCCTTGTTGAACTTGAGCAGCATGATCCCCAGGTCCCCATCGTAGCGGTTCTTGGCCACCTGTCGACAAGAAACCGCACTACAGTCCAATCAAGGTTCAAACATCCAATGCAATGTAAAGTGTTACGGAATCTTGAAACCCGCACGTCCAGTGAGCTCTGCTAGGCCGTCTCAAGCAGCCGGTGCGTGGTTCGAACCCCACCTGGGCAAATGTCTAGCTTTGAGAAGGATAAAGATTCCAGGTCTTTCTTCGCGAGTAGTGAGTCATTAGTATGGTTTAAAGGTCCTTAATATGGACCCGGAGACAGGGGTCCTCTCTACCTTTACCCTTTCCATGGTCGCGACACGACCAATCAAACTCGTACGTTTACTGAAGAATTTACTCAGCACGATGGGTTTCTATAACAACATATACAAGTTGTATTTGGCCTGGGACATAGTCTGTGTCGCAACTGATCCAACAAGCCAAACGTAATAATAATAATTATAATATTACTTTTTTGATGAAACGAACGGCCCATAGATCAGTTACGCTAGTGTTCAGACGTCATAACGCACCACTGGACACATCTAACACGTGGCTACATATACAGCCACCGCTGACGGAGACCTCACATGCTGCATGAAATCTGATTGTGTCAGCCTCAATACCATTACATCCGCTCAACGATACAATCTCATTACTAGCAGGAGTCCCATAGGACGTTAAACTTTGTTCCGCATGAGTCTCGCTGAAGATATCGTGACTGGCATCGATAAACAATATGAAATAATCGGCCAAAGATTGGTTTTCCCCTGACTTATGTGAAACAAACAGCAGATTAGTCAATAGCAATACAATTGTATTACCTTTCTACACTGTTTCCATTATCTTGGATATACAATGGTCCCTGCGTTGTACGATCTCTGTTCTACCAGCCCAAAAAGACCGTATAACGGAGGGAGTCGTATAATAGAGGGATGCCCAGTATCATCACGCACTCAAACGGCACTATAATACAGCTTCAGAGTCTTTGATGCAGCTCTGACTCCTTTTTCCCACTTATCCATGATAGCATCAACATTCAGTCAAGCAAAGCTGCTATGCTGATTATGGTTCTCTAGCCCTGTGCCGTTGAAACCTTTCACTTGCATTCTCCAGCCATTGTGTACATGTATTGACTCATGAAGTCTGCCCTCGTTAAAAGGGGACAAAGAAATAGAAAAAATTCAGGTGAAAATCTAAATTAGTCCCCCGGAGTAAAATATAATGCTTTGCGATATTGTTTAGTGAACGAATAATCACGGCACAACACAGTTTAAAAAAAGCTGAAAGTTTTTAAAATGTGAAGGAATTTGAAAGAGGCATTAAAAGGCGTCCAAATTGTAAAAAAAAGTCCCTTCGCAATGTACCTGTATGTATTTGCGGCCGCGGAGTGATACAGCTCGTCTGTCCTGGAGCAGCATCACGTTATCCGCCTCCTGACTGGCCTTAGCACTGCCGAATATGGAGGACACCGACAGCTCATCTGTCTCCCGTTCCTGTGGGGGGGGGGGGAGGAGAGAGAGGTCACATCGCATCGATGGGGAAGAACACCGGACGAGCGGAGCAAAGTTCTCCGGGGTAACATTTACTCTTTCAATGATGGACATGGGGTATCATATTTATCCCGCAATAGATAATGCGAACCACCAAATACCAACACCCGACATGATGAGGTAAGAGAAATAGAGAGATAGGTAGATAGATAGAACTGGATCATACAATTTGAATCTCACGATTTTTTTTATGCAGATCAACTTATTTTACAAAGCAGTTGAAATATATATAAACTCGTTTCAAAACAGCACTGAAGTATAGAATGGGAATTGATAAGTTGGCATAGCTACACCGTTCTTGTATACAACAATTACAAACGATATATGAAGGTTCTTTTGTCTTTGGTTTATACTTGGTTTGAAAGTATTTGCAATTAGTTTTGAGGAACAATTTCGCAGCAAATATATTATACATTGTACGACAACAAATTGTCGTGTGTGTGCGGAGAAGCAAAATTTTGATATATACGTTAAAAAATATTATTAATTAGCTTAAAAACAAAACACGACATTTTGCTACAACCTGTAGGGGTGAAATATGACAAATTAACTAAAAACAGAACATGACATTTTGCAACACCCTGTAGGGGTCCACACTGACCTTCCTGGGGTGGATCACCAGCGTCACGTGACAGTTCATGTTGGTGGCGAACTTCCTGAAGGCGGAGATGATCTGGTCCTGCTTAAGGTAGCGGTCGGCCGCCATGTTGCCCGACTCCAGGCCGTCCGTGCCCATCATGAACTGGAGGTTGTCGACGACCACGTGGGCGATATCGTGCACGTAAACCGCGTGAGACATCGTCTGTAATGTGTGTATACAGCGTGAGACATCGTCTGTAATGTGTGTATACAGCGTGAGACATCGTCTGTAATGTGTGTATACAGCGTGAGACATCGTCTGTAATGTGTGTATACAGCGTGAGACATCGTCTGTAATGTGTGTATACAGCGTGGGACATCATCTGTAATGTGTGTATACAGCGTGAGACATCGTCCGTAATGTGTGTATACAGCGTGAGACATCGTCTGTAATGTGTGTATACAGCGTGAGACATCGTCTGTAATGTGTGTATACAGCGTGAGACATCGTCTGTAATGTGTGTATACAGCGTGGGACATCGTCTGTAATGTGTGTATACAGCGTGAGACATCGTCCGTAATGTGTGTATACAGCGTGAGACATCGTCTGTAATGTGTGTATACAGCGTGAGACATCGTCCGTAATGTGTGTATACAGCGTGAGACATAGTCTGTAATGTGTGTATACAGCGTGAGACATCGTCCGTAAGGTGTGTATACAGCGTGAGACATCGTCTGTAATGTGTGTATACAGCGTGAGACATCGTCTGTAATGTGTGTATACAGTGTGAGACATCGTCTGTAATGTGTGTATACAGCGTGACATCGTCTGTAATGTGTGTATACAGCGTGGGACATCGTTTGCAATGTGTGTATACAGTGTAAATTAATTGGTGTTTGATGCCAATTGTGTGCACACAATAGTTTTAGCAGTGGAGGGGCAGTGAGGAGAATGATTTTTATGCGAAACAATCGCCACATTTGGATGCTGGGTGCGTTGTTCTGTACACATCATGTATATAAATGCACTTGCGGGCGAGTTGGTATACACGGTTTACGCGCACCGTCTGCAGATTGTAACACTTACCTCGACGACCTTGCGGATGTTTTCTTGGCCATGGAATGTCATGAAGTACATCGGTAGGTGCTCAAATTGATCCGCCCAAAAGTCATAGGCTTCAATGTGTTTTACAATGTTTATTCTGCAAAAACAACCACACACAAATGTAACAAGATATGTTGACCGAAGGCATATCTTCCTTATCAAAGAAATCAAAGAACGTATACATTGAAGAAATATGTAAATGAAGAAGACCTAACGAAGAGTATGGATTTTAACCGAAATCAATTACTTAAGCAAGAAGTAACAACTCTTGTTTTTTCTTCACCTAAACATAACGCTGTTTAGATCGACCTGATAGATCTCTTACTGAGAAAACTGCATCAGCATCGTCTTCATAAGGCGAATGTTGTTGATTTCGAAGCTGCCCCACATCGTGTTCACCTGTCACGATAAAGAAACGCGATCAAATGGTCAGAATGTGCCAATTATTGAAGAAGTTGCAATATAATACTTCAATGTCCCGCTACATCTCAAATACCGAAGATCTACTTCTACATCACGCAACTAACTTCATTACCAACGCATTTCGATAAAAACAAGATAACCAAACAGAAACGCTGTCAATCCAGGTACAAAGTAAATTGGCATTGCCGCATTGAAGTCTCCGCTAATTGGCTTATTGCTTTAAAGTGACCCCGCATAATGACGGCTGGCTAATGACGGCTGGCAAATGACGGCTGGCTCACCCCTTGCTGACAGAGGTCCAGGGAGTAGTCGCTGATGAAGGTTGTCTTGCCGGACCCCGTGGGCCCCGTGAAGACCGTCAGCTCCCCCCGGCGGTGACCCTTCAGGAGGTTGTTCAGCTGTGGGTAACGCTTCCACTGCGGCGAAAATAAAATAAATAACATTTATACAAAAAAACAATAACATTGTAACAGTGTATTTATGGTACAGCGATAGGATGTATATATGATTTGTGTTATCAGAATCATAAGGAGTATGTTGGCATTATTGTCTTTTAATTGGTTTCATAGCATTCACAGCATAAGTGGTAATGTGCAACGCTTTCTGGTTATTCCCCATCAACAATATTTTCATCAAATACTATTCATATAATTCCATAAAATGGCATCAATAAAAGATTAGGACAAGTGGGAATCTTGGAAAATAAACTTGATAACGATCTGAGAACAATATAACCGAGACAATAGGTTATATGGTAATAGCTTTAAAGGCATTTATCCTCATATGACGAGACGTTTTTCTTTCGGGTCCATGTCTGACCTTGACCCCTGCGACCTGCTCGGACTCGGACATCTCCATGAAGACGTCATGGCGGATGTTGCGGAAGGAGATGATGGACTTGTGCTGGACCGGCTTGGCCGCCTGCAGGATCTTCTTCAGATCCAGACCGGCCTTGAGGGCCACCAGGGGGCCAGGGTGGTCGGCGTTCGGTCTGAAGGTCAAACACAAGGTCAAACACGGTAGGTTGAGGTTGGCCTTGAGGGCCCAAGGTGGTCAGCGTTCGGTCTGAAGGTCAAATACGAGATCAATACCCGAAAGGTTGAGATCAGACCTGAGAGTCCCGATGGCCGTCTTGAAGGTTGAACCAAGGTCAAAACACGGCGTCTGCATAATACTGTTTTCATATTTCTGCTTACTCTTCCGAAGTACGAAATACTAAAAAAAGTATTTGAAATACGTGAAATTAATGATGATCCTTATCAAGAAATGACGTTCAGCTTGCATTAAAATAGGTAAGTTAACCTTGCTGATGAAATTCATATCACCTAACTTGCGTCTCCCTTGATCTAAGTGAACTAGATTACCCGGTTTCTGACATTGACACTCCACGAAGCTTATTTACCTGATAAGGTGACAGCGACTTTCGTTGAGCTTCCTGGCGAACTGTTTGGTCGTCTCCCATGTCCGCATGTCTCCACCCAGCCACAGGGTGATCTTACCGAACTGCTCCAGGATGGGGAGCACCTGCATTCAACATACACCAGCATATCAAGGCGTCCGGCCGCTGTTGTGCATACAAGGGCTGCCAAAGGGGCAAGGAACCTCCCGGGACGATGAAGGATGAAGATTATGAGCCCGGGCCTGGGTACGAACCCGTACCGGGACCTATTTCGAGTTAGCTGAAGTCTGGTTCATAAATATAATTACAGATTTTAGCTAAAAACGGTTGTTTATCGCTATATATAAGCAGAAACTTTTAGAATTGCTCACAAACATTGATAATCACGTGACGTCACAAGATGAGTTGCTAACGAACATTGATAACGACGTGACGTCACAAGAGAAGTTGCTAACGAACATGGATAATTACGTGACGTCACGAGAAGAAGCGTTGCTAACAAAGACCGATACTGAGATGTTGCAAAGGAGCGTGGATAATAACGTGACGTCACAAAAGGGAGTTGCTAACACAAATGGGTAATGAATGACGTGACGTCACAAAAGGCACAGTTGCTAACGTACGGGAACAATGGCGTGACGTCACAGGGGGGGGGGCTTACCTTCTGCGGGAGTACGGAGTCCCCTTTGGGTAACGCCAGGGCCGGCCGCCCCGTGGCCTGGTACACAGCCACGGCGTCAAACTCGCTGGCCACCAGCACGGCCTCCGTCTGACTGGACTTGGTCAGGTTCAGACCAAACAGCCCGTTGTAGTCCACTCTACAACATACGGCAACGTACTGATACGGTGCGTCTTAGGGTGGGGTTGGTTGGTTGGTTGTATATTCAGGACGCTTTAACCACTTTTGGTCATATCGCGTCAATGGGAGAAGGAAGGGAGAGTGGAGCAATGTCCCCGGGGGTAACCCCCTACTCTTTGTGAAGAAAGACATGGGATCTTTATCCCGCGACCACACAGACATGGCCAGAGCGGGGCTAGAACATTCGATCCACGTGCCTTTAGGCTCTCAAGTGGCCAGAGCACTCAAGGCGAGCGAACTCCGTTAAGCTCTCCTTAGAAGGGGGGGGGGGATGGGGAGGTTAGAGATAGGAACTACAGTCGGACAGGGGAAAGAATATGATATAATAACAGATGAGCGCCCAGTTGGAGACCAATACAGGGGCCAAGTGAATAGAGAAAAGGACGGGCTGCATTGCAAAGTCATCATTTAGAGCAATAAAGCGATCAAAATTGCTTATAAACTAATTTAATATACATACATACATACATAAAAAAAATCAATTACAACCGATTTCGATTACATCGATCAAATTAAACAAATAATCGATTACAATTACAAGAGCAGATGTACCGCCATATAGCGATAGGCGATACACAAACATCATACCGTGGAATGGTTTTATTGACCAGCTGTTCTCTCTCAGAGCCCTTATGCTTCACGGTTTCCATGGTGATGGAGCGGAGACCAATGAGAGAGCCGTCCAGTCCGTACTGCGGAGCCACCAGCCCGTTGTTCCCGGGACTGGCCCGAATACGGTACGCGTCCAGCGCTTCTTCTGCCAACTCCTACACAATGACACAATTGATTAAGTCACAGCCTGACAAAGATTTCATAGATTTCCTCGATTTGCTGGAGCCAAACCCACATACACACAAAACGTCAAAAACAAAAACAAAATAGAGCTCCAAGCTTAGATATTTGCACAGGTGGGACTCGAACCCAGGCACCGGCCGCTAGGCTGCCCGATTGACACCGATATACCACGGGATAAACCCACTCAGCAATGAGAAATTGGTTTAAAGACTGGCGAAAGTCACAAGGCAAGAACGCGTGGCCTCTGAGATATAAAAAAAATTCAGTTAGTTGGCACACGTCGAGTTTCACAGCACTATAAAAGACCGTTCGTGGCTAGTGCCATATGACGAGTCAAACCTGAATCTGCAAGTGTTCCTTGATTTCATCCAGCACCTCCTCCCCCAAACTGTCCAGAGCCTGAGTCTCGGACCAGACCTGCCTCACGCGAGAAGCCTCGAGATTCTCGTCCCGTAGCGGGATCTTCTTAAAGCAGTCTTGAAGCCTACAAAGCAAAACATCATGAAAAATGAAACGTTGGGTGTTTCTGTGCACACGAAGGCTAAATTGGGTGAGAAGACCGCGCGTGACAATGCAATGAGGTTGGATGAAACAGGCTCCAGTTGCAGGTGCCAGAGAGCAATGCCATGGCCAGCTGTCTACAGCTCAGCCAGTTTATCAACTGAGCTATGGAGGCTCCCCATATGATGTGGACTCCCATGTATAATGGAGCTACATGTATTTTGGTTTTACAGTATGGTCCCGATCTGAAAATGAATACGCGTTTGAGGCCGTGGTTGTACACACAAGGGCTAAACTAGGCCAAGGAACCTCCCAGGATAGTAAAGGATGACTGGATGAAACGTGCCCCAGATAACGTGCCCAGGGCCGGATTCGAACCCAGGACCCAATGATGTTCCATCTAGTGCATTAACCACGTTTGAGAATTTGAGGAATGGCACTTACATTTACATTCAACTTTAAGCCCGGATTTAAATTTCTCATTCATCCCAATGTACCTTCGCTTTTCTTTTAAGTCGGTCAAAAGTGTCTCAGTGTTGTCCATGAAATTAGACCAGGTGCCACTTCTTTTGCAGCTGAGACAGACGAAGTAACCTACAATGGATGTTAAACACACACTCCTGTTAAGTGACATGCCAGGACTGGGTGTTGCTTGACTTGGGTGGATTAGTAAATACAGATGAAAGAGAGCAATGCACAAGAACATTATATATAAGTGTACATCTATTATTGGTGTAACAAAAACCTTAGTTGTAAAATCCACCAAATATATATCAATAAGTAATTAATGAGAATATATTTGTTGTTAAATGCACCAAATATCAACAAATAATTAACTAAATTAGACGAAATCGTCCTCTACGAAAATATCAAACATATATTTTCTAATATTAATTTTATATTTTCTAAATAAAGAATTAATATTTACAAAATAGTTGAACTGAGGAAACAAAACCCGGCGGGCAGTATACCTGTTGTCATATTGACAAATAATTTGTTGACTTCACTCATCTTCATTCTTCTTTTCACGTAGCGAGGGCATGAAGTGATATAACAAGAATGACCATTTTTGAAGGCGAGGTCGTGCTTCTGCAGAAATTCCTTTATCTTTACAGAAGTTACAGGCTTTAGTTGCTCCAAAGCAACCGATTTGGTTCGGATATCTGGCTGTGATCTGGATCTGCCTCTCTCTGACACAGATCCCTTCGCAGCGACATCATTCTCTGAGACACCATCGCCACGTGGAATTGTACAAAAACAGCGGGAAATTGTCTGGTGCGGCAACTGGCGACAAGCAGACGGAAGACTAGTGTGTAAGTTGGTCCCACCTCTTAAATGCAACTCGGAACCACTTCTGTAATGCAGCTGAATAGGCATTTGATTAGTGTTAAGATTGAGATCCTTTCTTTGATAGCAATTTTTCGATGATTGAGATATAGCGCTGAGACAACCTCTACAATTTGTCAGCATTCTCGGTATGTTATCTTCCGCTGATGAAGCATGCAATCTCTGCGGCTGTCCCATTCGTACTTCCACATGAGTTCTTGGAAGTAACAAAGAGCTGGATAATGTAGCGGGAGACATCTGGACTTGTCCCACGCAGTCTCTAGCCTTCAATGAGTGAGGACATACATATTGTCTTAAAGCACAAAATGTCGGCATTGGAATGCTTGTCCATGGTCTCTCAGATGCTTTCATTGGATCACCAGTGGATGAAGATAGAGGTGACATTGAGTCATATTTCTGCCAAACCTTCTGTTTGTCACTGACAATGCATCGTGTTAAGCTGTCTCTGTAACCTGTATATCCCTGTATCCTATAAGGAGGCTTCAGTCTTGGGCGCCTTAGTTGAACCATTCTACATTGCTGCATCAAAGGCCCGTTCATCTTAGGACAAATTGGAATACCTGCAAAAGATATTTTTTATGTTATTTTGACAAATATCACTTTTGAAAGAAAATGTTTGGCTGCATGACAACTTCTACACCCATTTCGAAATCAATGAAATAGGTATTGAAAATTGTTTATTCCAAATAGCACAAGTATAAAGTCTATATAATATAGTTTATTCAAGTTCAGCAAAAAGTGAACATTGGATGAGCAGGGATGCAACAATTTGGTGGGAAAGGTTTGAAACAGTGACAGTGAGAACTTGTTGCACCCTATGTCTGACAATTTCATTCATGCAGGTACCTATTCACATGTATCATGCAAGTTAAGTCAATGTGCTGACGTCACTATACAAGTAAGGCAAAGTGGGCTAATCTTGACCCTTAGGTAACCTTGAATTTTCTTTGAGGACATCAATAATCAATAATTTTTTGCTGAATCAAAGTGATAATGATCTTGGGCAGTCCCCCAATAACTAAATATGAAGATTCCGGATGATCGGTATGCCAACTTTTAAAATTTAATGAAATAGTAATGTAATCCTACTTTAGCAGGTGCTTTGGGTACTTATCTACAAAGTTAAGATTAGTTACAGAAATAAGTCGCATAACCTATTTAACTTAAAAATATGTTTTATGCTAAAGAGTGATCAAAAATAATGTTTAAAACAACAATTGCTTTTCATGCTGACTTTGAGCTTGAAGGGGGTTGAGGTTACCTCACCCTTATCACGAACATGGGTTAATCTTGACCCCCTAGATAATTTAATATCCCATATATCATGTATATTACATTTATCAATTTATATCATTTGAAATCAGGTAATGGATAACACATATTTTGCATGTTATGAAAAGCTAAACATTATGAACAGTTCTTTTTAATTGCAGTTAAGCTGCTTGCAGCAGGACTTCTAAGTCACATATATGGATGACAAGGTCTCAGCCACTGACATTAGTCACAATGGAGCTGTGCAGGCATCACCCTCCTTGATAATGCAAACAAAAATTGTCAACTATAATCAATAAGAAAATCACTGATAAGTTTTAAAGCAATTAAAAGGTGAGACCACAGGGGTCTTCATTAGAGCTTGATTACAGCATTTATGAATTGGTCTTTACCTAGCTGCCTTGGTGCAAGTGCCCCCAGGCAAGCCTGCTTTTCCAGGGGCACAACAGTGTCATTGTTAAAATCCTTAGATGTTAGTAGGGAATCAACTGTAGCTTTTATTATAATGTGTGCTTGAACAATCATAGTGTCTATGTATTCTATATACCTTGTTCTATCTGACATCAAGAAAGTGTGTCGACAATAGGTTGTTTCATTTATATTTTCGCAAAGAAATATTGGAGCATATAACTTTTCCCGACCAGGCATCCGCCATATTGGTTTTTGGCAGATTCCGGTACCTGGGAATGCATCTTGGTTCCTCCTCTCCATTAGCATATGACTCTCCGCTAGAGGGCCTTACCAGTCACTCACTTTGAACTTAAGGATAACAGCAGCGCCCTCTGTCACAGGTAATTGACTGTTACAAAGTTTGGGACCCAGGCTACAAATGGTTCAATTGGTGGCAGGACTCGCCAGATAGCACTGTATATGCATGGCGGTTGGTCAGGAACAGTGGCATGCTCCAACATTTGTTCGCGAAAATATGACTCAAACAATGTAGTATTGACATACTTTCTTGATGGCAGAAGATAGAACAAGGTATATAGAATATGTAAGCCTTATTATTTTATGCGCCTACATTATAATAAAAGCTACAGTGGATTCCCTACTAACGTCTAAAGATTTTAACATTGATACAGTTGTGTCTCTAGAGAAGGGTGCTTGCATGGAGGCACTTGCACCAACTAGCTGCCTTGCCATAAACCTAAATTTTACTATAGAATATGTCAATGGTATGTCTCAGCCCATATACAATGTAGCAGTATAGGTTCTGGGCTAGATTTTATCAGTAATATATCAGGCCCCATAGGTCCATTTTCTTTGGTAACCTTTGGTATACTGCCTGACATTTTTTTCATCCAAGTTAGGTGTGCGTGCATATCCATTATGCGGATATACCCCCATTCAAAATAGAACGAAACATTTGAGAGACCGTCCAGGCTGGTTCCATTACCCTTAAATGAATCTGACAGAGCCGGTATAAACATTTCATTGACATTCAGCGTGGCCTTACTGGCAGGCTGGAAAAGGTTTGAGTATACCAGTGTCCCATCCATGCAAAGATGCCCTTGTATCTATCATAATGGTGCAAAAAGAGTCTCAATATCATGTATTTTATATGAGGGGGTCATCTCCGCATGGGGGGGGGAGGTGGGGTAGCCCTGGTAACATGGCCCACCGGCCGCAGGGCGGACCGGAGGGCCATGTTACAGGGCTAGGGGGTGGGGGGGCATTTCCGCACGTGAAACCGGGCGGCCTACCGGTCTTGGCCCAAAGTGCAAAGAAACGCGCCTGGAGAGATTGCCATGTGCCACTGCCGTGGCAGTGGCAGTTTAGCGCAGAGTAGACATGGACGATAATACGGCGCCTTCAATGTCAGCATAAAACCTTATCTACGCTTAGATGACAACAATCCCATACTTATCAGCCACCATTACTGCCAACGCCTATCAGACAAAAACACAGATACTGCTAGCTAATTCAGAGTAATCGACATAAACAGACAAATTTCTGTCGCACGCTGCCGCCTAAACCATTCAGAGCATACGCGGATCTGCAACCACGCCTCATACCAGGCTTACTGCCATCAAGGATTCTGCCATATAATCGGTGCGCAGTGAACCACAGGAACCTCAATCGCGGGTGGGTGGATAGGGGGGAGGAGGGAGAGAGGACACTCATACATGTCATATAGTTATGTGACATATGAGTGTTGTCGCCCCCCACACGTTGTGGCCCCCGCCCTCCAGTGATTGAGGCTTCTGTGAGTGAACTCGCTACAGGTGAACTCGACACAACGCAGGTTAACTTGTCACAGTGTAGATCAGATTGCAAGTAAGTTTTCACCTTGTAGATAAGGTTGCAGGTAAGTTTCCACATTGTCGATACGTTTTCAGGTAAGTTGTGACAATGTAGATAAGTTTTCAGGTAAGTTGTGACCGTGTAGATAAGTTTTCAGACAAGTTGTGACAGTGTAGATAAGTTTTCAGGTAAGTTGTGACAGTAGATAAACTTGCAGTAAGTGTTCACACTGTATATAAGCTTCCAGTAAGTGTTCACACTGCATATAAGCTTCCAGTAAGTGTTCACACTGCATATAAGTTTGCAGGTAAGTTTTTACATAGTAAGATAAGATAAGATAAAGTTTTATTTAACTTCGGTATCTAAAATTCAACAATAAACATTAGCACAAGTGCTTTTGACCGACAAAATTTCTTCCAAACAAATTTTTTTCTTGGGTGACGGGTCCAAGACGGTGCAGAACAGCTTACTTGGCCCTGGACCGCCCTTCGCCCACCCCTCTTTCTTTTGGTGTGATCGGAAGTTCTTCGATGAGTTCACCCCCATCCCGCCCAAATCTGTTGGTGACTTTTACGCTCTTCCCACCAAAAGTGCCATAACTCCGGGAACTCGACCCCCTCCCCCCTCCAACCCTTCCTCTTTTTTTGTTCATTCCGTAGCTAGTAGAATTGCCTAGGGTACTCGCCATGAAAATGTTATAGCAAAAAGAAGGCAAATCAAGCGAGCCACCTCTGATATTTGTTAGAAATTTTTAGTATACACAACAATTTCCAGAGGGATCATTTAACATTTTCCGCATTCACTGACTTTACATTCAACATTATCTGATGTTGTTAATGGTATTTCTGTATGTAATGGATGGGTCATAACTATTTTCATGTCAAAAGGCCAAAAACGGTCACGATGTCGGTATTTTGAATACGTAATACACAAAAAGCCGTATATTTCTCACACTCGATGCACCAATCTGGGGATTTTAATTTTAATTATATATTTATCCTTATGTAATAAGTACCTAAATAATTGATTTCCATTTTGATTATTTCTCAAAGAAAAATGTTGTATGCGCAACTTTAACTGAATACCTAAATAGCGACTATTATAAACATTCGCAGAAAAATATGTCACATCGTCGATATGATTCACTGAGGGCCAGCAAAGAATTTGTAGTCCTTCGTCGTAATACCAGAGATGTTCGAAGTGATAAGAACTAAATGTTGATTTCCATGATTTAGTTGAGATTGTGCTTAATACTATATTAAAGAAAGCAAGACACAGTCTGTGAAACTTCGTTTAACTTTTCAAACGCCTCGTCAATAAACCATCTTTATTCATTCGTGTCTCATTTCACACACTCCCACGGCCGTTGTCTTCTTAATGACGTCTACCCAAGAAATTTAAGGGGTCTGTTAGGAATAAATGGCGAAACGCGTGATATTGCCGTTTTTAACAAATCGGCATCCGACATTGGAATCCAAATTCCGACACCAATCATTTCAACTTTCGAAACCGGCACCATTTACAGTTTCTCCTAATCCGACAGCGACACCGTTATTCAGAAAAAAATGGACGCTGAATACTGGACCCCCCCCCCTTCTAGATTTATGAAGTGTTCACACTGCACATAAGTTTGCAGGTAAGTTTTTACATAGTAAGATAAGATAAGGTAAAGTTTTATTTAACTTCGGTATCTAAAAGTCAACAATAAACATTAGCACAAGTGCTTTTGACCGACAAAATTTCTTCAAAAAATTTTTTTTTCTTGGAAGACGGGTCCAAGACGGTGCAGAACAGTTTACTTGGGCCTGCACCGCCCTTCGCCCACCCCTGTTTCTTTTGGTGTGATCGGAAGTTCTTCGATGAGTTCACCCCATCCCGCCCAAATCTGTTTGTGACTTTTACGCTCTTCCCACCAAAAGTGCCATAACTCCGGGAACTCGACCGCCCCCCCCTCCACCCCTTCCTCCACCCCTTCCTCTTTTTCCATCCCGTAGCTAGTAGAATTGCCTAGGGTACTCGCCATGAAAATGTTAGTAGCAAAAAGAAAGCAAATCAAGCGAGCCACCTCTGATATTTGTTAGAAATTTTTAGTATACACAACAATTTCCAGAGGCATTATTTAACATTTTCCGCCTTCACTATATATACATTATCTGATGTTGTTAATGGTATTTCTGTATGTAATGGATAGGTCATAACTATTTTCATGTCAAAAGGCCAAAAACGGTCACGATGTCGGTATTTTGAATACGTAATACACAAAAAGCCGTATATTTCTCACACTCGATGCACCAATCTGGGGATTTTAATTTTAATTATATATTTATCCTTATGTAATAAGTACCTTAATAATTGATTTCCATTTTGATTATTTCTCAAAGAAAAATGTTGTATGCGCAACTTTACCTGAATACCTAAATAGCGACTATTACAAACATTCGCAGAAAAATATGTCGCATCGTCGATATGATTCACTGAGGGCCAGCAAAGAATTTGTAGTCCTTCGTCATAATACCAGAGATGTTCGAAGTGATAAGAACTAAATGTTGATTTCCATGATTTAGTTGAGATTGTGCTTAATACTATGTTAAAGAAAGCAAGACACAGTCTGTGAAACTTCGTTTGACTTTTCAAACGCCTCGTCAATAAACCATCTTTATTCATTCGTGTCTCATTTCACACACTCCCACGGCCGTTGTCTTCTTAATGACGTCTACCCAAGAAATGTAGGGGTCTGTAGGGAATAAATGGCGAAACGCGTGATATTGCCGTTTTTAACAAATCGGCATCCGACATTGGAATCCAAATTCCGACACCAATCATTTCAACTTTCGAAACCGGCACCATTTACAGTTTCTCCTAATCCGACAGCGACACCGTTATTCAGAAAATCATGGACGCTGAATACTGGACCCCCCCCCCCCTTCTAGATTTATGAAGTGTTCACACTGCACATAAGTTTGCAGGTAAGTTTTTACATAGTAAGATAAGATAAGGTAAAGTTTTATTTAACTTCGGTATCTAAAAGTCAACAATAAACATTAGCACAAGTGCTTTTGACTGACAAAATTTCTTCAAAAAAATTTTTTTTCTTGGAAGACGGGTCCAAGACGGTGCAGAACAGTTTACTTGGGCCTGCACCGCCCTTCGCCCACCCCTGTTTCTTTTGGTGTGATCGGAAGTTCTTCGATGAGTTCACCCCCATCCCGCCCAAATCTGTTGGTGACTTTTACGCTCTTCCCACCAAAAGTGCCATAACTCCGGGAACTCGACCGCCCCCCCCCCTCCACCCCTTCCTCCACCCCTTCCTCTTTTTCCATCCCGTAGCTAGTAGAATTGCCTAGGGTACTCGCCATGAAAATGTTAGTAGCAAAAAGAAAGCAAATCAAGCGAGCCACCTCTGATATTTGTTAGAAATTTTTAGTATACACAACAATTTCCAGAGGCATTATTTAACATTTTCCGCCTTCACTATATATACATTATCTGATGTTGTTAATGGTATTTCTGTATGTAATGGATAGGTCATAACTATTTTCATGTCAAAAGGCCAAAAACGGTCACGATGTCGGTATTTTGAATACGTAATACACAAAAAGCCGTATATTTCTCACACTCGATGCACCAATCTGGGGATTTTAATTTTAATTATATATTTATCCTTATGTAATAAGTACCTTAATAATTGATTTCCATTTTGATTATTTCTCAAAGAAAAATGTTGTATGCGCAACTTTACCTGAATACCTAAATAGCGACTATTACAAACATTCGCAGAAAAATATGTCGCATCGTCGATATGATTCACTGAGGGCCAGCAAAGAATTTGTAGTCCTTCGTCATAATACCAGAGATGTTCGAGTGATAAGAACTAAATGTTGATTTCCATGATTTAGTTGAGATTGTGCTTAATACTATGTTAAAGAAAGCAAGACACAGTCTGTGAAACTTCGTTTGACTTTTCAAACGCCTCGTCAATAAACCATCTTTATTCATTCGTGTCTCATTTCACACACTCCCACGGCCGTTGTCTTCTTAATGACGTCTACCCAAGAAATGTAGGGGTCTGTAGGGAATAAATGGCGAAACGCGTGATATTGCCGTTTTTAACAAATCGGCATCCGACATTGGAATCCAAATTCATCCACCAAACATTTCAAAATTCGATACCGACATCATTTACAATTTCTCCTAATCCGACAGCGACAACGTTATTCAGAAAAAAAATAGACGTTTAATCCTGGAACCCACCCCCCACCCTCCCCTTCCACATTTTTATGATTAACTGATAACATGACGCTATATATTGACATATATGATTAAGTAACTCACATATGGGTTGTAAGAAGCAATGAACCCTAATTTACGATTACTTATCCTTTTCATATCACACAATAAATAAAGGGGATAGACTGGAAGCTTATACACGTTTTTTGTCTGGCATCAACAGCTAGAGTTCAGCCCACAACGTACCGACACATCACGGCGAGTAATTTGAGTTCACCCACCGATGTCAGGAACCAGCCTGCACGAAAAATCAAGATACAAGGCCAATAGTAATACTTCCGGTTAGAAGGCGGAACCCGGTAGTGAAGCGGTTGAACATTTATTTGATCAATTTATATAAGTTATCTTCTGCGGCCAAATCATGCCGGTAAGTTAAATGTAACCAACACGACTTCTTTCGTTTATTCAGAAAAGTGATCGTCTCGGGGTTGTGTATTTCAACTTCGTTCCAGGTTAGGTTGTCAACACGCCACTGCCAGCAATTACTGATTACTGAATCAGTGACCTGGGCCCGTAAGTATAAACCAGCCAGGGCGAAAAAAACGGCCCCAAACCCGTAAATCGCCCCGAATTTCGCCCCGATTTCGCCCCGCGCGAATTTTTCGCCCCGATCGGTAAGTTGAAAGAAACAGCCCCAAAATATGCCCTGAATCCGCCCTGTTTTGGCCCTGAAACAAAACCTGCTTTATAAAGTGCCCCGAAGCAGGGCGAAATCAGGGCAGAATCCAATAAGTCATGGCGGGAGCAGACGTCATTTTCTTTGACTTCGTATTAGGGGCTGCATTGCGTCGAGAACGCGTATTTCGCGATAGGAACGCTTTACTTGAGTGGTCCGACGAGGCTCTGTGGTCTCGATTCCATCTGTCACGTCAGACAATAATCAGAATAACTGACTTGATAAGTGTTGAATTGACGAGACCAACCCACCGTAATTGTTCACTACCGGCAGTGCTACAAGTCTGCATAGCACTCAAATTTTTCGCTAGCGGTTGTTTCCAACTGGATGCCGGTGATCTTGCTGGAGTTCATCAGACCACTGCGGGACTCTGCCTCCACCGAGTAGCCGAGGCTCTCGCTCGTCGGTTAGACGACTTTGTTCGCTTCCCAGCCACAGAAAGAGAGCTTGAAGAGACTAGGAAGGGTTTCTTCTCTGTAGCAGGTAAGAATATGTATGTAAATATCTTTAATTGTACGCTAACTTAACATACAAAACCACTATAGCCATTATAATGGACCTACTCAATGCATGTTGGGGGGAGGGGGATTGATGCAGAGCCTCTGATGCAACGTTTTAAATTAATTGCAACAACCCCTTGCTTTCGCTGTGTCGGAGGTTTCCGTAGTTGGTTGCGCCACACAGCGGCTCGTTGCAGTCACTTTCAGTGTTCAAAGGAACATACATCAACAAGGAAAACAGGCAGCGGAGGGGGCTGGCTACCTCTACTAGTTTAGGGATGACAATTTATACTTATAAAGTTATAGCTACATCAGCTGTCTCATACACAGACACTCATATCCAGATGCGTCTATAAGCTTATAGTGGTCGATCCACTGAAACCTATGCGACAGGGGGTTTGCGTTTGGGGGGGGTGGGGGGGGAGGTCCTCGATAACATTTGCCGGATGTAAGGGGAGAGGGGGGGTGTGTCCGCGATAACATTTGAATTTCACTAAACTTATGGCTAAGGGGCGCACCATTTCATATCCGGTGGGGGGGGGCCTACAAAAATATGTGAAAAAAATAGTTTGTTGTGACTATTTGGAGGAAAAAAAATTTCCTTTTCAGATGCTAGAAAAAAAATAAGGACTTACCTTGTTTTCATAATTCCAAAAAAAAATACCTTGTCAAATGTCCTTATTGGTGTCTAAAGAAATAAATAATTTGATGACAAAGATACAAACAAATAAATAAAATGTCGATAAATTTGTGAAAAATAAAAAAATTACATGGTAATTTATTTTCTAGGCCCCCCCCCCCCCCCAAGATATGAAATGGTGCGCCACCTAAAAGCTGGTTTCATATTAGTTCCATAGATTTAACATAGTCTGCTCCGATATGGGTCCAGTCGCGGTAGCCACAGCGGCTTGCTCGCAGGACTAGTTTAGTCTCTGTTTGGTAGGTTTCAGTTTCAGCAGAATTGTACATAAATTTGGTCAGTAAATAAACTATACTTAATTATAAATAGAGACTGCTGTACAAAAGTATGAGACAAATTTATTAGCAGACAGTCCATGCAATCATGGGTAGAAAATGCAACATTAAACAGCAGATCAAGGCTGGCATAATTTACTTCAAAAGAATATGGTCTTGACCTATGCCACTGAATAAATATATGTTAAACCTAGCTGCACATGTAAGCAAATAAATACTGTGTATTTTTATTTAGGTGAGCAAACTTGAAACTGGTTTAAAAAATGATTTCAGTATCTGGTCGGTTTCATGTAAATTGAACAAGGCCTTAGAATGCATTTATTGTCTGATTACACTGCAAGGATAATCTTTTCTTGTCATTAAACATCATTGCTGAGTCTGAGAATTATTGTCCCTAAAACAATGAATCTTTGACTGTAAAGTCTGGAAGCTAATATTTAAATTATCTACAATTTCCCACCCCCACGGGTCATATGGGCCAGCCTGCATTATATTAAGTGTTTTTTGTAGGTTTTCCTGGAATTATCGGTGCAATTGACTGCACCCATATCTGCACCAAACCAGCTAAGGCTACAGAAAATGACTTCTTGGACAGGAGAGGAATGAAGTCTCTCAATATCCAAGTAAATATCCCACAGAGTAATAAAGGAATAAAAGCTGGTGAACAAATCAAGTCAATATGCAATGTGAATTTATTTAAATCTTAGCAATGCAAATGCCAAATATATTTTTTGTACAGAATAACTTAATCTATGATGTAACAGCAGACATGTGCTTTTCTTTGGTTAGGATGTCATTAAAATATGTAATAATTTATTTCAGGTTGTTTGCAATTCCAAAAAGAGGATAACGAATGCTGTTGTGCGATGGCCAGGATCTGTGCATGACAGCCGTATCCTCACAACTTCTAATCTGTATCAGCTATTGGAAAATGGTAAAATCCCTTTGTGAGACATATAATTATTTATTGTTTCCTGCTCTGTAATATATGCATATATGTATTAAACATACAGTGTCCAAAGACATACGTGAAATATGGTATATGGTTATATGCAAGATATTTTAACAGCAGTACTGTAGATTTACTAACCACAAACAAATATATATTAAATTCCACATTGTAACTTTTCTCCTTTAAACATTTATATTTTAGTTTCATTAGATATCATGTCAAGTTTCAGTAGTTAATATACCACATGTTTGCCTGGTAATTCATAATGATGATACCTAGAAACAATAGAGAAACAGTAATTTTTTTGTAGTCAGAGAAAATTAGCAATATATTTTAAGTTAAGGATTTAATGGTATTAGATACATGTATATGGCTCCGGTACATTTATTGGCTTTTTACATTATCTACAAGAAATATATTAATTCTCACAGATGATGGAGACCATGGCCACCTTATTGGCGACAGTGGGTACCCACAGAGGATGTACCTGATGACCCCATATCTCCGTCCCCAAACACCAACCCAAATGAGATATAACCAGGCCCTGTGTTGGACACGTGTTCTGATTGAACACGTGTTCGGCATATGGAAAAGAAAATTCGCATGTCTTAAAGGGATGCAGCTGTCGCCAGCAAGGTAAATACTGTATTTTGCATGTGTTACAATTATGCAGTTGTGAAAATACACAGAACTCCCAAAAAGGGTTGGTTATACAATGTACAGACCATAATTTATCATTGTTGTCTAGAAAATGTAAAAATAATGCATATTAACACCATGGCTGCTACAGTATTATCATTAACTAAACTGTCTTCGACACTCATACATCGAGTTTCAATATGTGACTCAAATTATTTCGGACGCAGTCAATTTTGTCTTATATTATAAAAAAAAATATGTTCGTTGCAGGACAATCGTCGTCGTTAAAGCCGCTCTTGTCCTCTACAACATGGCAATTGAGATGGGAGACATCAGGGTAAGCAAGCGTTCTAGTGATGGGTACGGCTGTAATACATATTTAAATATAATATTTATCATACCCGGTAGTATTGATGTATTAATTTGGGCCATGAAAAATCAAAAAATGTGACATATAATGCCATAATTGTGTTTGTCCTAGTAGTACTAGTATATATTTCCTCAGCTTCATAACAGTGCCGGAGACAGCTTAAGTGTGATGCATTTATTTTCTTCCTAGATTTTTAGAATTTTTAAACAGTTTGCAGAGCTTTATGTACAGAGCTACAAATTAATACAAATTATTATTATGTCAGATAACTCCAAATGAGTTAAATGAAGACCCCATGGATCTTGGGCCAGCAGAGGACCGTGATGGCAACGCCAGACGCCGAGGACAGCTTGCCCGCGACACGTTGGCCAACACCTACTTTGGTAATATATATGCCGCATATTGTCAGTATATAAATAAACAACGATCATGATATTGTTTGCTCATGTGATAGCATTACATACAAATTCGTAAACCAAAAGAACTGTTATAATTTTTTTTTAAAGAGGCTGATGGTTGTGTAACAAAAGAGCGCAAGCAATCATAACACAAAAAAGCTTTATACATATTGCTATATGACCTAAATTGCGCGGCTGAAAGCGAAAATAAGATTACATAAACGTTGGGTGATTTCTTTTTTCCAGGAAATGAACAGGGTCATCACGTATGAATCGAAGGAAGAAGAAAATGAAAATGAATCCTGTATATTCCTGTATTCCTGTATATTCCGACTAAATTAGCCCTCCAACTTCCGAAGCTGGGCCTCACACAGTTTTGTTTGCACCTCCGCGAGCCTTTGTTGGGCAGCGTACGTCGCCTGCATTTGTTTCAAGAGCGCTTCGTGGCTCACAGGTGAGCTGCGTCGCTTCCTTTTTGGTTGAGGGTTGACGGGTGGAGGGTTGACAGGCGAAGGCTGGAACGGCTGACACTGGCGCAAAAAGCCGTCGTTGTCGACCGTCACGTTGATAACTTCTGTAAACCAAGATCCAATTTCATCTTTGACGTTGTCAATGTTATCGGGATATATATTCAGGCTGTCCAGTAAACCTACTTTTTCTTACTTTTTTCACTGCATCGTAGTTTTCCTATTTTTGGTATTGGCTTTACCAGCTGCAATTTCAAAATGTCGTTAATTGCTGTAAAAGTGTGGATATCGCTTGTATTATTGCAAAAGTCGGAGGCATTTGTTTTTTTTGCGTCAAGATATGTCTTTAAATCAACACTTGTATCTGTCAAGTTCTAATAACGAAAATACAGGTATAGCCGAGCAGCGCGTAAGAAATGTTCTAAAGAAGTATTTTCTCAATAATATACCTTTTTGTCCTTTGTTTATCTGAAATGATGTTGCGACATGATATTTGAGTTGTACTTTTTGCTTTTTTATTTTTCTACATTTGTCCTAATTTTTCCTTTTATTTTCCTACCTGTCCTACATTTTCTATATTTTATTCCTCCTTTTGTCCTACTTTTCTATATTTTCATTCCTACTTTTGTCCTTTTCATGGGGGTGTGCTGGACAGCCTGTATATATATATATATATATATAATGTAGCATGTTATAGCCTAATATATGTTACATTTCAGTACGTGTAGTAAACATACCTCAAAAGAATGGATGTATGCTGTCAGAACGTAACAGTGTACTTGGCGTTATATTTATAAGTTGTGAAGCAGCAACACCTCGGTGACTTCACCGGCATCAATGTAGTAATAATTATTAATCGTTTTTTTTTACATATGTATGTTTCGGGACAGTAGATATGAGAGTCAGTTTTGTTAACTAAAAAATATTCAGACATCCAAACAAATAATTATTTTCAACTCTCCTCAAAAATACATGAAATACGGTAGCAATGAGCCTATACAATTACGTTTCTGTTAAGTTTAGTACATTTAGTGCTTAGAACAGCTGTTTCAATCTCTACGTAAATGTAACGACAGCCTACCTTCATTTTCGACAGTAACTTCGTTGCTGGGTCCTGCACGTGGCACTGAAAAGTATGGTGACCGTTTATTTTAATGGTTGTCATAGGTTAAAAAGAGCTTATAATATGGCTTAGATCTAGGTTGCAGGCAAACAGCTAGAAGTCTGGCGCTGTAGGCGTAAGATCCCAATTGTATCTTGCTACTTTCTTTAACTGTGTATAAACATTTGTTTTTTGATATATTTATTTTTAATGGATCAACTGATGTTAACTAAATTAATTCATGGAAATAGCGCTATGAAAGAATTAAGGGGTGGATTTGTAATACCTTCTTGTCCTTCGCAGCTCTCTTGTCTGAATGGTGACTCCAGCGTGTCATCTTCTGCTGTTGTTAGAAGCGTATTATAGCCATAAAGAATGTGAATGAACGGAAATATAATGTAAAGGTATATCCAGATATTTATTTCTTGTACGAAATTAACATGTTTACTAAATTATTACCACGCATTTTTTAATGATTGTTCTTACAATAGAAGTAGGAATGTCAATTAAATCAACTGTATCGTATTATTGATTCATGACCATGATGTGCGCTAGGCTGACTTGACTTAAGACATGGCTGCAGTTTCTTTTTTCCGATGGTTATTTATTCCGTGAGAACATGATCGCTGTCTAGAACAAGGCGAATAAAGTATTTCTTACCAGTATGAAAGTCTTTGTCTTACCTCCAAATTGCACAGGCACCACAGTTTCCCCGGCACCCACGGTGTCGATGCCATCCAGTATGGCACCGGATCGGAATCCTGCCAGCAGTGCCTCTTCAACAGGGTTCAGCTCCGGCCGGGTACCACCTCCTGTGGGTGGCCTACGTTGTTGGGAGTATTTCCCTATCGCTGAAAAAACGAAATATCTGGAAATTTACTTGCAGAAGAATTTCATTTATCATCCAAGCAAGTTTTCAATACTGTGGCCCGTTATGTGATTTGTCGGAACAGTGAAACTTGTTATTTGCTGGAAACGAGAGACTATATATGTTAAGTTTGTCAGGCAAAGGTACATTATTTTGCAACCATAATGAATTTATAGTTAGTTTTAGAACATTTGTAACTGGTTTAGACACCACACATAATCACACATTCTTAGGCTTTATTTATATCGAATAACTTTATATAGTTTTATTCATATATGCAAATGAGTTTTTATATGATACACTTAGCAACTCAGTCATTTTCCCACCTGTTGTTTTCATGCGCTGGTACCTCTTTTTGCATTGGTCTACTGAGCGCAGAGATGCTTTTGGTAAACTACAAATTACAACAACAAAAATGAGAACATTTGTACAGGTCAGGGTATCTTTGTCACCAAATACAAAAAAAATATTGTCATTACAGTGTTGCAATATTTCCAATGATTTCATGTATGTGGGGGCCTATGGGATATTTGCCCCATACCAGCTGTTTATTTTGTAATTTTCCCATGGAAGGTTTCGAGCCTTCAACACAAACAGAAATCAAACAGAGCAACACTGCAACAGTAACAGATTGACAAAAACAAACGTAATTGCATGGAATGAGATCTTCAGTCTTGGAAAATACAGCAAATTCAGTACATGTGCCACGGTAAATCATAACATACAAGAACAAGGTAGCTACCTACATATAGTCTATCAGGGAAAATGTAACATATATATATTTACTACTGTATTTCATGGGATAATTTGATAAGTTTATGTAAGATACTAGTCTTGTTACTAAACTGTTGTAACAGTTGTACAGTTTTATCTCCTTCCTTCCAATGCCACTAGCTACAGTTTCGTGGCAGCGGTGGGATTTGGCCACTTACACCCTCGGCACGTTACACAAGCAATGTGACATAGTCTCATTACTATTATGTAGATATTTTGCACTGCTCCAAATTTCTTTTTGTGATATATATTTTGTACTGGAACAGTAAATACAGCCATGTACCAAAATAACACTTCCTAGCAGCCATTCAAGCTCCCAACTATGAAAATGTGGTCACTTTACTGCTCACAAATTAAATGGCTATGAATTACATATTGCAAAAACATTAGACTTGACATTAGACATGAAAGAGTTTAGTTGCCAACTGGGTGATTAGTCATACATGACAAAGATGACGATTAAAAGCTGCTTGTAATGCTAACTAATGGTCATGTATGGCCACCTAGTGACCAGCTTTAGTAATTGTGGTCACCCAGTGTGAAATCTGATCGCCATAGCCTTATGGCAACCAGGCAAGTTTGAGTGTACATCTATGCATAAACCGTCACGGGCAGGTTATGGATCTAATACATTTTAATTTAAACCTAAAAAGTGATTATGCTATTGTATTGTAAGCTACAGGTATTCTGGTCTAAACTAGCTAAAGCTTCAGACATTGCCATAAGACAGCCAGGTCTTACTAATTAGGCTGGGCCTTGGCGCAAGTGCCCCCAGGCAAGCCCGCTTCTCTAGGGGCCTAGAGAAGCGGGCTTGCCTGGGGGCACTTGCGCCAAGGCTGGGCCTAGATCTACTAGAGTACTACTTTTCTACTAGAAAGCGTCACATGTGACTGAGTGTGGGTAATATAGGAGTCTTATCAAAATGATAAAGAAAACAAAATGATAGATCTATCTGAAACGAATATAGTTTGCATGTGGACCAGTGATTATGCATGTAGGCCTACCAGTGATCGCGCACTTGCAAAAATTTGATTTCATTAAAAATGTTTCATAGTGAATTTGGGTCCAAACTTATAAGGCAGAAGCTGTGATGTGTGGCAGCTGCGTAATCGCTGGTCCGATTACTATAGTTATCATACTATGCAGTGATTGTGCACAAAGTAAAGGATGGTTAAATAATATAGATCTATTGGTGCTTTGTTTGTATAATTTTAAATCCAAGAAATTTTAGTTCTTAACTTTTTTCTTCTGTTTTTTTATGTTATGAAAATAACTTAGATTTATCTTCAAAATTACGGAATTCCACGATGTAAGACATAACATTGTGATTGTTCATAATATGAGCTAGGTTAGATAGATCTTGGCCTAGTAATCGGACCAGTGATTACGCAGGTACCATGCTTCGAATCTTACAAAATAGATGTCAAGACTCAAATTAACTGTCATGTATGAAGGCATCTGTCTGGTAAAAGTTTGGACATAGGTCTAGATCTAAAAAAAATAAAAATTTCAGCAAGTGCGCAATCACTGGTACTGGTAGATATACCTGCGCAATCACTGCCAGACACTGGTCCACCTTCTATAATTCCCCTGACTGTCAATATTGAAGATGCACCAATTTTGCCAATAACATAGATCTAAGAACTTATATGAAAACAAATTTGTGACCATGAAGGTGCCAATGATTGAATATGTAGCGTAGGGTCTATACTTGTACATTGTAATAGGCCCTTAGGCGTACTTATAAGCTTAGTCTAAATATTTACCAGCTGATCGAGGCGGCCAACTTCTCCCAGGCGCGCTCCCGGGTAGACCTTGAAATCCCCGTTCCCTGAAAAGGGCCTATGTAAAGGGCTACATTGTCGTTGACTGTCGTCACCAACAGAGAGGACTCATCTCGCGTCCAAAGAACTGCCTTTTTACACGTTTCCTCGGGACCCTCCGGAGTTTCCATCTTAGACTTAAAATATAACCTGTCCGTAAGTGTCACACAGAGCGAATGACAGCACTTTGTTGTGCTTGGCAACAGACGACTTTTGCGCTTCCGCTTTACGGTTGTCTCAAGAATAGTTCGCCTCGGTGTTTTTTATTCGCCCCGCTAAATATACCAGCGGGGCCAAATTGGAAAATGGTACCAACTTACGGCGCGGGGCGGTTTTATGAAATCCGCCCTGGCAGGAAAATTGCCTCGACAAGGGCCATTTTTTTCGCCCTGAAATCGCCCCGTTTTGGTCCCGTTATACTTACGGACCCTGGGCCCGTAAGTTCGAAACGGCCGAGGCAGAATATATTGCCCTCGAATAGGACATTAGCATGGAGCGGGGCGAAATATTCGGCCCCGGCAGTTTCGAACTTACGGGCCCTGGTGACAATGTCACTGATTTGATGATGGCCAGTCAGTGGCGGTCGCCCAGCGGTAGGCTAAAATAGCGAAAAGAGCTTCGTTTCGCGAAAAGAAAACTACTCCGCGAATGGTTACTCGCGGGGGTGGTATAAGCAGATAAGTAGAATAATGGTAATACGATGATTCGTAGACGATTAGTGTAACCTATGCCTACCCAGTCGCTATAAATAATGAATATCCAGCACTATAGCCTGGTATTTATTTGACCAAGTCTCATCCAGATATGTTTACACGCGAACCTGTTTAGCGATCAGTGGGCTACCACCATGTTTGATCTACTCACCGGATGGCATAACCTTTCGCGACAAATGACAAATATGTACGCTTGCGTTGTGAGGATGCTGAAGCTACAAGGGCTACAAAAGGGTCGACTACTCATGATTGAACAAACTCCATTAAATAGTTAACCATATTTCAGAAATAGCAATATAATGTTCTCAAACTTTGATATATCCAGGATTGTGTATGACGATCTGGTGATCCAACGAGTAGTCCTGCATCATAATGACATCATAACATTAGATGTGAGGAACAAGTTCCCTCTGCGGGCAGATTGATTGAAACTGAACCATCTGGGGAATAACCTGTGAATCGGGCCAATGGCACAAGTCAGGTTTTGATTTAGTGCATTTAGCTGCAGGTTTTCAGGTATAGATACTTACACATAATATATCAAATATCACTGCAAGTTAATATAGGTTTATTTTCACGATTTATCGGCTGTGAATTGTCTTTTTGCAAACTGGGTTCTTTTCATGAAAAGAAATATCAACAGTATCCATGCTAAATCTTTAGATGCCAGTTGGGAATCGACTGTAGCTTTTATCATAATGTGTATGCATGCAATCATAGTGTCTACATATTCTATCCTCTGACATCAAGAAAGTGTGTCAATATTAGATTGTTGCGGTTATATATGGGAGCACTTGCGCCAAATATAGCACCAGATGCAACCCTTCACACTCCATTAAAAAATGCCAAGTTTGGCAGTTCAGGACAAAGTGCTAGTTGTTTTGCAATGTCGCGCCTTTTTAACTTTATATCTTGATTAAGTTATCTTAAATTAACCAACTTATCTAATTTTTGCTTGCATATATAGTGGTTTAGTCCATATTCTTGCCACCAAAACAACACCTTTGACCTGCCTGGCTGATTCAAAGCCAATGTCGGATGACAGAAATTATTTGATGCTCATGACCGGAAGGAAGGTCACTATAAAACTGCGTAGATTGGGACTCAGTTTTACACCACAAGGATGAAAACAAAAACCCTGATCGCAAAGCATAGGCGCACTGGCAAAGCCACATCCGTGAAAAATACTATATGGAGATGGTTTACAGAGGTCATAAAATCCCAATCAGAGGACCAGTCATAGTCAAATTTCAAATGATGAGCAGTGTTGAATAATAAATGTTTAGCATATACTTGTGTATATGAAGCGTATATTAACCGAATACATACATACATAAACATGTAGTCCGTTCTGACCCATCAAAGAAAGCCCAATTCGCATAATCGCAACTTTGATTAATTGCAACTATTTTGCTGACAAATAAAACTTGCAATTAAGTGGAGTGCACTGTATATTGGGAGAAAGTATAACCTGCATATATTATGTAAATATAATGTCATCAGAATTAGGATATCATTATTACTTTTTGAATTTGATGATAAATTTGATTATATATACATTTTTCATCTGATTTTAACATTACAAAGATAAGATCATATATCTAGCACATAAAATGAAATACATGTAGTGTATTTGCGATATATTGCAATATATAAATGAGCAGTAGCAAAAGCTGTTCTTCAATTTTAAAATCTTCATTAAGATATTTTATCCCACTGGTAGATAGCATCTGTTGGTATCTTTGCAGGCTTACCATTCACAGTTTGTAAATAGTCCACAATCTGTGGGCAATATGGCAATGCTGCCTCTGAGGACACAGTTCAAAGGACCAGCACCAAGAGGAAGTAAGATTTAGTCTGGCATGATGATACTATTCTGAGCATTTATAATAATGTCTGATTTATGTTTTACTGGCAAGTTAGTTTACGTTCCCTGTCTCACAAAATGTCATTTATGAAAGCATGTAGCTTCTCAGTAGTAGATATATGAAGTCAAATAGATAAAAGGCTGAGAGAATATTTCAATCTTGTTAACCATGTATTTTAATCATTTACCAACGTATATATGATCATATACATGATGAAATCATGGTAAAATATCAAATTTCGTTTCAGCTACAGACTTTGACATTATAGATGAAACATTACAGTTTTTTAAGGCAAATGTTTTCTTCCGGAACTATGAAATCAAGGTAAGTAATGCTGAATTTTGCCCTTGCCAGTATTAATTCACATATGAAAAATAATTCGCAAAATGTTTGACATCCAGGATTATGCGCTAATTGATAGAAATGTATTTCACTATTTGCCTATTTTTATTTTCTTACCATTGTATGCAGTATTATATTGCTTAACTTGCACATAATTTATGTTATCACATATTCAGTTGATACATTTCAATATTTGGTACTAATATTTCATCTTCTATTTTTCAGAGTGAGGGTGACAGGACTCTTATATACATCACTCTTTACATTACTGAGTGTTTGAAGAAGCTACAGCGGGTACTGTACTATTATGTTGTTGCAATCTGTCTATGTTATTTCATGATAATAAAGTACAGAAATTATGTTAGCACTACGCTAAATTGCTCTAATAAACTTTACCGATATTTATGGCTGAAATTAAAAGTTAATGATTCATAAGAAGATGTCCATGAATGATAGTTTTATTTCTGTGCAGATTCAGTCCAAGAAAAATGCTGTCAAGGAGATGCAGACTTTGGCTATCAGTCGCTTTTACTTGCCAGGCGAGGCGCAGTTCCCATTAAACACTATGTATGCCAAGCCAGCCAGCAGGCAGGAGGAAGGTAAGGCACCCCAGTATTTCATTCAGTACATGCTAAGTGTAATTGACACTGGAGCTGTGCAACGATACAAAAGTCGCCCAGCCAAACACCATAATGTCACATTCTGCCTATAATGAAAATATTAAAAACGATTGTATACCGGTAATCCGATGGCAAATAATTGTCATTCGTATGTTTATCGCATAATCTTGAGAGCCTCAGTAACCCAGTTGGTACTGCAGATTCAAAGGTCGTGGGTTCGAACCCTTATATATGTGGCACTGTTTCATTTAATCCCATTTCATTGTCCTCTGACTTTTCTTGGCCTTCATGTGCACAAAAGCGGCCTAAAACACCAACGTTAGATTTCATTTCGCCTAACCTATGTCCGCTTATAATAAACTCGCAAAATCCCACTTTACCATTTAGCTGCTGGTGCCTACATGCTGCATTTGCCCTGGTAATGCCTCGAGAGGTTAGGAAGGTAAAGCAGGGCTATGGCGCAAATAAAAGGGTGCATTCCATTCAGGGTTTTGTGTTATAATACAACGACACGACGTAAAGTAGTCTTTGCAGACAGTCTCGATGGGTCTTCGACCGTTTGGCGGAATACTCTCATTTCAATTATATGTCCTGCTGTATCCATTGTTTTCCATTAGATTCAATGCGAGCATACCTTACGCAAGTTCGCCAGGAGACTGGACAGCGATTAGTGGAGAAGGTGTTTGATCCAGTGACAGATGCACCCAGCAAGGTAAGGTCTATCCGTCTGGTATAAATGCTGCTGAGCTGTGTGCAGAGGCGCTGTATGCGTGTAATATGTTAACGTAACAATTATAGTTCACGGCTTAAAAGTTGAACTATTGATGTCAAAAAATGTCTTAGAGCAATTATACTAAGTAAAGTTACTGGGCGTATTTTAAATGTTAGATTTCTGTGATATTGAAAGAAAACTGATGACGGCGAGCAATTAAGTCTGGATATTGTCATTATGTTGCAGTTTATCTGTATTTTAGGCGAAATGCCGACAATACTATGCTGGGTGAGCTCTGCCAGGGCAACCATCGTTTCTGGGTTTGGGGTCCGCCCCCCCCCCCCCACTGAGCCCATGTTTATGTTATTGTTAGTGTTTTGTAAGGCGTTTATTCCCGTAAATATCAATCAACACAATGCGAACTTTCGAACAGAGTAGTGCATTACAAAGACAAATTTGTCCCGTGGACTTTCACCAGAAGACTGTCTACGTTTCCCCTTGCCACTGACGTGATTTGTCCTCGCGTGATTTAAGTGTCTTGTCACCAACAAGTCCCCCATCTCTCTCTCTCTCTCCATTTCAGTGGTGGATGTGCTTTGTAAAGAGGAAGTTCATGGACAAGAGCTTGTCTGGACCTGGTCAGTAGAGCGCGCTGTGGTGAAAGCAGACGACATTTCCTTGCCTTGCCTGGACGCCATTCAGAGCGCACGACCGTCTACGTCACTCAAGGAACTGAAATGTGTCGAGCTCGTTAGGTATTGAGCATCCTAGTGATGGAAGTACTGGTGGATATATAAGATGACGGATGCATTCTGATTTATACTTCTTTTATGAACCATTTAATTGGAGTGGGGTTTGTCTTGGGTTTTCATTATATCATTTTCATGGAAAGCCAGCTCTGGAGCTGTGTGTTATTTACTATAGGCTTAAGCTACTTTATGGCGATGATAAGACATCGGCGAGAAAGATTTCATTCTTCATTGTTAAACCTGATTAACGCAATCACGTAAGAGTGGTTTTGTTTATCGGCACCTTATACACTTGTATAAATCGATACCTTACACAAGAGGTATCGGAACTATGGATTACGTCTTAATGAACTGATTGGTACCGACGCCCGGGGTGAATCATGTGACCTGGTCCAATCTGTAGTGACCTGATATAATATGTGGTATTTACTTCTGTAACACTTATGCAGCATTGAGCTCTATTAACATCGTCTCCTGTTGAACACCTGTTGAGAGAGTTAGACGCAATGTTTCTGGAACAACATGCCATTTATAATAAAACTATTCCATTATTATCATTGTGTCCATATTTATGAATCTATGCAACATATTAGTCAACCTTAATTAAGAGATCGAATAAGATAATTAAATGTTGGGCTGCTTGCCATTGCATTTCATAGCAACAGTAAAAATGCGAATTGCTGCATTAGTGATGCTGTATTCCAATTGCTTATTCTATACACTTCCTTTTAAGTAATTGCCTTGCAAATAATATTATAAATCTCCTCTTGATATTTCGTCATCTTATTGCCCAAGTAGTAGGAGACAGTTCCACTTCTGCGCGAACTGACTAGCTAAGTTTTGAAGCACCTGATCAATTAATATAACACGATGATGACAAGAAAATGTGTTGTTATATTGACACCCTTCGCCGTTCATCTAATACTAGTAATGGGCTCTAGCTGAAAAGACAAAACCTGCATTGCTGAAACGTCTTGTAGCGTCATAGGGAGGGCCCCTGAGGGGGGGGTAGCCATGTCGCGTGTCGATTTTAAGAAAAGGTTCATGTCGCGTGTCGATTTTAAGAAAAGTTCCATGTCGCCGTGTCGCTAAGTCTTATGTCGCATGTCGATTCTAAGAAAACCCCAATGTCGCGTTGTCGATTTTAAAAATCGCCGTGTCGCTGTGTCGAAAAAGCCCCTCTGGGGCCCTATAGGGGATTGCCTACGTTGAACCATTCGCGAGGCTTCGCAGACCGGACCGGACCGCAGTATTGACTGCTGTAGTACATGCGTACCTTGGGACTATATGAGACTAACATATCGAAATGATCTCATGTGGACGCTGTTCGCGCTCCTG
>OZ025258.1:17714963-18084662 GCA_964019135.1 Arenicola marina | reverse complement strand
GGGCGGGGCGGGGCGGGCGCGGGTCAGGACCGGGGCGGTGCGGGGCCGGGGCGGGGCGGGGCCGCGGCGGGTCAGAGCCGGTGCGGGACGGGTCAGAGCCGGTGCGGCGCGGGGACGGGGCGTGGCATGCCCAATTCCGGAACTGAAGCTCGTTTTAGAACTAAAAGATTACCCGAACCGTATACCATTGAACTGTTCCACATTTCGTGCCATTTTCAATAGTCATAACCTTAATTCATGATCTCAAGACAGAAACAAAAGTTAAAAATAAGGTTGGTGCTAGAAGACAACCCTGCTTCATGCGGATGCAAAACCATCGAACTGAATCTGAAGAAGCCAATGGGGTTGTCGATACTTCGGGGACAGCCAAGACAGCCACAAGATTACAGGATTGTGTGCACTCGGTTCACTGGATTGACAGGCGCGTGGCCTATGGAGGACCGACAAGTGGCCCCAAATGGCTTATTTTAAGTGGCATGCGAATTGAAGTTTCCCGTATTTGCAGTATTACTGTGTTGAAATCGTGAAGCGAAAAGCGCTGTTGTGGTAAATAATAACTTAGCACAATTTTTACAAGCACGACAATCGTCTTAATGGTGATTAGTTTTATCTCGTACACAAAGACTACTCCAGAGATATGCCGCGGTACGCGCAACTCGTCATGGGGCCGGCTGGCAGTGGAAAGGTGAGGACTGAATGGGCGATAATTGGTGTCGTGAGTAGCCGTCGCTGCTCCATCATGTACCCTTGTAGATCTACTACAAGTTTAGCCCCATGTGGCGTTGTTGGGAAATGCCGCCACATGTCCAGTCACAGGTGCCTCAATCGTGGGTCCGTAGGGCGGGAGGGGGGGGGGGGGCGGCCGGCTTCACACATATGTCATATAAAAAGAGAAGGTAGGCAAGCCATTTTGCAGCCAGAAAACTCAGCCCGAACAACATCGGTCGATTTCGTCAACAAAATGCCCCGACTGCGCGGTTTCCTCGCTTCACTCAATGCCTCAACACTTTACTCACGAAAATATCACGTAATCCCATTCAAATACACCTTCAAATCGCTGCATCAAGACATTTTTCCGCCAACTTTACGCGATTTTCACTGATGCCTCTCACCATGGCCGTTGACTGCCGCAGCGCATTTCTTAGAGCCTTCTGATTGGTTGTAACCTCTCGTGTGCCGTTTTCTCTCAAGCTCCTTCGTCCATATGCAAATTACATTGCAGGCTGTTCCATCACTGGTACTCCTGCCTTAAGTACTCGTATCGATTAACATGTAGTAATAGTTTTCGCAGGGGGTGATACGGCGTTAGAATAAGTAGCGCTGATCGAGTCGTGCCTTTGGCATTAAAGTTTATAGGGGTCTGCACGGGTAAATGGCGACGCACGACACAGAGATATTTGAAAATTCAACATTCGACATTGAGGATCGTACAGTTTTTTATTTCTTTGATCCAGCCGCCTATGAGCTCACTGACTTTCATTGTCATTGCTATGACATAAATTTACAAATGCACTGAAAATGGTTCGTGAACTAGGCCACATGACCCCTCCCCCACGCCCCCTTGCCCTCCCGGTGGGGGGGGGGGGGTACTGAATATATTCCAGAGTTTAGGGGGGGTCCGCGGTAAAGCCCTCCCCCCTTTTTTTCACTGCCAAAATCCACTCGGTCGGGGCATTTTATTATCATCAAATTCCACCAATTTGAAAATCTGCTCGAAAGGGGAACGTCCCCCCTTTTTTGAGGACCAATGCCGTTTTTTCAATGCAAAATATAGGCCATCTGAGCTGTGACTCCCCCCCCCCGCCCCCCCCTCCCCTTTTTGTTTTGGTGTGGACCCGCCCCCCGGTAAGAAGTATTCACTGGAGCCCCCGCCCCCCACTTCCCCAGTCATCAAAAACTTCATAGTCCCTCGGCCCAGAGCCACAAATATTCGCTCTCTCAGGCATCAAGACAACCGCGGAAATTGCCCCCCATCAGTTTTGTGTAATAGTGTAACTCCCCCTCCTCCGCCCCCCCCTCCCCCCGAGTTCAACCCCCACCCCTCCCCCCCCCCCCCCAACCCCTCCTCACTTCGTTTCTGTGTACTTTATAGGCATGTATTTTAAAAAAAGCCGCCAGATGATTTCTGACCAATCAGAAGGCTGATAGCCACAGAGCAGTTACAACCAATGAGAACGCTCCAAAATACTCGCTGCGCTACTGACAAACCTCAACGGCCATGGTGAGCGGCATCAGTGAAAATCGTGTAAAGTTGGCGGAAAAATGTCTTGTTGCAGCGATTTGAAGGTGTGTTTGAGTGGGATTACGTGATATTTTCGTGAGTAAAGTGTTGAGGCATTGAGTGAAACAAGGAAACCGCGCAGTCGTGGCATTTTGTTGACGAAACCGACCGATGTTGTTTGGGCTGAGTTTTCTGGCTGCAAAATGGCTTGCCTACCTTCTCTCTTTATATGACATATGTGTGAAGCCGGCCCCCCCCCTCTCCCACCCCACCCACCCACGATTGAGGCACCTGTGGTCCAGTCTATCAAATCCTGAACGGCATTTTACAAACACGCGTGGCGAGAAGTGGTGCTGATGGCAAGAACTTTTTGGGGTATGGCAATAGTTTCTAGAAGTATGTATCTTACAACTTCTCTTGTTATTTTGGTTGAAGTCTCCGTGATTACGATGACGACCTCTGTTGATTTTTCGAAGCAGCAGACAATTCAGTTCTGCCCGCCACCTTGCCCACCCAGTGGAGAAACTGAGCATGCATGCATGTCATTAAAACCACATCATTCGCTTGGTGGCGCTTCATACACCCAGCCAATTGACACGCAATAAGCGAAACGCCACCTGGCGAAAGTCGCTGGTTAAGAATGACCAAATACGAAATGGCGCGATAAACAACAAGAAAGTCCCATTTCAACCGACTTGATAGTAATGTGATACTTTGTTAGTTCATATGCATGAGGGTTTTTGGTAAATATGAAGTTTAGGTATCAGAGTACAAAATGACAAGTTTGATGGACCGTGGGGTTAACAACACTTAGTCGCCTACAAAAACAAATCTTACACCCTCATTTTCTACATGCAGACATGGGACTGTTGTGTGGAGCAACAACTGTCTCATATGGGACTACTACAAGTTGTTCTCAGCATTAGCGCCACAAGTTTGGGGCTATGTCGTGAGCAACCCGCGACATTGGCGGAAGTGCTTCAAGGCAAGCCCGCTTCTCCATAGTCGGTGCGTTTAATATCTGCTGCCTCTCTTTTGTAAATATTTTTGTCGGTGCACTATTTGCAGCCACAATGTATGTATTTATTTGCTCCATTACATGACCCCCTTGTGATTTTAACTTACTTGAAAGTGTGTCTTGTTTAATAACAGCACAACACGATAGTCTCTAGCATAAAGGATAGATGTGTTGACAGCCGCCTTTTTATGACGTCGTAAGGTGAAGGTCATATTACTGCATTTTTGTTAATTAAAAGAAGTAAGCCCACGGAAGAATCTAATATCAGGCACTAGAAAAGGGGACAGCATTATGTGCCCATGCAAATTTTTTATACTAACAGTAATTTTAGTGTTTCAAAGCAAAAGCAATGCAAAAGGAATGAGTTTATAGCTTCAATGTTCATATGTATGAAGGGAACTATCAACGCATGAAAGCTTAATTCAAGTTACAGCTTGACATTAACACAACCTAACCCCCCTGCCCAAAATATCAGCAATACTATCGCCCACAGACATGACAGATGACAATGTAAATCGAGCGATGGCCATAGCGAAATTTGTCTCCTTCGTTTGCTTGAAACTCATAATGTTGGCATTATGTGAATTCTTTTGACAACAGGACTGTGAGTACGCCAAATTCTGTTGGGTCTTTGGTTCATATTGACAAATATAGACTGATTTTAGGCTTGTCAATGAAACATTTTGTGTCAAATTAGAAAACGAGGTGTCATATAGTTTCTGTGCCGACTATAGGGGCACAGTGGTATCAATGCTAAAATCCTTAGACAATATAGCCTGAGTAGTAGTCAGGAATTTACTGTAGCTTTTATTTTAATGTGTGCGGGTACAATGACACGGATTACATATTCTACATGCTTTGTTCTATTTTCTGACATGAAGAAAGTGTGTCAAGGTTTAAAACTAGGTTGTTTTAGCTATATTTTCATGAAGAAATATTGGAGCATATGTCTTTTCCCGACCAACTGTTATGTTAAAGTTGCATGTCGAGTTCTTTCCCACCAAAATTAAGCCCAGGCGAAATTTATATCAAAATTTGCAGAAAACTTGATTGTTTCATTTTATAATGTCAGAAACCTGATAAACATTGCCGTTTCGGCTGTGGTGGGGCAAACGTGTCTATCCCTGGACACTACAGAACTCTGTCGCGGCACTGCTACTTATACCAAAGCATCGCAAAGCATACAAACTGATGATGTTTACCACTCATATGAAAACTTGTGGTAAATTATTATCACCGGCAAGGCTAAGAGACACTATTCAGCAGTCTGGCATGGGTGGAGTATGGACAAAAGAAATCTTGAATGATTCAAGGACTGATTCTTATTTGTATTTGGACCTCTTTAGTTTTGGTGGGAAAGAGCTTGACATGCAACTTTAATGTGCAGCGCGATCTGGTGAGCCCTGAAACCATTGGAAGAAACTGACAACCCTTAATCTGTAGCTCAATTATGTGGACCTCTGGTATTCTGCATGCAGGGTAGCTTCTTTGGTGCCAATATCGCTATCGAAAGGCTACCCTACCCCCGGTATCAGCCAGGCTTACAGATACCCTACATGCAGCAGCATCTGCTTTCACTAGATCTAATAGCAATATATTTCTCTATTAATGAGTTTAGTTTTGTATCCTTATCCGGGTTTTACTGCAACTTTGCAACTATAGGATATTGTAAAGTTAATGTAAAAGGTTTTAATAAAAGTATATTCCAGTTATATACAATTTTAGAACTAATAACCTATACATTATTTGCTTTACATCTAATGAAAACGTTTTCATTGCAGTCAACATATTGCAGTACAATGGTAAAACATGGAGAATCCCTGAGGAGAACAATAAATGTTGTTAACTTAGACCCTGCTGCTGAATACTTTGATTATCCAAAACTTGCAGGTAGGTTAAGGTAACTGGATGCATTGGAATCAATGCCAAGTTTAAATAAACTGTGAGGTAAACTGATAATAGCATGCTGAGAGATAAACAAACAACCTAATTACTTATTTTTTGCCGATGATAGTTAATCTAGTGCTTTTTTGCATATGTATAAGATATGATCTGTCTCATGTGTCGAATTCTTGATTCTGTGATGAATATTACCTAAACTAAAAGTAGAGAAAGTTGCCCAGGTTAGTTTGATTTTATCTTCAAACCTGCCATAAGAATGTGTTTCATACTCTATTCTATTCCTTATCTAAAGGAACTTCTCTGCCCCAGTAAAACCCTTACAATAATACTATTGAGAACTTCTGATCAAAATTTTAAATTTATTCCAGATATCCGAGATCTCATCAGTGTTGATGATGCCATGGAAGATGAATCCCTCCGATTTGGTCCCAATGGGGGGCTAGTGTTTTGCATGGAGTAAGTTGTCAACCTTGTCTATCATTACATGACAAAAATTGTCTTCTGATTACAAGGACCAGATTCCTTACATATGATGATTTCAGCTTGTGTAAATATGTTTTTATCCTATTGGTTGGTTTACATAGTGATCTACTGGTAATCATTTTCAGAATGTAAATTTTTCTATTATGCTAGTCACCAATTGCTCTTTTTTTTAGCTATTTTCCATGTTTATTCCATTGCAGATACTTTGCACAAAATTTTGACTGGCTAAAAGAGGCTCTTGATGATGTGGAAGAAGACTACATTATCTTTGATTGTCCAGGTTTGTGCAAAAATAACACTCTCACAGACATAAGTCATTGCAAGGTAATTAACAGTGTTGTTTTCACTGGTTATGTAAAATAAAGACATTCCAAATAAATCTAAATAAAATGTCAGTGTTTCGGTTATTGATGGAGACTAGACTGCAATGTTGTTATGACTTTAGCCAGTTTTGTTTACGAAGTATTCAACATAAGAGAGTAATTTTTAGCATCGCTGTAGCTGATATTTGTATATATTGGTATTTGCACGTTATCTATATGAAGTTTGTACCGAAAATTGTATATATGTACCATGGGCATTGTGCCTAAAGTACTTAATAAACATTATACCATTATACCAGACTGGAATGCATTGTTTTATATCTGTTTTGTTGAACTTATTTTATACAGTTTGTCTTCTGTTGCAATATACAGCCCCATTTCAAGGCATATACACCTGGTATAGTTTTTTTACAGAAGAAGGGGGCTCAATCGACCTAGTTATTGACAGATACAATTGTAATTAAAAACACGACATTGGCATACAGGTCAGATAGAGCTGTACACCCACATCCCTGTGATGCGACAGCTGGTCGACGCCCTCCAGAGCTGGGACATCCGGGTTTGCGGCGTATTCATCATAGACGCCCAGTTCATGATCGAAGCGTCCAAGTTCCTGTCGGGCGCCATGTCTGCGCTCTCCACCATGGTCAACCTGGAGGTGTCCCACGTCAACGTCATCTCCAAGCTGGACCTGCTCAACAAGAAGGCACGAAAGGACCTGGACAGGTAACTTGGCAACCCGTAACCTAGCAACCAGTCACCTTGACAATGGTCGATGTCGTATCTATACATTTACTACTTATGCATTAACAATCTATGCATCAAACAAACTATGCCTCGATACCCAATGCATTGGACACGCTATAACTTGACACTCCAAACATTCAACACTTATACCTAGACAACAGTGGATGCAATACCATAACGACCAATAACCCATGTCTTAGCCATTTCATTGTCCCAGGAGGTTTCTTGGCCCAGTTTAGCCTTAATGGCCACAAGAGCCTAACACTAACATTTCAGTTCATGCTTTCTCAACATATAATACCGGTATAATGTTCACGAGATGTTGGTGTCTAGACATAGGTTTACTTTGGCTGGGTGTCTCAACCGGGTTCCAACCGACATTGAAGCTGACCATCTGGCTTTATAGAACGGGGGCTGTACATGTATTTCTCATGTACGTAAGAGAGTAGGTAATGAATGACGTGGTGGTATGTGCCACTTTTGTGCACACATATGTGAAACATTACCCTACTTTCGGATGTCGAGCGCGAGTGACGAGCGAGCCTCGTGGGTCTGAAGCCCAGTGCGCTGGCTGCCAACTGACCTATGAAGGCTCTACACTTAAAGAGGGAAGCACGCGCCGTTGCAATCGACGATCTACAGATATCGCAGCATCAGGTTTAATTGTGTGTCGCCTTTTCCCGTGTCTTGAGGTTTCTGGAGCCTGACATGTGCGGACTACTGATGGAGGATCTGGATGCAACCCCGATGGGAAAGAAATACCACAGACTGCATCAAGCAATAGCCACGCTAGTGAGTACCACAGACTAAGTAAGCCAGACAATAGCCATGTATTTCTCAAAATCTCGTTTTCTCACAACAACTTATTATATTGTTTAGCCTCCTGCAAGTAATCACGTGACCTGTAGAACATTCATCAATCTGATTATTTGATGTTCTCTCCAATAAAATAATGTCACGTGATTGAGTGTTACTCGAACATCTTTTTAGGGGCTTATTCTCTTGTAGGATCAGCTTTGAAAATTACAATGTTTCGCAAATATCAAATATGTAGTTACTATCATCCTCCTCTTCGCTTACCAATGATGAGTCTGGGACACAGGATTATACGACCGATGGCCTAATAATGAACGTAAGAAATCGGGATTTGGACCATACTAGTCCAAATGAAGCGCTCTAAATCTACAATAGACTGTCGTGGATTTGCGTAATTCGATGTCGGCATCACAATGAGGCCTTGATGGTATTTGTGATGCAGATCGACGACTATAGTCTGGTGAAGTTCTTGCCGCTCAACGTGACTGACGAAGACTCCATCAATGACGTCCTGACGTTTGTCGACACGGCGCTGCAGTACGGCGAGGAGCTGGAACCCAAGGAACCTAAGGTGACCAGCAACTTGACCCCTCCCGTCACACCCGTCGGTATTAGCTCGCTGGCGTGCACGTACCCCCAACCCTATTCAGTTAGCCCAACTTGTCAGCCACCCCCGGGCATCATCAGCTTTCTCTCGATGTCACACATGTTTATCTGTATGTACGGTTTGTAGGACGTAAAATACACCATTGTAACATGATAGTTGGAGTAAAGACGATAAGGTAAACCTCACATTGCCGCTCTCTGGGTACCTAGCAATGTATGTATTATTTACCATTACACTATTGTAACTAATCATTTGATAAATACGATCAGGTTGGTTTCGCTCGACTGTACGGTAAAAATTTACTCTGTTACATGTGTCCTCTGGATATACATTCGAAACTATAAATGGGGTGTTGTCGGATTGCGATTAGAGAGCGCCGCTGTTAGATAAAGCTCACCGTGGCATATGTTCACTGCGTTTAGTTGATTGCGTATTCAGGACGCTTTAATCACTTTTGGTCATATCGCGTCATTGGGAGAAGGAAGGAAGAGTGGAGCCATGTCCCCGGGGGTAACTCCTACTCTTTGGGCAGAAGGATATGGGATCTTTATCTTGCGACCACACAGATATGGCCACAGCGGGGCTCGAACCATCGATCCATGCGCCTTTAGGCTCTCAGGTGGCCAGAACACTCCAGGCGAGCGCTCTAACCGACTGAGCTATCGGGCCATCCCCGTTCACTGCGTATACATCTGTCACGCTAAAGGTTCGGACGAATTCGGTACATGTGTATGTAACTGTTATTGGTTTGTAGCGCCACTGTTAAATAAAGCTCACTGTGGCATCTGTTCACTGAGTATACATTCGTGACGGCAAATGGAGGTTCTGACTAACGCGGGTTATGTGACTTCATTGGTTTGTTGACCTTGCAGGAAATCGACGACCACTCTGCCGATGACGTCAAACACCTCATAGACAGGTTCGACGAGGGTTGACGGCGCCGCGCCCGGAAGCGAGGAACAAAGAGGCGAGCATTGTGCCGAGATCTCTCCATGTGAAGAGTGCAAAACTCTGTACATAGCGAATACGAGGCGCTCACTATCTGCGGCGTCAATGTGCGGCGAGAGAGACTGGAACGCGCGGTATATCACGTGATGACGACGTTATTCGGCCAGGTTTACCGCCAAGCACCAGCAGCAGATATACGTGATTACGCTAGGTGCTTACGTCATCTGGCGTCCCTTTGGGATACTGAAAATGTGACTGTTCAAGAAAGAAGTCTAACGCTGCATCTGTGATATAATCAATAAACTCAGCAGGAAAGAAGTATTTGGTGGTTTGTAGAAACTTCAGCTGATCTGCATTGTTCAGTTAACCACGAAACGGATGCAATTGAGCTAAAGACAAACAATTATTTTTGCAATAGTCCATTTATTATAGATATATTTTCACAGTTACACCTCAAAACTTCTACGACAAGATATCGAGTCACTGTACATTTTGTACATTCACTGCGGTACGATCTTTCCACTTACGTAACTTCTCTCGTCAGATTAATATCACGCCGAATGATATTGCGTGCTTACCGAGTACTATAGTTTTGCTGCCATTTGGAACGTTCCGCTCATTGTTAAAACACACGAAGAAAATATCTGACAAACATTTCTACTAAAAGTGTTTCCCTGTAACTATTTCCTCTCATACCGTGCGGTCGGCATCACTCTAACTAGATCATTGGTTCTTTAAACAAATACTATCCCTGAGTTTTCGTGTAAACATTTAGATTTCGAGGATTCTTACGTAGCAAGATCCCAGAAAATAAGTACATTGAGAAATGGAACATAATGAACTTAGCGTTTTCCCTGACAATACCTCGTGTGACATCCTCGATACAACGCCGATTCTTTTACACATAACATTTTAAACGCTAGTGTCAAATGTCAATTTTATAAACAGAAGAAAAGTGCAATTCACACTGGAATAGAAGATATTAACTTACACTTAAATGGTATAAAAGTTTGACTATTAAATAGTCTTGATTGGGCGCTTTTTCGATATTATTTCTTTTTTCATCAAATTACATGGAGACCGTTATCTTTTCATGTCTCCGGCCTGTGTCAAAATTATAGAACGTTGCTTATTCTACCTTAGTCAAAAACATAAGAAAGAAGTTCAAGGGATTAAAGACATAAGAAAGAAGTTCAAGGGATTAAAGACATAAGAAGTTCAAGGGATTAAAGAATGTCAACACAACTTGACATTCTTTAACCCTTGAACTTCTTGTAACATAATAACCAAAAGGTCTCAAAGCAAGAACAAAAAAAGTACTGTAAGACCCGACTATTCTACACATACAAATCTGAACGAGATTATGTTAATACTTTCCCAAAACGTTAAATGCGAGATCTGAACTAAGAAAAATGGCTGACTACACTTCAGTTCCTCACTGTGATGATATGTTTCAGCCTCTTAAGACACACCGCGTCGATCACCTGTTAGGCTAGTCTCACTGATGCGTCTTGACCGACGCGGCGACTGCGTCCCAAGTGACTTCCGGCTCGCGCCCAGGAGCGACGAGCGTTTCGTCGGCGTTCCTTGCCCGTTGTCCGAGGTCACCGACAGTTTCCTCTGCTTCAGCGTCATCGGTGTCTTGAGAGTCACCTTCGCCGGAGATCGCGCGACCTTATCCTCCACCTCGGCCTCCAGGGACTCCTTCCGCTTCCGGTTTAGATATTTCTTTAGCGAGGAACCCGAATCCGACTCAGTAGATTTATATTTGCTCTTCTTCCCGGGAGGAGAGATTTCGTTTGATTCCGCCACCCTTTTTCGATCGCCCTTCCTCGGTCCCGTCGTCATGGTGACTGCCAACGCGCTTTCCATCGTACTTTCCGATGCCGCGCCGTTGATTCCGGGTCGTATTTTACTCTTTGTGGGAGAGGGCGAAGAGGCTCCGGGAGACTTGTCCTTGAGATCCCCTGGCGATGACCCCTGTTTAGTTCCTCTCTTGGCCCCCGGGGATTTCTTGTTGCCCGGCGAATTCGGAGCCTCATCACTGGAATCCTGTAAGAGAAGATATACGAAAACCTAACCAATATGCGCTTCATATGTTAAACATGGACGAGAGCCTAAAATGCTGCAGAATCAGATCTCGTAAAGCTTCGTTCCATATTCATACTGCATGTTATGCACACAAGGGCTAAGCTGGGCCCAGAAACCTCCAGGGACAGGATTAATGGATGAAACATGCATCAGATTAGGTGCCCTGGCCCCGCTTCGAACCCAGGACCTGCGGTCTAGTACGCTAACCACTTCATCCGGGAGCTCCCCCCCACGCGCCAGATATATAACCGTCATTTTGGAGCGGTTGCGACGTGAAAGATAGGGCGATAATATAGGATTATTTTGAACATACTATCTGAGGCAATGGACCTATGGAGCAATGAGATGAGAAGGTAAAACGCCCAGGCACAGGCGGGGTTTGACGCGTTTTTGTAATTCACACCCGGTTGGCGCTTCCGGTTCCTCAATTTTGCATATTGTAATTAATCATGAACACTGATGAATATTCAGTACGTCGCCGCAGGCAGGGAAGTTAGGCCAACTTCTCTCCACCGGAAACTGTCAGTGACAGTGTGTAAACTGGCCACTTCGACGGAATCTTCAACCTGTCCGGAATTATCTGACCAGCAACAGGAGAACCGAAAGGGAAAGTGATACAGGCAGTGAAACTGAAGGTGTCAACAAGGTTAATGTGCTTTTAGAGACCATGACAGGGGCAACGCGGAGACTGACAAAGCGAGACAGCCACAAGGTAGCAAGAGCTGGCCCTGGGCTCAAGCCAGGACTGACTTGCAAGCGACACTTCAATATACACACTTCTTCATTCTTCAATTAAGTTGTTTTTCGATTTTTTTACCCTCAATCAAAATTGCCCAAAGCAGGTTACCCAGCTGACGTTATTAGTAGTATGCATTGGCTTACTGGTGGGGGGGGGGGCACCATAGTAAATCAGTGTAGGGTGTGCATGGTGATGTGCCGTCATACTTTTGTTTATCATCGACATATCAATATGTGCATTAATTAGGCCGGTCTTATTCAGGAAAGAAGGGGTGAATGCCAGTTTTTGAACACAATATATGAAAAGAATAAACCAATGTTTATTTAGCAACTTTAATTATCAACTAAAATGTTATCTTATCGTAATTCACCCAAATTATATAAATCAACTAATTTAATAATAATCTTGAAAACAATTTAAATTAAATCCGTAGGGGTCTGGAAGCGGGCGTCCAGTGTCCAGTCTCAATTTTTCAAAAGTCGCAGTGTCATGTCGACTTTTCAAAATTCGCAGTGTCAAATGTCGATTTTTCAAAATTTGCAGTGTCAAATGTCAAAAGCGTCGCTTTTTTCAGTGTCGTTTTTTTTAAAATGCCACTAACCGTGTGGATGTTTTTTTTCAAGTGCTCGGTGTCGGAATTTGAGGCTCAATGCCAAACGTCGATTTTTCAAATATGCCTGTGTCGCGTGCCGCCATTCAACCCTTCCAGACCCTTGGCTATATATGCAGCAACGAGTGGATCTAGCGAATACCGGACAAAAAACGGGGGGGGGGGGGGTGGGGATTCATTGCTATGACGTAACAGGCACAATTTCAGCGGACAGTCAGCTCTTTCCAGGAATCTGCTGCTCGCCGATACCTTGACTGTATCACCTGCCTTCACTTTTATATGACGCATCTTAATTTCATCTCGTCAATCATTTTGTTTGTAACGGTTTTTTTCATCGACAAAAACGATTTTTTGGCACCTGAATTTTCCGGATAAGAAAACGTTCTTTAAACAGCAGAAAAACGTTTGGAAATACGAGTCTAAAAGTATTACACCTCCGTTTACGTTTTAACGTATTTATATGGTAATAAAAACGTTATGATTAATTATAACCAAATAAGAACCCAAGAAAGTTCTAAAAAGGTTCTAAAAACGTGTTAGCTGGGAAAGACCTGGTGATGCAAATTTCCAAAAACAACGCACCGAAACGTTTACGTGTACTGTTTCCGCCCGCATGCAGATATCTGTTTGAATATTCATAAGAAACTGCATAATCACGGAACCGGAAGCGCCAACCGGGTGTGAATTGCAAAAACGCATGTTTTACCCCGCACCCTGTTGGCCTGCAGTCGAAACCGGCGGCTCCCGTCGTCACAATAAATCAATATTTATATTTATGAGCAAAATACGTTACGTGTTTACTGAAACTACGACACGCGATATACCTTAGTAAACTTACGATCCGTCTACTTTACATCGGTTTACATGTAGGTCCTTACTGATTGTATGACTGCTACGCCCCGCCGCTGTTGTCGTCTGCCAGCCTTGGCAGCTGAAAGTTTCAGTTCCTCTTCATCTGATAGTCCGCGACCTTGAGTTGAAGACACCTCATCCTCAGACCCGGAGCTCTGGCCCTCCCCTTCCTCGTCCCACTCCCCTCCTCCGAGTCAGTGTCAGACAGCGGGCACTCTTCGTCTAGTCCCGTCGTCATGGTGACGGCCAACTCGCTCTCCATCGTACTTTCCGATGCCGTGCCGTTGATTCCAGGTCGCATTTTACTCTTTATGGGAGAGGGCGAAGAGGCTCCGGGAGACCTGTCCTTGAGATCCCCTGGCGATGACCCCTGTTTAGTTCCTCTCTTGGCCGCCGGGGATTTCTTGTTGCCCGGCGAATTTGGAGCCTCATCACTGGAATCCTGTAAGAGAAGATATACGAAAACCTAAGCAATATGCGCTTCATATGTTAAACATGGACGAGAGCCCAAAATGCTGCAGAATCAGATCTCGTAAAGCTTCGTTCCATATTCATACTGCATTTTATGCACACAAGGGCTAAGCTGGGCCCAGAAACCTCCAGGAACAGGATTAATGGATGAAACATGCATCAGATTAGGTGCCCTGGTCCGGCTTCGAACCCAGGACCTGCGGTCTAGTACGCTAACCACTTCATCAGGGAGCTCCCCCTCCCCCCCCCCCCCCCCCGCCCCGGATATATAACCGTCATTTTGGAGCGGTTGCGACGTGAACGATAGGGCGATAATATAGGATTATTTTGAACATACTATCTGAGGAAATGGACCCCTGGAGCAATGAGATGAGAGGGTAAAACGCCCAGGCACAGGCGGGGTTTGACCCCGCACCCTGTTGGTCTGCAGTCGAGAATGGCGGCTCCCGTCATCACAATAAATCAATATTAATATATGAGCAAAATACGTTACGTGTTTGTTGAAACTACGACACGCGATATAACTTAGTAAACTTACGATCCGTCTACTTTACATCGGTTTACATGTAGGTCCTTACTGATTGTATGACTGCTACGCCCCGCCGCTGTTGTCGTCTGCCCGCCTTGGCAGCTGAAAGTTTCAGTTCCTCTTCATCTGATAGTCCGCGTCCTTGAGTTGACACTTCATTCTCAGACCCGGAGCTCTGGCCCTCCCCTTCCTCGTCCCCACTCCCCTCCTCCGAGTCAGTGTCAGACAGCGGGCACTTTTCGTCCAGTCTCGTCGTCATGGTGACTGCCAACTCGCTCTCCATCGTACTTTCCGATGCCGCGCCGTTGATTCCGGGTCGCATTTTACTCTTTGTGGAAGAGGGCGAAGAGGCTCCGAGAGACATATCCTTGAGATCCCCTGGCGATGACCCTTGTTTAGTTCCTCTCTTGGCCGCCGGAGATTTCTTGTTGCCCGGCGAATTCGGAGCCTCATCACTGGAATCCTGTAAGAGAAGATACACGAAAACCTAAGCAATATGCGCTTCATATGTTAAACATGGACGAGAGCCCAAAATGCTGCAGAATCAGATCTCGTAAAGCTTCGTGCCATATTCATACTGCATTTCATGCACACAAGGGCTAAGCTGGGCCCAGAAACCTCCAGGAACAGGATTAATGGATGAAACATGCATCAGATTAGGTGCCCTGGCCCGGCTTCGAACCCAGGACCTGCGGTCTAGTACGCTAACCACTTCATCCGGGAGCTCCCCCCCACCCCGGATATATAACCGTCATTTTGGAGCGGTTGCGACGTGAACGATAGGGCGATAATATAGGATTATTTTGAACATACCATCTGAGGCAATGGACCCCTGGAGCAATGAGATGAGAGGGTAAAACGCCCAGGCACAGGCGGGGTTTGACCCCGCACCCTGTTGGTCTGCAGTCGAGAACGGCGGCTCTCGTCGTCACAATAAATCAATATTTATATATGAGCAAAATACGTTACGTGTTTACTGAAACTACGACACGCGATATACTTTAGTAAACTTACGATCCGTCTACTTTACATCGGTTTACATGTAGGTCCTTACTGATCGTATGACTGCTACGCCCCGCCGCTGTTGTCGTCTGCCCGCCTTGGCAGCTGAAAGTTTCAGTTCCTCTTCATCTGATAGTCCGCGTCCTTGAGTTGACACTTCATTCTCAGACCCGGAGCTCTGGCCCTCCCCTTCCTCGTCCCCACTCCCCTCCTCCGAGTCAGTGTCAGACAGCGGGCACTCTTCGTCCACCCCTGAGTCCTCTTCCTCCGACCCCTCCTCCGACTCCGACCCCTCGTCATCGTCCTCGCCCTCCGATGCTTCCCAGCAGATGAAATCAGATAAAAAGTTGATGGCCTCCTCCTCGTCTGATTCAGACGCTGAACCGAATATCGATTCGGAACCCGACCCGGATATTGATTCGGAACCCGACCCGGATTGTGACCCTAACCCCTCCTCCTCCTCCGACCCCTCGTCATCGTCCTCGCCTTCCGATGCTTCCCAGCTGATGAAATCAGATAAAAAGTTGATGGCCTCCTCCTCGTCTGATTCAGACGCTGAACCGAATATCGATTCGGAACCCGACCCGGATATTGATTCGGAACCCGACCCGAATTGTGACCCTAACCCCTCCTCCTCCTCCGACCCCTCGTCATCGTCCTCGCCCTCCGATGCTTCCCAGCTGATAAAATCAGATAAAAAGCTGATGGCCTCCTCCGCGTCTGATTCAGACGCTAAACCGGATATCGATTCGGAATCCGACCCGGATTATGACCCTGACCCTGATCCTGACCCAGATCTCGATCCCGACCCAGATCTTGACCCCGACCCCGATCTTGACCCTGACTCCGATCTTGACCCTGACCCTGACCTTGATCCTGACCCTGAACCGGACATCGATTCGGAACCCGACCCGGATTGTGACCCTAACCCTGATCCTGACCCAAATCTCGATCCCGACCCAGATCTTGACCCTGACCCAGATCTCGACCTTGACACAGATCTCGATCCTGACCCTGATCTCGACCCTGACCCCGATCTTAACCCTGACCCGGAACTTGATTCTGACCCAGACCTTGATCCTGACCCAGATCCCGGTTTAGACCTGGATCTCGATTTCCTGTGACTCAAATCTGAAGATTTCCCAGCCATTGTCGCCTCCTCCCCGTCCAACTCCATCTGTTCTTCCTGCTGCCGTCCTTTCTTAACCTTTGCCTTTCCTGCACCTTTCTTCTCTCCTCGCTGTCCGGCGTCTCCAGTCGTCTGCAACCCACATGTGAAATGAGGTCAAACAACGCATCGCCAGAAAGATAATTAGATAATCAGATAAAAACCCATGCAAAACAGATCCATAAGGCGTGTTTTTTTACGCTTGAAATAGGTGCCACTCATTTTATTGAACCGAATCCGTTTCATACACTAAGAACCTCATACACTAAGAACCCGTACACTAAGAACCTCATACACTAAGAACCTCATACACTAAGAACCTCATACACTAAGAACCTCATACACTAAGAACCTCATACACTAAGAACCCGTACACTAAGAACCTCATACACTAAGAACCTCATACACTAAGAACCTCATACACTAAGAACCTCATACACTAAGAACCTCATACACTAAGAACCTCATACACTAAGAACCCGTACACTAAGAACCTCATACACTAAGAACCCGTACACTAAGAACCTCATACACTAAGAACCTCATACACTAAGAACCTCATACACTAAGAACCCGTACACTAAGAACCTCATACACTAAGAACCTCATACACTAAGAACCTCATACACTAAGAACCCGTACACTAAGAACCTCATACACTAAGAACCCGTACACTAAGAACCTCATACACTAAGAACCTCATACACTAAGAACCTCATACACTAAGAACCTCATACACTAAGAACCCGTACACTAAGAACCTCATACACTAAGAACCCGTACACTAAGAACCTCATACACTAAGAACCTCATACACTAAGAACCTCATACACTAAGAACCTCATACACTAAGAACCTCATACACTAAGAACCCGTACACTAAGAACCTCATACACTAAGAACCTCATACACTAAGAACCTCATACACTAAGAACCTCATACACTAAGAACCTCATACACTAAGAACCTCATACACTAAGAACCCGTACACTAAGAACCTCATACACTAAGAACCCGTACACTAAGAACCTCATACACTAAGAACCTCATACACTAAGAACCTCATACACTAAGAACCTCATACACTAAGAACCTCATACACTAAGAACCTCATACACTAAGAACCCGTACACTAAGAACCTCATACACTAAGAACCTCATACACTAAGAACCTCATACACTAAGAACCTCATACACTAAGAACCTCATACACTAAGAACCTCATACACTAAGAACCTCATACACTAAGAACCTCATACACTAAGAACCTCATACACTAAGAACCTCATACACTAAGAACCTCATACACTAAGAACCCGTACACTAAGAACCTCATACACTAAGAACCTCATACACTAAGAACCTCATACACTAAGAACCTCATACACTAAGAACCTCAAACACTAAGAACCTCATACACTAAGAACCTCATACACTAAGAACCTCATACACTAAGAACCTCATACACTAAGAACCCGTACACTAAGAACCTCATACACTAAGAACCCGTACACTAAGAACCTCATACACTAAGAACCTCATACACTAAGAACCTCATACACTAAGAACCTCATACACTAAGAACCTCATACACTAAGAACCCGTACACTAAGAACCTCATACACTAAGAACCTCATAAACTAAGAACCTCATACACTAAGAACCTCATACACTAAGAACCTCATACACTAAGAACCTCATACACTAAGAACCTCATACACTAAGAACCCGTACACTAAGAACCTCATACACTAAGAACCCGTACACTAAGAACCTCATACACTAAGAACCTCATACACTAAGAACCTCATACACTAAGAACCCGTACACTAAGAACCTCATACACTAAGAACCTCATACACTAAGAACCTCATACACTAAGAACCCGTACACTAAGAACCTCATACACTAAGAACCCGTACACTAAGAACCTCATACACTAAGAACCTCATACACTAAGAACCTCATACACTAAGAACCTCATACACTAAGAACCCGTACACTAAGAACCTCATACACTAAGAACCCGTACACTAAGAACCTCATACACTAAGAACCTCATACACTAAGAACCTCATACACTAAGAACCTCATACACTAAGAACCTCATACACTAAGAACCCGTACACTAAGAACCTCATACACTAAGAACCTCATACACTAAGAACCTCATACAATAAGAACCTCATACACTAAGAACCTCATACACTAAGAACCCGTACACTAAGAACCTCATACACTAAGAACCTCATACACTAAGAACCTCATACACTAAGAACCTCATACACTAAGAACCCGTACACTAAGAACCTCATACACTAAGAACCTCATACACTAAGAACCTCATACACTAAGAACCTCATACACTAAGAACCTCATACACTAAGAACCTCATACACTAAGAACCTCATACACTAAGAACCTCAAACACTAAGAACCTCATACACTAAGAACCTCATACACTAAGAACCTCATACACTAAGAACCCGTACACTAAGAACCTCATACGCTAAGAACCCGTACACTAAGAACCTCATACACTAAGAACCCGTACACTAAGAACCTCATACACTAAGAACCTCATACACTAAGCACATGTACACTAAGAACCTCATACACTAAGAACCTCATACACTAAGCACACGTACACTATGAGCCTCATACACTAAGAAACTGTGCACTAAGAACCCATACAGTCAAACACGTTCAATAAGTATAATCCATTCACTAAGCACACGTATATTAAGAAGCGATACACTTAGAACCTGTACATTAAACACCCGCACACTAAGAACCTGAGGCGGTATTCCTAAACCGCCAATAGACTGAGCGCTAAGTGGAACATTTGTCGAGCGATTACCGGTTTTTCACACAAGGTCGCTTTTCTGAATCTCAAAAGTGCTAAAATACATCGAATATAATTTCTGGATCATGAGCGCCACCACAGCGAGCAGGTCAGGCTAAGTCGAAAGTGCACATTTCGTGTGGTTCATGAATATGACCGCTGTACACTAAGAACCCGTACAGTCAGAACCCGTTCAGTAAGAGTCCCCACCTTGCCAGTTCATTGGCGCGACAACAGTACATTGAAATTAACATTGTTAATTTGTGTCCAAAGAAAATAATCTTGCTTGGAATTTATAAGAATAAATATGGCAATCTTTTCAACCATATACTATTAATCATTAAAAGATATATAAGTCCTTATATGGTAATAAATGGAAAGGTAGTAAGCCGTCTTTTCAAGGGTGTAAAAATGCAATCAAGTTTTACTATCAAATAGAAAAATATATTTCGCATGATAAAGGCGGGTACAGTTTTCCATTTAATTTTTCGTGACCTGGGAATAAAGAGATTTATTCTTCGAGAATTCGAAACACGACCCTCTTGCCCCCCACCTCCCACCCTAAATCTTCTTGTAAGAAAAAATGCTCTTTATTGCAGATTTGTGCTTGAAGAAATCTGGTTTTGCCTGCCACCGAAAAGGAAAAGTCCTCTATTTCGCTAAAAGATAAAAAAAATCATGCGCTTGTAATGGGGCGGGGGGTCCAAAAATCTGCCTCCATCCCAGCCCGCGGCCCGGCTGTGGGTCCCCCACCATCCTGTTCCGTGGAACCATCACGAGACGTTGATAAGGATGGCACAGCTGATGGAGGGGCAGCAGGCACAAATAAACTACCTGCTATCTGGCAGCGACAGAGTCTCATAGGCCCAGGCGCCGCCACCAGCGCCATTAGACCCCCAAGTCCCCGCGCCAGCGCCGATCCAGCCCCAAGCCCCCGCGCCAGCGCTGATCCAACCCCAAGTCCCCACGCCAGTGCCGATCCAGGCACCAGCAGCTGTGCCACCAACAGTGCATCGCAGCCCTCAGGCCCCACCCATGGCGCCACCTTCGACACCGCTCCAGCAGCCCGCACTTTCCGGCCTGTTTCAACCGTGGCCGGCACCCCCGTAGCAGCAGCCGTCAGGATATAGCACCATGGGCGGCGGGCCTGCTGTCGCCGGTCCCGCCTGGAATGCATATCCAACACACCCCTTCGGGGGCCCTTCCCCAGTCACAGGCCGCCGGACTGCCGACCCTGGCCCAGCTCCGCCAGGCAATCGCGGGATCAACTCCTTTCCCGGCAGCGCCGACTCTAGCCGGCGTTATCCAACCCCAGCCAGGACCGATACAAACCAACACAAAGGGTAGGATTGTCTTCCTGATCTTGTGGCCCAACGAATTCGTTCATAGGACCGGCGCCGCCGATGTCCCCTTTAGCAGTCTCTCCCTGCCGGAAGTTTTTTTTTTTTTTTTTTTCATAGGCAGCACAAACACACAAAGACCCAGCACAAACACAGTACATAATAACCAAAACGTAGCGGTGGTTTCATAGTAAACAAAAATAATGTCTCTACCTAGCTTACTGGCAATCGAGGGCATGGCGCAGAGGATTCCACTTGCTATCGAAAATCATTAAACTGTACCCGCCTTTATCATGCGAAATATATTTTTCTATTTGACAGTAAAACTTGATTGCATTTTTACACTCTTGAAAAGACGGCTTACTACCTTTCCATTTATTACCATATATATATCTTTTAATGATTAATAGTGTATGGTTGAAAAGATTGCCATATTTATTCTTAGAAATTCCAAGCAAGATTATTTTCTTTTAACACAAATTAACAATGTTAATTTCAATGTACTGTTCCAACCATGTGGCCAATGTTACCCAAAGTTGCCTTATATAGGGACACTCGCAAAAAAGATGCATTATAGTTTCCGGGTCTGTGTGACAAAACGAACAATTGTCATTCTCTCGTATCTTGCAGGTCTTAAGACATACATTTGTCGCGGTAGTATGATGCAATATGTCAAATTGAAAGCTCCTTAATCGCTCATCAATAGTAGCTATGTACGGCAATTTATAAACACATTTCCATTCATGGGTTGAGATGGTACATCGAAGTTCTCCTTCCCATTTAGTTTCATTTCGTTTATTAACATTAAGACACTTAACAAGATTATTATAGATATAATGACATGTTCGTTTCTCTCGGGATACCTTCTCCAAACAAGTATTTTCAAAATTTACCGCAATTTCTTGATATGTGCTACATGTCTGCTTCCACCCTCTTGGAAGACAATGCATAAGGCTATAAAAGTCAGCAAAATTTATAGTTGTATTGTAGCGCTCCTTAAATTCTACCCATCCAAGTAAATCTCCGTTATCATTGAGTAAAACCTTAAAATAACACAGCCCTTTATTTATGAACTCTTTTTTCCTGGAAATTAAGTTTTGGTTGGTTAGAAAATACGTGTTCCAAATTGGATACCTACATACGTCATAACTAGAATCTACACTTTGGGTTTTCAGATAGAAATGCCAGGCTATCACGACCTCGACCCAAAAAGATTTCGAACTTTACAATATGGTACTAACGTTCGAGGATCTAGCTCCAACAACAACTTTTTTTCCTCACAAATGATATCTCGAAAAAGTTGTTGCCACGTCCCAGAAGTATTTATAAGGCGTGGAATCCATGCAAGCTTAAGCGCTTTAAAGAATGACGGCACATGAGTGTTACCTATACCTCTAGCTTCAATGGACTGGCAAATCTGATTCATCGAAACTTTGGATTTTCTACCTTTCCAAATGAAATTGCGAATTGCACTGGTGAGCTTATCCATATACGCCTGTCCCGGCGTGGGTAAGGCCGATATAACATGCACCAGCTTAGGTAACGCTAAAGACCTAACTACTCATCACCCTTCCCCTGAGTGACAAGTTTCGCTTGCCATATGCTTGTAATATTCTATTGAATTCTACTAGTTTACTGTCGTAGTTAAATGATATAATTCTATCAAAATCTAGTGTAAATTTAATACCCAACAATGTAAATTTATCAGCCGTCCAGTGCGATATCTTTACAAAGATTAACATCCCGTTTTTGTCCAAGCCATACCGCTTTTGTTTTATCAATATTCATACGCAAGCCAGACACTCTATAAAACAACTCCATAATTTTTAACACTCGTCTTACTGACTTTTCGCTTCCGTCCAACATCAAGAATGTATCATCCGCGTACTGACCTATAAAAAACTGTGTACATTTAACTACAATATCTTTTACTGAAGAGTCGTTTTTTCAAATACATAGCAAGTGGTTCTATAGCTAGAATAAAAATGTATGGTGACAAGGGGTCACTATGGGCCGCCGTGAACGCCAAAAATGCAAACACGCAATGACTTAACGAAAGTTCAAATCATCACCAAACCAAACATACTATTTCGGCATCAATTATGGTAACTTCAAATGAAACAGACATCATTTACCAATCCACGTGTACAATAAAGTAACGGACGAGTCAACGATGAATTGGAGAGGTAAGACTACATGTCGTCTAATCTACTTCTATTCAAACAATGATCGAATTACCCATCCATCGAAGCTACTTTCGAACCAACAAGGGCAAACAATATCCAAAAATACAGTTCCCAAACCATTTAACGTTAACCCAAATCCTACAGTCATCGCATGCCACACAAAGTAGTCAAACGCCGAATGAATGAGCGACGCGCAAATCATAACGTCGTTTTCCAAGCGAACACCCTTTACCAAACCAGACGATCAAACTCCCAGTGAAACAAGCTAACTTCGAATAGACAACAGAGGGCGCTGCGAGCTGCGGGTATTCTTGGACACGCATGCGCACATTGGTAACACTGGTGTGATAAAATCTCAACCCACGGTAATCACCGCAGGCAGAAAATTACCACTATCTGGTCGGGTACTTCACCCAGGTTCGTTCGACGATCTCTTCTTATCGGGTAGGAGGAAAACACAAACGACTTAGCGGGTGGTTAATTCGAGGTAATTATTTCCTCTATAGCTAAACAACCCAAATACAACAATCACAAGATGAATTATTTAATGTTCTGAGGCAACCGTTATGGAACTCTTACTTTATGAAGAATGATAATTTACTTTGTAGAAAGACAGAATTGTTAAGGAAAGGTATTAGGTGGGTGAACGACCTAGTCAATAGCAATGGTGAACCACTTCGGTTTGACGAGTTTATAAAAACATTTGGCAATATTCTCAATTTTGCGGATTACTATACTTTAGTATTTTCCATCCACCAAAAATGGGTGAAGATGTGTCGTCAGGAAGGACGAAAATTAGACTCTGTTATGTGTTTACATGTAGAAGAATTATTATCGATCAAAAAAGTATGTAACTATGTATATAGAAAGTTGGTTATTAGTCTGCAATATAGTTGTAATAACGAGCGTAAGTGGAGCGAAATACTAGGCCCGACTATACTCAGAGACAAATGGTGCGTGATATATAAATTACCATATCTGGTAACCATCAATGAAAAGCTTTGGAGTTTTCAGTTTGCCATTATACACAGAATAGTTGTGACTAATGTATTTCTAAAGCGCTGTAACATTATAGAGAACAATTTATGCAACTTTTGTGAAAAACATCCGGAAACCGTTTAGACCATTTATTCGGGGAATGTGACGAGGTGAGAATACTGTGGACGAACTTATATAACTGGTTACGCAACCAAGCTAATATTAGAGACATAACTATGTTCTCCGCAAAAGACATAATGTTAGGGGTTTTGGACGTAACCAATGAAGATCTTCTAAATATAATTATATTAATAGTCAAGAGATACATATATGTGGCCAGATGTACTGGCAAAAGACTTATATTGACCAGTTGCATAAGGGTTATCAAGAGTTATTTTCGTTTAGAATACCATAATTCCAAAAAAAATGAAAAACAGAAAAGCATGATTAAAAAATGGGGTAAATCCTTAATAGAATATTTTTGGTCAAGTTGAATAGGTATCTATATATATTTTGGTGTTTAAGTGTTGATCTATATATATTCTGGTGTTTAAGGTAGATGCATAGATTACATTTTTTTCAGACAAACTTCTTGACATTTTTTCAACTGATAGTAATGTGTATCCAAAACGATAAAATAACATAAAAAAGATATGTCTTCTACCTACTTTTCTGTCAAAATGACGTTGAATAGGTAGGGGGTCACATCTAATTTTATAATGGCTGTCAATGGAGAATTTTGGAATTTCGACACAAAATATTCAACAGAAAAAAAACGGCTCAGACAAAGTTAATAAAAATTTGTCTGTAACAAGCTTGCTCCTTGTTTGTTCAAATAAGAGAAAAAAATATATGGATCTTCTATGGGTCCTCGTTTTTTCGTAAAATGACTCTGAACATGGTAATTGTGCCGGTAATTCTGAGGGTCGGAATGGGTAACATGCTGAACTAGAGACACGACAAGTACTCACAAGATTGAATAAAATACTTGGTATTATCAAATTTACATGAAAACATTTAAGCAACCAAACGTGTAAGCATTTAGGCCTACGACGATGTGGGGGATCCCTACACCGCCCCCCCCCCCCCTTTGACTGATTTACTGTGCCTGTGGTCAACGCTATGTAATTTGCCGGCTTATGACGAAAATTTTCAATTTTCGTCATATGTCGGTCGGTCGTGTTTGTATGTTTGTTTGTATGTCTGTCTCACTCGAAAACGGGAAGTCTCCTTGTGGCCTAACGGCTGTATGTATTAGTTCGCAGTCTTTAGTACCTAATAGCTAGGCTATAGGGCTACAACCTTTTCGTCATGCAGGTTGAAAGGTCAAAGGTCAAGGTCACAGCGATTTTTTGAAAAAATAACTAAAAACGCTTAAATCTCCGTTAATATTAAAGCTAGAGATCTCGAATTAGTTTCAGAATGTGCCCCTCTTTTAGGTGCAGTTTTTGGATATTGTTCACTTTTTGATGCGTAATACTCATTTTCGAGGAAAACGAGATCATAGGTTTTGCGGAAAACGCACTAAATGACCTCTGTCAGTTTTTTCGCTTTTTGGCACATTTGCCATCAAGCTATCGCTATTATGTTTAAATATGTCATAGAAATATGAATTGTGATGACTTGTGTTGAATCTTAGAGTTTTCTCATACGTCACGTGACGTCACGATGACGTCACTTTTGGTACTTACAAAAAATCATCAAAAATCTGAAAAAAATCACAAAAATGCGAGAGTAGCATTATATTGTAGGAAAAGTAGTTCCTCGTATTGCTACAAACTAAAAACAATACCTTCCTATCTTACTTCCGGTTCCAGGGCCGGGGGAATTTCTCTATGGGACTTCCCATGTTAAAAGGGCTGTATCTTTAGGCTGGAAAAAAATGTTTTGTCGCGTATGTCGCAAGTGCCTCCAGCAAACAATACGGGGATTTTTGTCTTAGTTAAACATGATACCTAGTAGCAACAGTGCTTATCATATGCAATTGGAGATGAAAGTGACGTCACAGGATTTTTTCGAAATTTGGCCAATGGTGAAAGATACGGCTTTTTGGCACTGGCAGCGGCTCCCACGGGCGTCCTATTCAAGCCATCGCTCAATACTTGCAGCTGTGGATGGATAATGCTAAGCTGAGTCATAATCTGTGAACATGGTGACATAGCATTATTACTTTTCGGTATATAGTCGAAATCGTTTAACATTGGATCCTATGGGGAAAAATGAACTTGGTCGAATATGACCTACTTCCGCTCAAGCTATTTCAATCTCCTTCGCCACACAGTGAGGTAATATCACCTTAAAGCAATTTATAAGAAAAACACGGCGATCTCTGTATTACTTTTTGTTTCCATGGCAACGAAGCCACTGGCCTAATGATAAATATACAGATTCTGGCCATTTAAAGAAAAATCGTCAGAAATCAAATACAAATGCTAAAATTGCATTCTTTTCGCCAACTAGTTGCCAATAAGCATCTTCAGATCACTTAGTGCTTTAATTAGGCGGAGGTTGTCTAGTTATGGTGCGAGAGCGCTCCGAAGTGGGACGACACCGTTGCGGGGCCGCCAATGATGAGTGAATAGAGATTGTGTCCATCTTGAAAAAATCGTCAAAAATCCGAAAAACAAGCTAGAGCTGTGACGTTTGCGTCAAATGGTAGGGAACATTGATTGTCAGAAAAGTAGTGAAAGAAACAAATTAGTTGCTATATCACTTCGCTTACAGTGTTCTTTGTTCTTGTCGTCGGTCTCCGTGTTTCCGCAATGATAAGCTAATGCAATTTTTGACCATTTCGCCAAGCCATAGCTGAAGGACTAATCTTACTATCGGCTAGCTCTTTAATCGAATAAGTTGTGGCAGTAAAGCTTGGCATATTGCCGCTTGGACGTTGTCGTGCGTCACATCATAACGTCACCATGACGTCATGACGTCACATATCTTAAGTAGGCTATTACTCAGCTATTACAAGGTATGGCGACTTTCGGGTTGCTTGACGTTGCAGGTCGTGTTCAGGGACATTTTGTGCCGTGTGTAACTTGTTTGGCGCAGGGGATAAGTATGCGTCAAAAATGACGTCATAGCTAACGTGCTCCTACGACATGTTGGGTTTGCTTTATTTTCAGCCACTTTGGCAATAGCTGTCATAGCCTGAGTTGATACGTAGGTATATTAAAGAAATAGAAGCCATCTTAAGCATTTTTGCAAACGTCAAACGACGTCATGTCGCGTCACGATGACGTATTATTAGATAACAAGTAAAATTCGTAGCGCCATTCATAATGAGTTAAGCAATCGCTCTTGAGAAAATTTCATGTTCACTTAAACTCTAATATGGCATTAAATTCTTGGGCGGAAGATTCGTCACATGACGCGATTGTCACGTCATCGGCACAAGCGACGGTTTTACCTGTAATTCCGTTAATATCGGTTAATTGCTCATTGCACACTGCTCCAAATAGAGCCTGCGGTGCGCACGTTGTCGGATGAATGCCCTATTTGGCTTAAGTTTCCCGTTGTACGCGCTGTTTAGCCCGAATTGTCCCGTATACGCGCTGTTTATCCAAAATTGCCCCCTATATGCGCTGTTCAGCTCAAATCGTAATCTAGAAATGGCCCTCATTCCCTTAATAATCATCGTGGGCGGTCGCGGTTCCGATCAACATGTTCAGATAGACACGCTCTTCGACCTAGAGTCGATTTTCGTCATCATCAGTGTCCTCACTGACTTCTTGTTATGACGAAAATTTTCAATTTTCGTCATATGTCGGTCGGTCGTGTTTGTATGTTTGTTTGTATGTCTGTCTCACTCGAAAACGGGAAGTCTCCTTGTGGCCTAACGGCTGTATGTATTAGTTCCCAGTCTTTAGTACCTAATAGCTAGGCTATAGGGCTACAACATTCTCATCATGCAGGTTGAAAGGTCAAAGGTCAAGGTCACAGCGATTTTTTGAAAAAATAACTAAAAACGCTTATATCTCCGTTAATATTAAAGCTAGAGATCTCGGATTAGTTTCATAATATGCCCCTCTTTCAGGTGCAGTTTTTCGGTATTGTTAACTTTTTGATGCGTAATACTCATTTTCGAGGAAAACGAGGTCCTAGGTTTTGCGGAAAACGCACTAAGTGACCTCTGTCACTTTTTTTGCTTTTTGGCACATTTGCCATCAAGCTATCGCTATGATGTTCAAATATGTCATAGAAATATGAATTGTGATGACTTGTGTTGAATCTTAGAGTTTTCTGATACGTCACGTGACGTCACGATGACGTCACTTTCGGTACTTGCAAAAAATTATCAAAAATCTGAAAAAAATCACAAAAATGCGAGAGTAACATTATATTGTAGGAAAAGTAGTTCCTCGTATAGCTACAAACTAAAAACAATACGTTCCTATCTTACTTCCGGTTCCAGGGCCGGGGGAATTTCTCTATGGGACTTCCCATGTTAAAAGGGCTGTATCTTTAGGCTGGGAAAAAATGTTTTGTCATGTATGTCGCAAGTGCCTCCAGCAAACAACACCGGGATTTTTTTCTTAGTTGAACATGACGTATAGTAGCCACAGTGCTTACCATATGCAATTACAGCAAATAGTGACGTAACAGGATTTTTTGGAAATTTAACCAATGGTGAAAGATACGGCTTTTCGGTGTTAGCAGAGGCTCCCACGGGTGTTCTATTCAAGCCATCACTCAATGCTTGCAGCTGTGGATGGATAATACTAAGCTGAGTCATAATCTGTCAACATGGTTCCATAGCCACATTACTTTTCGGTATATAGTCGAAATCGTTTAACATGGGATCCTATGGGGAAAAATGAACTTGATCGAATATGACCTACTTCCGTTCAAGCTATTTCAGTCTCCTTCGCCACACAGTGAGATAATATCATCTTAAAGCAAGTTATTAGAAACACACGGCGATCTCTGTATTACTTTTTGTTTCCATGGCAACGAAGCCACTGGCCTAATGATAAACATACAGATTCCTGCCATTGAAAGAAAAATCGTCAAAAATCAGATAAAAATGGTAAAATGGCAATCTTTTCGCCAACTAGTTGCCAATAGGCATCTACAGATCACTTAATGCTTCAATCAGGCGAATGTTGCTCAGTTATGGCCTTAGAGCGCTTCAAAGTGGGACGACACCTTTGCGGGGCCACCAATGATGAGTGAATGGAGATTGTGTCCATCTTGAAAACAACGTCAAAATGAAGAAATACATGCCAGAGCTGTGATCTTTACGCCAAATGGTAGGGACCATTGATCTTCAGAGAACTAGTAAACGAAATAAATGAGTTGCTATATCACTTCGCCTGCAGTGTTCTTTGTTCTTGTCCTAGATCTCCGTATCTCCGCAATGATGAACTGATGCAACTTTTGGCCATTTCGTCAAGTCATAGCTGAATGACTATTCTTTCTATCGCCTAACTCTTCAATCGAATAAGTTGGGGGAGTAAACCTTGGCATATTTCCGCTTGGACGTTGTCGTGCGTCACGTCATAACGTTACCATGACGTCATGACGTCACATATCTTACGTGGGGCTATTACTCAGCTATTACAAGGTATGGCGACTTTCGGGTTGCTTGACGTTGCAGGTCGTGTTCAGGGACAGTTTGTGCCGTGTGTAACTTTTTTGGTGCAAGGGATAAGTGTGCGTCAAAAATGACGTCATAGCTAACGTGCTCCTACGACATGTTGGATTTGCAATAGGATTTTGGCAATAGCTGTCATAGCCCGAGTTGATACGTAGGTATATTAAAGAAATAGAAGCCATCTTAAGCATTTTCGCAAACGTCAAATGACGTCATGTTGCGTCACGATGACGTATTATTAGATAAAAAGTAAAATTCGTAGCGCCATTCATAATGAGTCAAGCAATCGCTCTTTCATTATTTCATGTTCACTTAAACTCTAATATGGCATTAAATTCGCGGGCGGAAGATGCGTCACATGACGCGATCCTCACGTCACCGGCACAAACGACGGCGTTACCTGTAATTCCGTTAATATCGGTTAATTGCTCATTGCACACTGCTCAAAATAGAGCCTGCGGTGCGCACGTTGTCGGATGAATGCGCTATTTGGCTCAAATTTCCCGTTATACGCGCTGTTTAGCCCGAATTGTCCGGTATACGCGCTGTTTATCCAAAATTGCCCCCAATATGCGCTGTTCAGCTGAAATCGCTCGTTATATTCGCTATTTAGCATAAATTGAGCGTTAGATGCGCTTTTTAACTTACAATTACCCGCTACATGCGCAATTGAGCCCAAATTGCTCGTTATACGCGCTGTTTACCCTAAATTGCCCCTTAGATGCCCAGTGTACCTAGAATGTCCTGTTATACTTGCTATTTAGCCCAAATTGCCAGGTATGTGCGATATTTAGCTCAAATTGCATGCTGAAAGCTCTAGTTTGCGAACCAAAAGCTCTATTTTGCCAACAGAAAGCTCTATTTTGCCAACATAAAGCTCTATTTGGTCAACAGAAACTCTATTTTGTCAACGAAAAGCTCTATTGTGCATAAGTTGCTTTCCCAAGCCAGCTATGCTGAATTGCCCTTTGAAGGCTATATTTGGCCCAACGAAAGCTCTATTTACCCCAAAATTGTACATTAAAAGCTCTATTTTGGCCAAATTGTATGTGTAATGGCCTACTTAGTCAAATTTACTCACTAAAACTATTTTGCTAGCTGAAAACTCTATTTGACCCAAATTGTCAACTGGAGTCACTAATTGACCCCTCAGATCAAGATTTGACCCCTCAGATCCAGATTTGATCCTCAGATCCAGATTTGACCCTCCAGATCCAGATTTGATCCCTCAGATCCAGATTTGATCCCTCAGATCCAGATTGACCATTCAGATCGAGAGTTGACCCTCAGATCAAGATTTGACCCTTCAGATCCAGATTTGATCCCTCAGATCCAGATTTGATCCCTCAGATCCAGATTGACCCCTCAGATCGAGAGTTGACCCTCAGATCAAGATTGGACCCTTCAGATCCAGATTTGATCCCTCAGATCCAGATTTGACCCTCAGATCCAGATTTGATCCCTCAGATCCAGATTTGATCCTTCAGATCCAGATTTGATCCTTCAGATCCAGATTGGACCTCTCAGACCCAGAATTGACCTCTCAGATCTAGATTTGACCTCTCAGATCCTGATTGACCATTCAGATCCAGAGTGATCCTTCAGATCCAGATTTGACGTATCAGATCCAGACTTGACCTTTCAGATCCATATTGATCCCTCAGATCCAGATATCATTCACAGACGCCTATTTTGCCTCTCAGATCCATATTGACCTTTTCAGTTCCCATTCGACCTGGACATCCACATTTGCCCTCTCAGATCCCGAGTAGTCATCTGGCATCCCCACTAGACCCGTCAGACCCAGATTTAATCTGTCGGATCCAGATTGGACTCATATGATTTTTATTGACTCCCTCAGAACCTGATGGAAGCCGCCAGATAGAGATTTGACAACTAGGATGCAGATTGACCCGTCGCATCCCTATTTGACCTTCAGATCCCGATTCGACCTTGGTGATCCTGATTGAACATTGCTAATCCAGATTGAACCCAACGAAACCTGCTTTGACCCGTCGTATACCAATGTGTCCCACGGATCCCGTTTCGAACCGTCGACTTCGACCCTGCACATCTCGATTTGTCCCACACAACCCTAATCGACCCATCAGATCCCTATTGGTCCCCCGAATCCTGATTAGCATCCCTATTCGAAGACCCTGCGGACCGCCACTTGCGAAGAACAACCCAAGGCATCATCGATACACGCCTGATCACTTCAGGGTGATTTTGTTTAGTCCTCTAATGAATGACCAGTGGCCACGGTGCTGTCATCCCAACACACCCCCTCCCCCCCCCCCCCCAGGAAATCCGGAAAAAAAAGTCCACACTAGGTCGGCACGAGCATTTGTAATACCATTCACTCAAGCCGCTGACCTAATTCCGAGGCCCCGTCTTGACCTCAAAACCACGCTATCATATTCAATGTAAAGTTCAAGCCAGGGGACCGAGCATATGTATTCAATGTACCGGAATCTAGAAATGGCCCTCATTCCCTTAATAATCATCGTGGAGGGTCGCGGTTTGGATCACCATGTTCAGAAAGACACGTTCTGTGACACAAAGTCGATTTTCGTCATCATCAGTGTCCCACTGAGTTCTTGGTTCTTTGTCGGTCTTCCCGTCCAAAAGGCGTGTATGTCTGTCTCACTCGAGAACTGCAAGTCTCATTGCGTCCTAACAACCGTATACATTATTTCGCAGTAGTTTGTGCCTGATAGCTTGGCGATAGGGCTACGATATACTCGTCACGCAGATCGAAAGGTCAAAGGTCAAGGTCACAGCGATGTTTTGACAAAAATCATTGAACACGCTTATATCTCCGTTAATATTAAAGCTAAAGATCTCTGATCAGTTTCAGAATATGCTGCTAATTAGGGCGCAGTTTTCATGTATTGTTCACTTTTTGATGCGTATATTCATTTTCGAGTAATATGAGCTCAGAAGTTTTGAGGAAAACGCACTAAATGACCTATGTCAGTGTTTTCGCCTGATGACCCATTTACCTTCAAGTTATCGCTATAACGTTCTAATATGTCATAGAAATATGAACTGAGATGATTTGTGTCGAATCTTAGAGTGTTTTGATACGTCACGTGACGTCACGATGACGTCACTTTTGGTACTTACCAAAACTCGTCAAAAATCGGAAAAAATCATAAAAATACACGAGTAGCGTCTTTTGTAGAGAAAGTGGTTCCTCGTATAGCTGCGAAGTAAAAACGATACGTTCCTATCTTACTTCCGGTTCTTAGATAAAAATGCTAAAATTGCAATCTTTTCGCCAACTAGTTGCCAATAAGCATCTTCAGAGTGCTTTAATCAGTCACATAGAACGCTTGATACTGGAGCGTTGTCGCGTCGGGTCAAACGAAACTTGACTTTTGATTTATCTTGGCCACGAAGATGTCTACCGCAGCCCCTCAACTTAATGCCTGGCGACCCTTGTGTGTGACTGTTATCCTAATCGCTTAGAACTAGAGCTACGCCCACCCGATCCACACGTTTTTCATGCAAGTATGTTCGCGGTTAACAGTTAACGAACGACCGCCGGATGCAGTTCGCGTTCCTGATGGCTGCTTCAAGAGATTTACTGACCTAAGTTGGATACTTTAAATACGTCGTAATAAGTCAATAATAAGACAATGTTAAGTGGGAGTAATGGTCAGACGCGCTCTACCTCATCAGTTTGCTCTCGAATCTCCCACCTAATGTCGATGCCGGTCACGTACCACCCACTTCGGACCGGGCACCTGTGCTCCTTTCACCAGCGGCAATGTTCTGGGCCTGTCCTAACCTTCCTGGATGCTTGTCTGCCGCCACCTTGCACCCACCCCGCCGACAAACCTACGTTATTATGCACAAGTGTTAGCAAACAGTCGCCGAGTAGCAGGATACCTGCTTCAAGGGACATTAAACTACTATCATGCTGTAATGTAATCGGTACAGTAATGTCAAGAATGCACTGTTACGGCGAGCTGAGAAATTGAGACTAAGTGAGTGCCGTGAAACAAAATTTCTTCTCTGTTGGTAGTCGCGAAATCGACAATCACAGTTATTGCCCCCGGGAAGGGGGGGGCGGGGGGTAGGAACCAACAAAATCAATTGCACTGCACTAATGGACGCGAGCCCTATTTGAAACAACGATTCCCTTTAAACTTACTCATAGAGCAATATCTTCCCTTAAACTTAATCTTCCCGAAACTTAAACAATATTTGAAATAAGGTGTATATGTTCTTAGTGATAAGGATACACATATTTTTATACAATAATATGCATGTTCTAAAGCCACTTTTTATGCCCAACTCGTGCCAACGAAATGGATTATTCTAGGAAATGGCAGGCGTGAGTCATATGTGAACTTTGTTTTTATATATGTTCAAACTAATGAAAAATATTGTTCACATGTTAAGCACTGTATGTCAGATAAATTACTGATGCCACATAAATTTCCAATGCCAAATACATTATTTATACCTAGCAATCAAAAGGCATAACACAAATTTCCCTTGCCCGTGAACTGACCCGCTTATGTATGGAAGCACAAAGTGAAACTACGGAGACACGCTTAGGGTGATCCATGTTGGCAGAATGAGTGGGAAGGCGGTTGTTACACATTTACAAATTGATAACTTTGTAAGCGGGTTAGAGTCAGGAAAAGCGTGAGAATGTCTGTTACTTCATGGGGGACGTGTTTTGCTGGCGAAAATACAAGATCTGCTAAAAGTATGGCCGACGTCATCTTAAGATCAAAGCTCAAGTGACTGGCCCCCCTGCCTCACTCAAGCCGCTGACCAAATTCCGAGGCCCCGTCTTGACCTCAAAACCACGCTATCATAGTCAATGTAAAGTTCAAGCCAGGGGACCGAGCATATGTACTCAATGTACTGGAATTTTTTTGAAATGGCCCACATTCCCTTGATATTCATCGTGGACGGTCGCGGTTTCGATCAACATGTTCAGAAAAACACGCTCTTTGACCTAAAGTCAATTTTCGTCATCATCAGTGTCCCACTGAGTTCTTGTTCTATTGTCAGTTCGTTCAAAGATATATTTATACATCCCAATAAGTTCTTTAGTTTGCTTGGATTTGCGTGTGTCTATCAATTTCCCTTTACAGCGCATCAGTTTCGCGACTTTGTTACATAAACAAGAAATAAACGGTGACTCGCTGCGGACAATAGAGCATTCGCCAGATTAGCCTGGTTCCTTGGCACAACTTCGCTCGCTCGCTCACTTAGCAAGTATGAGTATGAGCGGCGGTACCAGCTTATCGCCAGATCGCAGCGGCATAGTTCACCAGATGGCGCCACAGTGATGCCGGGAACTTCCTTAAGTGTTTAAGTGTTCAACGGGTGTTGTTGAAAATCGTTATATGTATGCGTGTACCATATATGATTTAAATCAATAAAAAAAAACTAAAAAAAAAAAACTACTCTTTAAATCATACACTCTGGAACTAGACAGCGGAGCCGGGGCCTGCAGGCTTACAATCACCTAAGCCTACAGGACCCGACCTTTTTATGGGTTTAAGACCCCCCTGAATTACCAGGGGGCACTTACCGCTTTATGGCCGCTATAGTCCTGATCTTTGTCTAGCCGGATCCCAAGGTGAGCACGCGGCCCCACCTTTCGCTCCTGCTCCTGGATCCCGACTGACGCGGACCGCCTATGGGGTTCTGGATCACCCCTGACCCAGCGCAGGTGGAATCGGGGTGGCCCAGCCCTGCCCGTGGGCTAGACCAGCGATGTCACCGGCTTCTCCGGGGCCGGCGCGACAGCTCAGTGGGCTAGAGCGCTCGCATTGAGTGCTCTGGTCACCTGAGAGCCTAACGGCACGTGGGTCGGTGGTTCGAGCCCCGCTGTGGCCATGTCTTTGTGGTCGCAGGATAAAGATCCCATGTCTTTCTTCGTAAAGAGTAGGGGGTTACCCCCGGGGATATATACTTATATACCCGGCCTCTCCCTTAGGGCTATGGCAAGCCGCGTCGTATTTATTACGACTAAATATATGAAATATTACACTTAGGGCTATGGCAAGCCGCGTCGTATTTATTACGACTAAATATATGAAATATTACACTGGAACTCTAGAAGAAAGTCCACTCTCCCTTCCTTCTCCCATTGACGCGATATGGCCAAAAGTGGTTAAAGCGTCCTGAATAACCAACCAATCACCGGCCTCTCCCTTAGGGCTATGGCAAGCCGCGTCGTATTTATTACGACTAAATATATGAAATATTACACTGGAACTCTAGAAGAAAGTCCGTTTGAAGCGGGGCCCATGTGTCACATTGATGCCCGAATTATATTAATCCTGACCACCCCCCACCCACCCCCCAACCACGTCGCACTCTCGGACATCCCATGTATTGTTCGATGGGGGCTCAGGGAGCTCACCTGTTTGGCACCGAGATCTACTGTAACAGTGAGAAATTATCTAACCGGGCAAGAATATTTTACTGGCACCTTATTTTTGGACCCCCCGCCCCATTACAAGCGCATGATTTATTTATACATATTTATTACAGATTTATATATACTTTTACATGGCACTCAATGTATTAGTGAAGTATATGGAGATTTAGGGTGGGAGGTGGGGGGCAAGAGGGTCGTGTTTCGAATTCTCGAAGAATAAATCTCTTTATTCACAGGTCACGAAAAATTGAATGGAAAACTTCCCGCATGCAATGGAAGGGGCGGATAAATGATATAAACTGGCGACATCACGTTTTTTGTGGTATTAAAATGCTCAGTTCACGATTAAAGAAAAATCAGTTATCACGATCGACAGTCGGCTAATATCTCACTCCCAGTATCGAAGAATTTTCGCATTCCCAATTCACGGTGAAATGAAAAGCCCGTTCCCGTAACGAAAACAGCCCTTGCACGCACCCTCCCCCCCCCCCCCACCCCCTAATTAAGGTCAATTACCAGTCTCCAGCTGGTACCCCCCCCCCCTCCCCCACGCACACACACACTCCCATTGAGCTCCAAGCTTGTGAAGGTGCGTCTGTTGTCTTATCTTGTCATTCTACAAGCACATGGCCAGCCTATCAACAGAATGAATGGTGTAGACATGGTAAATGGGGTTTGGATACTTGTTCCATGTAGGCGGTGCGCCCCCCCCCCCCCCCCCCCCCCCCCGATCTGCGGCGCCTGTGAGTCAGACTGGCTTGACGGCTGCACAGTGCTAAGTGGCGTACACGCGTTGCGGGGTTCCTTTACATGTTTTAAGACTAAGGAGCATTTGGTATTCAGGGGCGGCAGGACCTGAAAGGGGGTAGGCTACGTATATTTGAGTGGAGGTAGGTTGCGACAAGCGTTGTATTTTCTTTGTGACAATGAGGAGATCTCTACGGAAGCTGGTTAGGGCCATTTCAATTTTTTTTTTTATTGATAAACATTTTTTAATATTCAAACCGGGAATAAATTATGGAAACCGGGAATAAATAATTCAAACCGGGTTTAAATGTTTCAAACCGGGTTTAAATGTTTCAAACCGGGTTTAAATGATTCAAACCGGGAATTAAATATTAAAACTGGGAGTAAATGATTCAAACCGGGAGTAAATGATTCAAACCGGGCATTATTCGGACAGGGTGAGGCGAGGGTTGAAAAGGAAGACAAGTTCATCTTGGCGTGAAAAGGTTTTATTTGTAATAGCTAAAACTACACAGTAAAGTTTATTATATATACAGACGAGGTTCATTTAAGGTTGAGAGCCCGGCTTTAGGTGGCTGTCCTCGTGCGGACAGGCTGTGCGGGGTTGGGGCGGTACCGTTGGGGTTGTGATCCACCGGCGGTCGGGGGATGGGGCTGGCTGGCAGCGAGTGGGTGGTGATCCCAGGGCTGAAGCTGGGGTTGAGGCACACCGGCCGTGGTGTAGTGGTGCTGGCTGGCAGTGAGTGGGTGGTGATCCCAGGGCTGGAGCTGGGGTTGAGGCACAACGGCGGTGGTGTAGTGGTGCTGGCTGGCAGCTAGTGGGTGGTGATCCGCGGGCTGGAGCCGGGATTGAGGCACACCGGCGGTGGTGTAGTGGTGCTGGCTGGCAGCGAGTGGGTGGTGATCCCAGGGCTGGAGCTGGGGTTGAGGCACACCGGCGGTGGTGTAGTGGTGCTGGCTGGCAGCGAGTGGGTGGTGATCCCAGGGATGGAGCTGGGCTTAAGGCACTCCGGCGGTGGTGTAGTGGTGCTGCCTGGCAGCGAGTGGGTGGTGATCCCAGGGCTGGAGCTGGGGTTGAGGCACAACGGCGGTGGTGTAGTGGTGCTGGCTGGCAGCGAGTGGGTGGTGATCCCAGGGCTGGAGCCGGGATTGAGGCACACCGGCGGTGGTGTAGTGGTGCTGGCTGGCAGCGATTGGGTGGTGATCCCAGGGCTGGAGCTGGGGTTGAGGCACACCGGCGGTGGTGTAGTGGTGCTGGCTGGCAGCGAGTGGGTGGTGATCCCAGGGATGGAGCTGGGCTTAAGGCACACCGGCGGTGGAGTAGTGGTGCTGCCTGGCAGCGAGTGGGTGGTGATTTAAGGGCTGGCCGTGGGCTTGAGGCACACCGGCGGTGGTGTAGTGGTGCTGGCTGGCAGCGAGTGGGTGGTGATCCCAGGGCTGAAGCGGGGGTTTAGGCACACCGGCGGTGGTGGAGTGGTGCTGGCTGGCAGCGAGTGGGTGGTGATCCCGGTCGGTTTTTCTGGATCTGGCTCTTGGGAGTAGCAGTGTGACCTGTAGCCAGTAGACCGGTTCACTGCCCCCCGTTTTTTTCATGCTGTAGGCGGTTGCACTGGTGTTCTGCGTGCTTGAATGCATTGCCTGTACGCTTCAGGCAGTAGGCGCACACGTGGCGCTGCTGACCCCTTCCTGACCCGTAGTCCCCGGCGTGGTTGCAGGTTCCTTTTTGAAAGGGGAAGCAGGTCTGTGTAGCGGCCGGTTGACCCTGGTTGACCCCTCGATTGCTGGGTGCGATGGGCGCCCGCTGCGCGTAGGTGCGCCGCAGGTCCTCAATGCGGGTATTGTCTTCCCATGTCAGGCGGCCCATCTCCATTTGGTTGAGGACTATGCCGTGGAAGTTACGCACATTTTCCCACGGGTTGTCCGTGGCGTCTCTCATTAAGTCTTTTAGGTGGCGTAGCATGATATCCCGGGTGTGGTTTTCCTGCGCGTCGGCGGCGACCAGGTACCCGTACATGAACTCTGCCGGCTGGAGCTCCTCGTAGGTAGCTGGTTTTCGCTGGTTGCCGCGGTACACGTGGTGGTGCGGCCAGTCGACGTCACGCACCACCATGTCGTGGGCTGTGCAGTCGCGGCCAGACTTCTTACCTTTGGGTCTGGCTCCCCTTGCTGCCGGCTCTCGCGGCGGACTCTCGTCCTCGCCGGAAGAGAAGTCATCGTCGTCTAGCCGAAGTGTTGTCATTCGGGCGCGCACCTTGGCGGAGACGTCTTGTTCTGAAAGACTTGACGGTCGCTCGGGCTCGCGTTGCTAATCTTATCGGACGGACTCATCTCAATGGCCGCCATGCGTTGGCTGACATTGTCCAACTGGGCCTGAATCTGACCGATGGCTGTCAGTACCTTGTTGGTCGCATTTTGTAGAGCCACTGGCGAGATCACCGCGGGCTCAGCTCTGCATTTCTTTCCTGTTGGGGGAGCGTGGCTGGCCTTACAGGATTTACAATAACGGTCCGAAACTTAGAGAAACTGGGAGAGTCCGTGCAGTTCTGCGCTGGAGTGAGGATTCAAACCGGGAGTAAATGATTCAAACCGGGAATTAAATATTAAGACCGGGAATAAATGATTCAAACCGGGTTTAAATGATTCAAACCGGGTTTAAATGATTCAAACCGGGAATTAAATGTTCAAACCGGCAATTAAATATTAAAAAGGGAATAAATGATTCAAACCGGGTTTAAATGTTTCAAACCGGGTTTAAATGTTTCAAACCGAGTTTATATTATTCAAACTAGGTTTAAATGATTCAAACCGGGTTTAAATGATTCAAACCGGGTTTAAATGTTTCAAACCGAGTTTATATTATTCAAACTAGGTTTAAATGTTTCAAACCGGGTTTAAATGATTCAAACCGGGTTTAAATGATTCAAACCGGGAATTAAATATTATAACCGGGAGTAAATGATTCAAACCGAAAATTAAATATTAAAACCGGGAGTAAATGATTCAAACCGGGTTTAAATGATTCAAACCGGGTTGGTTGGTGCACGGTTTGACAGTGTTGACCAACCGATGCTTCGACCGTTATTTTAAGTCTATTGAAGGAATTATCGTATCGTGTAAACCCGGCATAAGTGAGGCCGGCTCTTGCGACGCCATGCTAAGTATACGCATGCGATGACCGAGGTGTCATAATCTCGTGATACTTAAAGGATCCATCGCACAACCCCCTCCTTAGTTAGGTACCTCAAACCTCCCATCAATCCCTCCTTGTGTTGCTGACTGATTATTAGAGCTAAGATTGCATAAATTTTACAATTGAGCCTAACATCAGTAATTTATCAAATTGTTTAATTTGCGCCATATGTATGCAAACGTTGTCATTTAATAATTGTTCAATTGACACGAAGTCTACTTAACGCCACTCTGTGCTTTGGTATGCAAACTAAGGTTAGGTAAGGCTCCTGTTTTAACACTCGTATCGTGCGTAGCTATCAAGCTTTGAAGTAGTCCTGATAACAGATGCCCAATCTTGACTTGCAGTGTCACATAAACGTTGTCTGAATCAGATAAAAAAACTATTTACATCTCCTACTCTTTGTGCGAGCCAAACATGTCCACATCCATACTTAAAAACCAGCTCCTTAACTCTAGCAGCCCAAGTGACTTTACCATTATCGCTTATATTACACAAAATCTCATCACAAGCTTTGGGATACCTGGCGGCAGTTGATTAAGTTTGAGCCAGAAATTAATACATCGTGTCATATAAGACACAAATAAAGGCTTTTTGCCACACTCCCCTAAGGCGGCGACATCAGGAGTATGAGACGGAAGCTTCAATAAATATTTACACAAATTGACATGACATGTTTCAATAATTTCCCTGTATTCAAATTCCCATATATCTCATAATAATATAGGATCGAATAAATCAAAATCTCGAGTGAGAAATCCGGGGACCGACTTAATGAGGACGAAAATAATATCTTTAAATACTGGCAATATGTAACAGTTTCCATTGCTTGCCCAGCAAGATACTATTTATCGTTAAACCTTAACCGTCTTCCATTTCTAAATACAATAATTTTACTTTTCGAATGATTAATGTTCAGGTTATAATCTTTACAGAACCTTTGTATTTTTTGCAATCTTTCTACTGTATCGTTTATTAACGCAATATCATCTGCGTACAGCAGCATATATACACCAGGATATATTTCATTGATATACAGTCCATCATCACGAAACCTTTTTTCCAAATCTCTTATATAAAAAGGAAATAAAAAAGAATTGAGCATACATCTTTGTCGCGTGCCTCTATGACAAACAAAGTATTCAGTGAAACCCTCTGGTGTTTTTACACGTGATTTGAGGTTGTTAATTGATTTTAAAACTGTAAATATCTTCCCATGTACACCTTCTTTGTTCAAACGATACCATAGCTTAGAATGTGGAATTGAATCAAAGGCCTTTGAAAGTCAAAAAGCGCAGTAGAAGCGACCCCCTTCTTCCTTAAATACTTCTCATCTATTGCATTTGCACCCTTTTCGATACGCATATTGCCCTTCACTAATCTTACAATTAAGTTCAGCCCAGATAGACAGTCCGTTATTGAGTATTTTGGTAAATATTTTACCCAATACACATAGTAAGGATATACCCTGTAATTATTGACGTCTGATTTGGAGCCTTGTGTATGAAGTGGAGAGATCAGAGCTTGAGACCATGCTTCTAGAAATTCACCTGTATCTAGTATAGCATTATACAGAGCATAAATCGGACCTTTTAACTCCTCCAAAGCACTCTTATACATCTCATTAACAAGACCGTCTGGGCCTGGTGATTTTTCATTGGGTAGATCGCGTACGTCAACAATTTCGTCCATAGTCACTATAGTAGCTATAGTCTATTTACCGTTTGAAGCGTTGTGCCAACGCCATAATGTCACTTCGTATGCACACTCAACTGGAGCGTCCGTTACCATAACCAGCGTATACACTCCAACTCACTCACATGCGCGACCTACACCTACATATAGCCCCGAGTATATCCACCGCTGAATACAAAGACCGTTTCTACGACTCTCTAAGTGAGTTCATAAACAAGACAGCCCTAGGCTGAAAGTACTGACAGAAGTGACTGATCGTTGTACATACACACATGTCTTGTGACGTCATTGGGAATCTTCTAAATACCGCTCAGATGCAATGCCTTCAGAATTAATCCCGCCGGACCTCACTTTTGCTACTTTGACGAACGCGTCTATAGCGACATCTTGGAATACTGTAAACTCCCATTAAACCAAATTCTTATCTGTTTGTCTTCCCTGAACAAAGTTAACTCTGAGCTAAGCAAACTTGCGGCACGCACACTTTAAACCGACTCTTTTCCGTATGTTCCAAGCAGTCCCAGCTTTCTATCGTCAATATTGAGCGAACAGTGTCTCTTGGACGAGTGGGGTGTCCCTTTTGCGGTGCCATGGTCCCCATACTAAGCGCACTACGTCAATTCTGAGAGCAGGCATGTTCAGAGGTAGTTCAGCCTTACTGACTACCCTAACGATCTAGCTTGCTTTTCTGATTTTTGACGATTTTTTTTCAATTTTGCACGAATCTCTATACTTTCCTATTGGGCTTAGTTCGAGGCCATGGGGACGTTAACGTGACGTCACTGACGCTTACCAAAAGGAATAATTTGGCCTTTAATTTATCATTTTACCTGCTTATAAATGTACTTGTAGTAATTGATGGTAGTTAGTGCGTAAGTAAGTGAAAATGAAATGATTTCACAATTACGCCGGGTAACTAAATTTGGACGTCAGTTTGGACGCACACGTTTCAGTACCGCCAAAAGAGTTACGCACGGTAACAGTTGTCCCTTGGTATAAGTTATAACGTCAAATAAATCGAAAGTCGCTATCAAGTATATTAGCCGAGCAATGGTCTTTACCAAACTATAACGTCATCACATCATGGTGACATGGCATGATACCTAAACGCAAACGTTTTTTTCCCTTAAACCAAAACGTTGACCAACACGGCGATAGAATCATGACCTATTCAGATATTAAAGGGAACCGCCAGCCTGGCCTCTAACGCTGCTTTACCGATTCATATAATACCCAATTGTTTATCCTCCAAATTACAGAATTTTTTGTCCTATCTATAGCTCACAATAAAATTGAGAAGTGACCGCCGGGCACGATTTCGCCCCCTACCCAGGCGGCAGCCCTTTTTGGAGGTGTGTCCACGATTGACCAATCAGGAGGCGATGGTCTAATTTATTCAAACCGGAAATTGCGCCTATTGTGTGAGCAAAACAAGAGCTCGTGATCATCGCTAATATAAAGAGCTGCGATTCTAACTCCAATCATGGCATTGTTGCGGAGTCAATCGTCGCAAGACGTATATCAATTTGTTTGGATGGTACTTTTCCATGAAACACTAAGACCATGGTCTATTGCGCGGCTTGGAACTGCCGCTGTCAATCTGTAAATCGCGGCCCTGAAAGAGATTTCCGCGAGTGATAACATAAGGCGGTGCCACATGAATAGTCACAATACGCGTCACTGCTCCCGGCAAAATGGCGCTCTGCTAGACATTGCTGGGCGCGGGTTGCCTTAATTTTTTTCTCCTTACCAGTCGGCCGAAACGAAGCGTTAACACTCGCCAATTTAATTTTAAGATGTAAACTTGCGGTGCAGATCGCGATTAAATTAGGTTGGACACCCGCTTTAAATAAAACATACAAAATCTTCACCTTTTAAATATTCTATTGCCATCTAAAGGGACCCTCTTCATCCTCATTCCTCGATCTAGGGTATCTCCCTAGCGGTGCACATCCATGAAGGCCGCTCAGCCACCGTGAGGGCCGCGCGATCTCCCCACCCCTTAGATGGGGGTGGAGGGGGCGGGGGAATGGTAGGCAGCAGCCGATGGACAGGGGGGGGGGGGGGTTCAGCGGAGGGGCCGACGCGTCGAGGCTGTGTGGGCGAGGCAGTCGTGACGCACGCCGAATACATTGGCATGTGCGGAGCCAGCCAACCATATCGGTTCACTAACACCTTCCAGGTACCCTCGGCGTGAGCGCAGGGGCTGCCTTCGCCTCCAATCCTTTGTCACCACAAGTATCCACACCACACGAACAACCATCGTACCAAACCCAGCCGATAAGGAGGCAGGTACAGATGTAGCCCGATGCAGTTCTGCCCTGTCAGATTTTTGCCCGTTCTACAGCCACAGAACTGGGGCTAGGTACAGGTGCAGCCGTCGTAATTTCCAATCCAGTCCTTGGTTGACTATAACCAGCGCTCGGTGGAGTCTATGAACATTGGCCCGATTCGTGTGACCTGCCAAGGGCGTTGAGCATTTCGTTACCTGTGTGCCTCACATCGACGTTCCCATTGCACTTGGCTGACTGAACGACTGCCCAATAAGCAACTGGTACGTAGGATTCGGTTTGCACAACAAGAAGGTAATTACATATGTCACGGGTAGTTGTCATTTCCAACATATTCCACACCACAGACCAGGTAAGAGCTACGCACGTCTGCATCCTTCTTTCTGGGTCATCAGTGTGCGCTTTAACCAATACCAGTATATAGCGGCCATATCGAGGGCGCTGGCCTTATGGAACGTATGGCCGGCGACCACTGCGTAGTATAGGATTTGTAAGGAGGGTTAGACCAACCGAAAAACGCATACCAGCACACCACAGTATTTATGAAGGTTCTGTGTAGCCGTACAATAACGCTGTCGCAATGAAAGCTGTGTCCCTCCGGATCATGCATAAGTTTAATTATGGGTTTTGCACCATCCTGACCATGGGAGTTGCACCATCCTGACCATGGGAGTTGCACCATCCGTACTATTGGTGTTGCACCATGCTGACTATGGGTTTTGCATCAGTCTGGTTATGAGAGTTGTACCATCCTGGCTGTGGGTTGTGCATCAGTCTGGTTATGGGTGTTGCACAATCCTGACTATTGGTGTTGCATCAGTCTGGTTATGGGTTTTGCACCATCCTGGCTATTGGTGTTGCATCAGTCTGACTATTGGCGTTGCATCAGTCTGCTTATGGCTGTTGCACCATCATGAATATGGGTGTTGCACCTTCATGACTATGGATGTTGCATCAGTCTGGTTATGGGTGTTGCATCATCATGACTATGGATGTTGAACCGTGCTGACTGTGGGTTTTGCACCATCCTGACCATGGGAGTTGCACCATCCGGACTATTGGTGTTGCACCATGCTGACTATGGGTTTTGCGTCAGTCTGGTTATGAGAGTTGTACCATCCTGGCTGTGGGTTGAGCATCAGTCTGGTTATGGGTGTTGCACCATCCAGATTATGGGTGTTGCACCATCATGACTATGGAAGTTGCATCAGTCTGGCTATGGGTGTTGCACCATCCTGACTATTGATGTTACATCAGTCTGACTATTGGCGTTGCATCAGTCTGCTTATGGCTGTTGCACCATCATGATTATGGGTGTTGCACCTTCATGACTATGGATGTTGAATCGTGCTGACTATGGGTGTTGCACCATCCAGACTATGGGTGTTGCACCATCATGCCTATGGAAGTTGCATCAGTCTGGCGATGGATGATGCATCATCATGACTATGGGTGTTGCACCATCCTGACTATGGGCGTTGCATCAGTCTGATTATGGGCGTTGCGTCAGTCTGGTTATGGGTGTTGCGCCATCAAGACTATAGGTGTCGCACCATCCTGACTATGGGTGTTGCATCAGTCTGATTATCGGCGTTGCATCAGTCTGCTTATGGCTGTTGCACCTTCCTGACTATGGATGTCGCACCATTCTGACTATGCGTGTTGCACCATGCTGACTATGGGTGTTGCACCATCCTGACTATGGAATTTGCACCATCGTGACCATGGGTGTTGCATCAGTCTATTTAAGGATGTTGTACCATCCTGACTATTGGTGTTGCACCGCCCTTACTATTAGTGTTGCACCGCTCTAACTGTGAGCGTAGCACCATTTGGACTTTGTTGTTGCACCATCCTGACTATGGGTGCTGCACCATCCTGACTATGGAATTTGCACCATCCTGACCATGGGTGTTGCATCCGTCTATTTAGGGATGTTGTACCACCCTGAACATGGGTGTTGCATAAGTTTAATTATGGGTTTGGCACCATCCTGACTATTGGTGTTGAACCATGCTGACTATGAGATTTGCATCAGTCTGGTTATGAGTGTTGTACTATCCTGGCTGTGGGTTGTGCATCAGTCTGATTATGGATCTTGCATCAGTCTGACTATGTGTGTTGCACCATCTGACAATGGGTGTTGCACCATCAAGACTATGGATGTTGCACCATCATGACCATGGTTGTTGCACCATCATGACTATGTGTGTTGCGCCATTCTGATCATGGATGTTGCATCAGTCTGGTTATGGGTGTTGCGTCATCCTGGCTATGGGTGTTGCATCATCCTGACTATGGGTGTTGCACCTTTCACATTATGGATGGTGCACCATCATGACTATGGGTGTTGCACCATTCAGACAATGGGTGTTGCACCATTCAGACTATGAGTGTTGCACCATCCTGACTATGGATGCTGCATTAGTCTGATTATGGGCGTTGCGTCAGTCTGGTTATGGGTGTTGCGCCATCAAGACTATAGGTGTCGCACCATCCTGACTATGGGTGTTGCATCAGTCTGATTATCGGCGTTGCATCAGTCTGCTTATGGCTGTTGCACCTTCCTGACTATGGATGTCGCACCATTCTGACTATGCGTGTTGCACCATGCTGACTATGGATGTCGCACCATTCTGACTATGCGTGTTGCACCATGCTGACTATGGGTGTTGCACCATCCTGACTATGGAATTTGCACCATCGTGACCATGGGTGTTGCATCAGTCTATTTAAAGATGTTGTACCATCCTGACTATTGGTGTTGCACCGCCCTTACTATTAGTGTTGCACCGCTCTAACTGTGAGCGTAGCACCATTTGGACTTTGTTGTTGCACCATCCTGACTATGGGTGCTGCACCATCCTGACTATGGAATTTGCACCATCCTGACCATGGGTGTTGCATCCGTCTATTTAGGGATGTTGTACCACCCTGAACATGGGTGTTGCATAAGTTTAATTATGGGTTTGGCACCATCCTGACTATTGGTGTTGCACCATGCTGACTATGGGTTTGGCACCATCCTGACTATTGGTGTTGCACCATGCTGACTATGAGATTTGCATCAGTCTGGTTATGAGTGTTGTACTATCCTGGCTGTGGGTTGTGCATCAGTCTGATTATGGGTCTTGCAACAGTCTGACTATGTGTGTTGCACCATCTGACAATGGGTGTTGCACCATCAAGACTATGGATGTTGCACCATCATGACCATGGTTGTTGCACCATCATGACTATGTGTGTTGCGCCATTCTGATCATGGATGTTGCATCAGTCTGTTTATGGGTGTTGCGTCATCCTGGCTATGGGTGTTGCACCATCCTGACTATGGGTGTTGCACCTTTCACATTATGGATGTTGCACCATCATGACTATGGGTGTTGCACCATTCAGACAATGGGTGTTGCACCATTCAGACTATGAGGGTTGCACCATCCTGACTATGGATGTTGCATCAGTCTGGCTATGGATGTTGTACCATCCAGACTATGGGTTTTGCACCATCCTGGCTATGGATGTTGCATCAGTCTGGCTATGGATGTTGTACCATCCAGACTATGGGTTTTGCACCATCCTGGCTATGGATGTTGCATCAGTCTGGCTATGGGTGTTGTACCATCCGGACTAGGGATGTTGCATCAGTCTGGCCATCGGTGTTGCATTAGTCTGGCTATGGGTGTTGCACCATCTGGACTTCGGGGGTTGCACCATCATAACCATGGGTGTTGCACCATCATGACTATAGACGATGCACCATCATGACCATGGGTTTTGCATCAGTTTGATTATGGATGTTGCATCATTCTGACCATGAATGTTGCATCATCCTGGCTATGGGTGTTTTACCATCCTGACTATGGATGTTGCACCACCCTTACTATGGACGTAGCACCATTCTGACTATGGAATTTCCACCATGCTGACCATGGGTGTTGCATCATTCTATTTAGAGATGTTGTACCACGCTGACCATGGGTGTTGCATAAGTCTGACTTATGGGTGTTGCACCATCCTGACTATTGGTGTTGCACCATTCTGACTATGGGTGTTGCACCATCTTGGCTATCGGTGATGCATCAGGCTATTGAAGGATGTTGTACCATCCTGACCATGGGTACTGCACCATCTGACCATGGGTGTTGCACCATCCCGACTATGGAATTTCCACCATGCTGACCATGGGTGTTGCATCATTCTATTTAGAGATGTTGTACCACGCTGACCATGGGTGTTGACTTACTTATGGGTGTTGCACCATCCTGACTATTGGTGTTGCACCATTCTGACTATGGGTGTTGCACCATCTTGGCTATGGGTGTTGTACCATCCTGACTATGGAATTTTCACCATCCTGACCATGGGTGTTGCATCAGTCTGGTTATGGGTGTTGCATCAGTCTGGTTATGGGTGTTGCATCAGTCTGGTTATGGGTGTTGCACCATCCTGACTATGGATGTTGCATCAGTCTGGATATGGATGTTGCATCAGTCTGGTTATGGGTGTTGCGCCATCTTGACTATGGATGTTGCACCATCCTGACTATGGGTGATGCATCAACCTATTTAAGGATGTTATACCATCCTGACTATGCGTGTTGCACCATCCTGACTATGGATGTTGCACCATCCTGACTATGGATGTTGCATCAGCCTGGCTATGGGTGCGTACGCTTTATCTTATACGTTCGTCACAGATATTCGTGTGTTTATGGTAAAAATGTGATATTTTGATAAAACGACTCCACATATTGAAGACAGCCAAATTGAACTGTTATATTTGATAAAGTTAGATATATTTAAAACTTACTTGTTCAACAATGTGAGTAGTCAACTACTCCCCATAGGCATATGATTGATTTAAGTAGTAACCTGTGTAGGTAACATCACAACAATGGGAAGGGTCAAGGTACAGGTGAGTAATCCCCACGCTGTTTGCGAAGAAATACATGGGACCTTTATCTTGTGCAAACATTACACACTTGGGATGTGAACCCCGCACCGATTGCTTTCGCTGACCTGGCAGAGCACACTGGACAATAGCCGAGTGCGCTACCTAATGAGTCACGGGGTGAGGCATGCCATTGAATGACTTCAGTTATGTCACAGAGCCTCTATTTCTATTAATACAGAACACAAGAATAATGACTGCACCCAGTCAGGAGGCAGGCGCTGCGAGAACCGCACGCGCGGGGGCGCTGTTCTCCGGATCATTCTCTGCCGCCGCCGGCCGCCGCTTGAGGTCGCTAGGGATATATCTCCTGGTGGTTGCCCTCTCCTGTCTGCTGTGCGCCGCGGCCGTCATTGGGCTGGTAAACAGCTGTACCTCCTACTACTCCAGCCAGTGCGGCCAGGTCTTTTACTGCTGCATGTACTGGGCAAGCGATGGAAGTGTGGCATGTACCGTAACTTCAATTCTGGTGAGTGAGCTATTATCGTATACCCCACGTTTACTCGAGATAATAATTCAAAGATAATTAAATATCGCAAATATCATTTAATCTAATACTTTCAGTAAATTATCTCCATATCCTACCCGCAGTTGATAGTCACATATAGAGTTCTTTGCTCAGTTCAGCCTTAATTTTTCCAATTTATATTTTTTCATGTGTGGATGTTTACATACTCATATCCAAGCAATTTCTTTAAATAATGGACAGAAACTGCATACATCTCAATAGTTTTATTTACTGATTGATGCACCCTATGATTGGATTGTGATTGTGATGTTTATTTCATTATATTTCATATTTCACATTTCATTATTATTTCATTCTATTTCACATTTCACATTTCATTATTATTTCATTATATTTCATATTTCACATTTCATTATTATTTCATTATTATTTCATTATATTTCATATTTCATATTTCATTATTATTACATTATATTTATATATATATGATAATGTCGATTATGTATTTATTTATTGATGCGATTTGGCTTGCCATATCTCGTGAATTACAAGGTTGACGAATGTGTGTGAATTAATTACTCGTTTATTTCTTTGGGCTTGCCATAGCCATATTTTGGTTCTTCTGTGGCGAGCGCCATCTATCCATTGAATACTAACGCGTCACAACCAATAAAAATCTAGAATTAGCCGGCGTCAAATTTAACTTGCATCTGGGCAACCTGTCCTCTGGGCAGATAACATTGACCTGTGACTGTTACAGGTTTGTATTGTGGTGATGGTACCCAAGTAGCTGGAGTCACAAAAACTTCGGTCTGCCTGTTTGAACACTCGATCGCTTCAGTTGTGAGGACTGGTGACCAGACCAGCCGTCACAACCGGCGCATTTGGCGCCTTATAATTCTCTGCCAATCACAGACGGCCACCAAGTGTCTTTCTACCCTATGAGAATTTGACGTTCCCGCCCTTTTAATACATTTCTGCCACATATATATGTGTATGTATATAGTTTGTAGTGGCTGGTTCCCTGGGTGTGGCCGCTTCCCGTCGCCGGAACCGCTGTCTCCTGCTCACCACCGTCGTGTTTTCAAGTCTGGCCGCTATGGGCGCTGTCGCCGTGATAGCTGTTGGAGGAGCCTCAATACTTCCGGGTGTCACGGGTTGCCTTTCCGATGTGAGTCGCTGTGATAACAGTTACACGCACAGATGATCATAAATATAATTGAATTATAATTTTGCATGATTTGTCAAGACATGGTTGTATCGCTTGATATGACCTTGATATTAAGTAACGAATGATTGCCTGCATACCTATGATCACAAACTGATCACACCGTGCATACAGGTACGCGTCCAGCGTACATGGCTTCATCACTGTATTGTAGGGTGAATAACCATTCAAGTACAACGAAGATTTAGTGCATGTGCTGGCGTAAACCGCAAGATGGTCCTCCTCTTATTATGGCCATAACTGGCCAGTAATTCGAATGAAACAACAGCTTCTGCCTTTGTTCGATTCATTATTACATGTACTCGGGAATGAAGTTACATTCGATTTGTTCCAGCATAAGTTTAATCGTGGCTTTGTTCCAGGATAAACCAGCAACGCCCGATGTATCAGTCCACGATGTGAGTGTACTCTCGTTGACGCTGAGAAAGTTTCTCTTAAAAAGACCAAATGTTACCTTTTGTTTCAGTCTCATGTATTCGCTTGTATCGTATGTCAAACATGTCAGCTTCGTAGTTTGGGATATTCTCCTGTTAAATGTGACGCTTTTGTAAACTACACCAACCATACCGTTATAAATATTGATTATTATGGATGGAATTGGAATAGAACATGCCTTTTTAACGTCCTCCTGTTCTCATTTATTACCACAGTATGGTTACAGTTATAACCGCTGCAACGTATCGATGGCATGGGCTCAATATCCACATGCATTGGCCGTTTGGGAGAAAAATGTAAGTGTTTCGGCTTAAATACTTATTCTGTAAGCGTGGTTATCACGTCTTGGTTGTAACTGTTGAATGGGTGACATAGCGTGGTTTTCACGTCTCGCTTGTAACTGTTGAACGGGTGACATAGCTTGGGTATCATGTCTTGGTTGCAACATTTGAACGGGTGACATAGCGTGGTTATCACGTCTCGGTTTTAACGGTTGAATGGGTGACATAGCGTGGTTATCACGTCTCGGTTGTAACAGTTAAACGGGTAACATAGCGTGGTTGTCACGTTTAGGTTGTACATCTAAACTCTAATTGATGACATTAATTTTATTATAGGACGATTGTCATATTTTTACTGCCGTTTCCGTTTCCAATTAGATGCTGATCACAAAGCTTTCACTGACCTTCACCGTTGTGATGATGACCTTGGCTCTCGCCTGCTTGACCTTGTCTCTGTGGAGCTCGGTTCACGTTTGCCGATCAGTGTTTTCGACTGCTTACTGCAAGACACTGTGTCCGGGTTGTTGGACATGGTGCTTTGATCAGGTAATAACCACAGGATCACGTTATCGCGTCACTCGAGGCGAAACCGTAGGAAGCCTCCTAAAAACCAACCGCCTGAAAAAGTGACACATATTTCATTCACAAAGCAATGGCGGTCGTTAATATTTATCAGATCATCGATGTCAGCATTACTTATGTGTATATTTCAACAACAAGAACGAAACTAGGTTTTGGCTATAATTGTAAAGTATATAATTTAATTACATAAGAACTAAAGCGTGGGCGGGGCTCAGCTCGGATTGTGGACCGGTGTATTGCTACGCGGCCAAAAAACACCAAATGTACTTATTCTGTAAGCGACTTGCAACTGATGTTTTCAGTTGGAGGACGGTTCCTCGGCAGTACCACTGACCGCGCCGACCACGCAGCACACAGACTGTGACAAGCACCCCCTGGCGGCGGCCATGGTGACGCAGGAGAGTGTCACCGCTTGAAGAGCACGTGTCCACCGAGCACGTGGTCCACCTAGCGCCATTGGTGAGAGAGCGATAGAGATTGATACCCATGGTATATACACCCACAGACAACTCTCGGGTGTAACGTATAAAATATTATATTCTTTCATAATTTCGCTATTATTACAACTATCTAATGGCCGACTGATGGTGAAGAATTCATAAGGCTTAGCGTTGGTACTCATTTAATAAAACGACTTTACTCGCACGTCTCACAATGGTTACATAGCGGAGCGCCTTAATGGAGATGGAAAATATAGAAAAGTCCAAATACTTCTAAATGGTCAAATTTTCACTAGTTAATATAAAAAGATACATGCAATCAACGGTGTTGCTATTGTTCTTAATAGTCAAGTCAAAGGCTTATAAAATGGCTTAATGTATATTATAAGATTCACTTATTCTCCCTGTCGCAATTTTAGACAGCTAAATATAAGTATGCGTGGTTTAAAGGCTTATCTATGTTTGTTTATTTTTTATTTAAATCAAATTTTATGCACAACTAGTATATGAACCGTTACTGAAAATGTAAACGGCGGTAGGAAAACATGATTTATCGATAGTAATGGGAATATATGTCGATGACTCAATTTGTCCAACATCCAATCTTTAATTGATAAGAGAATTTGTTCTGTTAATGCAATTTCGGCAGTTGGTCACAGCCAAGCATTGTTTTGGAAGAAAATATCTGAATGAACTTGAAGTAATTTTGCACATTGCATCAAATCTTAACATCTGTTAAAGACAATGTATTGTTTAAACCAATCACTGTAACATAATAATATAAATTTGATTTTTAATCTATAGTCTTGCTTTTTAATTGTATTATTGGTGTTATTCCAGAATTGACTTATCATTACTCCTTGTAATGTATAATTGTTTGAGAGAGCGGTATTGAGCAATAAGTTTACTTTGAGCAAATTACCTTTTGGTTTATATGAGATACTAGTAGGACATGAAAATTGTATAATTAGAAAGAGCACCCTTCTGGCCATATGTCCTGGCAGAGCTTATATCGCAATTTCCAATTAATCTTTTGATTTTGCATGGTTGAACATTGTATTTGATTCTTGTGATAAAACATTTTTGTAATGAAAGCGTATTCGGTACATTAAAATTATATTCGTTGAAATGATTTTGGTTTATGCTCGTTTTGTGCACACGCGGGCAAGTTTAATTAAGAAGAAACCGCTGGATGATTTGGATGAAGTATGCCACAGAGTAAACCCCTCGGTTCGAACCAGTTGAGTACGTGTTCTACCACTCGGCCACGGAGGCTCCCGAATGGGACAAGAGCTTGTAATTTGCCTCGTCAAATCGCTAAAACCAAGGCACAAGAGATTGATGAAGGGCTTTGTCTGTTTCTTTAACGTGATCCTCCAAACATTATATATGCGCGTCTCTATCAGTTGATACAGCATTGTACACATGTCCCGTGCATATCGAACATCTTTTCGATGGCGGTTATCACCAAAACACGTCAGTTGCGTCGATACGACAATGCTCTCCATTTGTCCATCGCAACCATACCCTGCCCTTCGTCAATCGAAAAGGCGGTCCAGTGAGTACGAATTGGTGATACAAGGAATTGAATTGTTGATATCAAGAATTAAATTGTTGATATTAAGAATTGAATTGTTTATATAAAGAATTGAGTTGTTTATATTAAGAATTGAATTGTTTATATTAAGAATTAAATTGTTTAGATTAAGAATTTAATTGTTTAGATTAAGAATTTAATTGTTTAGATTAAGAATTTAATTGTTTATATTAGGAATTGAATTGTTTATGTCAAGAATTGAATTGTTGATATCAAGCATTGAATTCTTGGCATCAAGAACCAGGATATAAATGGTGGAATGAACCGCCATATCTGGACATTGACAGGTCCCCTTGCTTCTTGGGTTTAACTTCCGCATACCGCATACAACTTTGGAACTAAAGGTTTCAGGGACTGACGCAATTGTCCGAAAGTCGCTTTCCCATGTCTTGTCAGCCAAGATCTCTTTGACTTTTTCGTGAATTCTGGCCCTTTTTTTTGTCGTACATCGTGTGATGATCACTTTGAGATCCTGGGCCATACTGGACTTATGTATCCGATGTTATAACCGCATAACAACTAGTACCACTGTTAGTGCAAGCAAACCCCTAAGGTTACATTTACATGCATACATAAAACCAAAAATCGTGGCAAGCTTCCACACTCATCCCAAGCACATAGGCCTACAGCTAAGAAGTTGGATGTTGCGTAACAACACCCAGGGTGCTTTTCGAATTCGGAGTAAATTTCCGCGGCATCAAAACGCTTTTGAACCCAAAATATAATTTTCCAATTTCGATTCAATTTGAGCGATGGCTCATATTAACCAGTATTCTGTTGAAACGCTGACCCGTTACCCATGGGGCGCTAGAGGGTTGTCCTCGACATCTTTACCCTGGTCAGTTCGCATTAATGTTGGATCAAGTCGCTCTTAAAGATTCTCCCTTGATCACTGTGAATGCCGGCCGGAAAACCCCAATGTACGACAAAGCTATCTAACGGGAGTTTTGCAGTTGTTTTTTCAGTTTTGTTTCGTGTTAAGCCTAGCTCACACTGCGCCGACGTTGGCTAGGGTTAAAGCCTAGCTCACACTGTGCCAGTGTTGGCTATGATTAAAGCCTAGCTTACACTGTGCCGGTGTTGGCTAGGGTTAAAGCCTAGCTCACACTGTGCCGGTGTTGGCTAGGGTTAAAGCCTAGCTCACACTGTGCCGGTGTTGGCTAGGGCTAAGCCTAGCTCACACTGTGCCGGTATTGGCTAGGGTTAAACCTAGCTCACACTGTGCCGGTGCTGGCTAGGGTTAAGCCTAGCTCACACTGTGCCGGCGTTGGCTAGGGTTAAGCCTAGCTCACACTGTGTCGGTGTTGACTATGGTTAAAGCCTAGCTCACACTGTGCCGGTGTTGGCTAGGGTTAAAGCCTAGCTCACACTGTGCCGGTGTTGGCTAGGGCTAAGCCTAGCTCACACTGTGTCGGTATTGGCTAGGGTTAAACCTAGCTCACACTGTGCCGGTGCTGGCTAGGGTTAAGCCTAGCTCACACTGTGCCGGTGTTGGCTAGGGTTAAGCCTAGCTCACACTGTGTCGGTGTTGACTATGGTTAAAGCCTAGCTCACACTGTGCCGGTGTTAGCTAGGGTTAAAGCCTAGCTCACACTGTGCCGGTGCTGGCTAGGGTTAAAGCCTAGCTCACACTGTTCCGGTGTTGGCTAGGGTTAAAGCCTAGCTCACACTGTGCCAGTATTGGCTATGGTTAAAGCCTGGTTTACCGTGTGCCGGTGTTAGCTAGGGTTAAAGCCTAGCTCACACTGTGCCGGTGTTGGCTATGGTTAAAGCCTAGCTCACACTGTACCGGTGTTGGCTAGGGTTAAAGCCTAGCTCACACTGTGCCGGTGTTGGCTAGGGTTAAGCCTAGCTCACACTGTGCCGGTGTTGGCTATGGTTAAAGCCTAGCTCACACTGTGCCGGTGTTGGCTAAGGTTAAACCTAGCTCACACTGTTCCGGTGTTGGCTAGGGTTAAAGCCTAGCTCACACTGTGCCTGTGTTGGCTAGGGTTAAGCCTAGCTCACACTGTGCCGGTGTTGGTTAGAGTTAAAACCTGGCTCACACTTTGCCGGTGTTGGCTAGGGTTAAAGCCTAGCTCACACTGTGCCGGTGTTGGCTAGGGTTAAACCTAGCTCACACTGTGCCGGTATTGGCTAGGGTTAAGCCTAGCTCACACAGTGCCGGTGTTGGCTAGGGTTAAAGCCTAGCTCACACTGTGCAGGTGTCGGCTAGGGTTAAAGCCTAGCTCACACTGTGCCGGTGTTGGCTAGGGTTAAAGCCTAGCTCACACTGTGCCTGTGTTGGCTAGGGTTAAGCCTAGCTCACACTGTGCCGGTGTTGGCTAGGGTTAAGCCTAGCTCACACTGTGTCGGTGTTGACTATGGTTAAAGCCTAGCTCACACTGTGCCGGTGCTGGCTAGGGTTAAAGCCTGGCTTACCGTGTGCCGGTGTTAGCTAGGGTTAAGGCTTAGCTCACACTGTGCTGGTGTCGGCTAGGGTTAAAGCCTAGCTCACACTGTGTCGGTGTTGGCTATGGTTAAAGCCTAGCTCACACTGTGTCGGTGTTGGCTATGGTTAAAGCCTAGCTCACACTGTGCCGGTGTTGGCTAGGGTTAAAACCAACCTCTCACTGTGCCGGTATTGGCTATGGTTAAAGCCTAGCTCACACTGTGCCGGTGTTGGCTAGGGTTAAGCCTAGCTCACACTGTGCCGGTGTTGGCTATGGTTAAAGCCTAGCTCACACTGTGTCGGTGTTGGCTAGGGTTAAAGCTTAGCTCACACTGTGCTGGTGTGGGCTAGGATTAAAGCCTAGCTCACACTGTGCCGGTGTTGGCTATGGTTAAAGCCTAGCTCACACTGTGTCGGTGTTGGCTAGGGGTAAAACCTAGCTCACACTGTGCCGGTGCTGGCTAGGGGTTAAGCCTAGCTCACACTGTGCCGGTGTTGGCTAGGGTTAAAGCCTAGCTCACACTGTGCCGGTGTTGGCTAGGGTTAAAACCTACCTCTCACTGTGCCGGTATTGGCTATGGTTAAAGCCTAGCTCACACTGTGCCGGTGTTGGCTAGGGTTAAGCCTAGCTCACACTGTGCCGGTGTTGGCTATGGTTAAAGCCTAGCTCACACTGTGTCGGTGTTGGCTAGGGTTAAAGCCTAGCTCACACTGTGCTGGTGTGGGCTAGGATTAAAGCCTAGCTCACACTGTGCCGGTGTTGGCTATGGTTAAAGCCTAGCTCACACTGTGTCGGTGCTGGCTAGGGGTAAAACCTAGCTCACACTGTGCCGGTGCTGGCTAGGGGTAAAACCTAGCTCACACTGTGCCGGTGTTGGCTATGGTTCACCCTGGTCCTCCCCGGTCCTTCTCGGTCTATATACGCGGGACGAACCGGGGCCATCTCGCAACATTTTGTCGCGCCACGGTATTACGACGGTGCTGTGACGGTATGCCACGGTATATCAAGGTGTCACCACGGTGGATGCCGCTACGACTACGGTTTTACTAAGGATTGACTACGGATCATCACGGTAGGCCAAGGTTCATCCAGATCCAGGCGTCAGCACGGTTTGTCAAGGTGTGACTACGGCTTAATCCGGTTTGTCCCGGTTTACCAAGGTTAGACTACGGTCCACCAAGGTGGTACTGCGTTCGTCCCCGGCGGTGCCACGGTCACACTACGGTCTCTTTACGATGGCGTATAGATACATACTGCATGTGCAAGGCTTTTAGACCAGCACCCCCACCCCCCTCCCCGCCATCCCAGACCCTTCCAAATCCGAAATAAATACCCAGAAGCCTTTGACAGGTGGAAACTTTTTAAAAAGAATGCTACCTGAATAGCATTGATGTAGACCTATTACTTTTATTTATTAACGTGTAACCGTAGTTCACCACTACATTCAGAAATCAGAGATCCGCTGTTTGTTTGAGAGTATTCTTCAGAGAGAGGCCGCCACGCGTTATTGGCTCAGATTTTTTCCGGGTACTGAAAGGTTTTCGAGTAATCGACCAATCAAGTTTCATTGTCGTTAAAGCTGTAAAAAATCGCTGTGACTACATAAATGCAGGTAGATGACCCATATGTGGTGTAATATGTACCAATGTTAGTGACATCATGTGTGCCAAATGGCATCGAAATCAAACTGGCAGTTTAGATGCAAAACAATAATCACACTTTAATATGGCCATCTCATCATAAAGCCTCGATAAGACAACTGACTGACGGCGCGGTGACGTTTCGGCCTATAACCCGGTCGATATTGCATGTACATAGTCGCAGTCGGTACGAACATCAGACGTTTGTCTACATTTAAAAATGTTCTTTCATACTTACTCACACTGAAGGTTAACCCATACATCCTGCCCCCCCCCCCACCCCTCCCCCGAACACACATGCACGTCTTTTTTTCTCCTTTGCTTTCGAGGAGGAGCTCTCCGTGCCATAAGTATTGTGGAACCAGAGATGGGGGGAACCTTCGTTTGTTTACGACCAATCCCCAACCCCCCCGCCCGCCCACACACACACTCCCCAGTCATCCATTGGAACCAGCGACTCCTAGAAACGTTATATTTCCTTATTTCAAGGAGCCTTAATTCGCGAATTTGTGCTTGGTCCTTGGTCGAGTTCAAACATAAAACTCTATATTTTGGGTTCTAACTGATTTTTGCCTGTTCCATAGTCAAAGAACTAGGACTAGCCTCCAACCCTGCCCTTCACTGACTTAGAGTCTGGAATCCCCCCCCCCCCTTTGTTTTAGGAAGAATGTCATCTTTCAAGCAACAGGCTTCTGGTGATCTTGCACTCAGCGGCAGTTTTTGACCTCACTCCTCTTACTGACCACACAAGATAGATTATATCCTCATCATATAGGGTCGCGCGATAATCGGATAAAAGGGATAAGGTCCCGTTTTGTTTTTAAAGAAACCTCAAGAATCTCGATAGACTGCGCCATGATGCTCCTATTTTAGGCCTAAATAGCGGGCAGGTCGACATGTTAGCAAGGCAGCCTAGTTTGTTTACGTCATTAAAATTGCCAAAATATATATAACTTAAGTTATAGTTAATTACATTTTCTGGTATGCAATGCAGTGATTGAACGCAGTACTTACCTACATATCTTATACAATTAAATACATTGAGGGCATCACAACGCCTGGATCTAAATGGGGCGACATCACCACTGAGCTCCCTATGAAATCCACTCGCACCTTCGCCCTAAAAACAGGCGGGAGGAAGCGACAACGTGCGAGGCGAGGGAGCCATATCGTCAGAATGTACGAGGCGATTAGCAATCAAGATCGCGCAAATAATCTCACTCCTCACATGTTTACTATATATTGGTTCCCGACGTATACGTCTGTTGGGGCCCAAAACGTCCGACTGCCCAAAATGTCCTACATAACTAAGAACAAACTAACAGTTTCATTTGACGTAGCGATCCTACACAATCTGCGGATATGAAGCCGCCATACGCTCGTTTTGTAGCTCTTAGTTAGCGATATACGAATAATATTGAGGTTTCATGAGAAGCTGGGGAGGGGGAGGGGGGCGGACGTGCGAGCTTCAGTATTGGAAAGGGGCGTAACAAAGTACGGAAAAAGCGTTAGCAGTACTTTACAGCCTTAGCCTTTTTGTTCCTTTTGGGACTCGTCACACCCTCCAGACCTAAATCTACCCATTACAACAATATTTATTGCAAGATTAGGAGGGTATGAAATTAACCTGGGGACATATTGATTCTTTGATGATCGTATAGGGCATGTCAGTTCTCGCGGGTTCTACTTCCGGCCTGGCAGTTTTGGTGACAAACAAACGAACACGTGCTTTTTGTTCAGTGCGCAGCCTGACTCGCCCCCTGCGTAACAATGGATACCGCGCGCAGAGGGCTGTCATACTAGTTACGACAGAAGACGTGGAACCAGGCAAGGTGCACGGCCGCCAAAGCAAACAAGGGGGGGGGTCGCAATTCGTCTTTCGTGCGACTTATATAAGGAACTGTTAACTTTTTCGCGTCGATATGTTGGCAGATGACACTTTGAGCATGTCATTTTTCATAATACTGGTCACATTCAGCAAACTAGGCGCACAACAGGTAGATGATTTCCCAATGTTTATACTGATCTGGAGTGATCGGGTGACAGGTATGGACAGCCTTTGCCGTCAAAATTACAGTTTTTTTCTATCCTGAATGCAACTACCATTTAAATAGGCAAATTTGCAAATTTCAAAAGAACAATGTTGTAAATTTACTGTGCTAACATTATCTTTCTAAATTGCTTCAGTTCTGTTACATTCATAGTTGTGATGGGTATTTTGACAAACGGTTTCATGAGAACCACAAAATAGAGCAGTACTGTCACTTTTCCATTTCCACAGAGTGAGCCAGCTTACATGTACTTAGCGGCTTGCCGGTATAATGCTTTGGATCAGATAGATTGTGTAGCATTTCTAAGTTAACCTGGTGCGGCAAACTTACTATCCAAGAAGTACCGTATATACATGTATGTAGTTGACTACAGTCATACCTCAGTTTAACGGGTCCTTTCACATAAGCTAGCAAAAATAGATAATCTTTGCTTCCTCTATATGGGATTGGTGGAATTAAGCCTTAATTTATAAAACAAAAAGTTTTTAGATGTTTATAGGTAGACACTTGTGTTGATGAAAAATATTAATTTGTATAGCTGATGTGTCTACGTTCAGCTTACTGATAGCTTTACTTCTGCATAAATGTTTAATTTCCTTTTTAACATTTCCTTTCAATTTTGATTAATTAAATTACCCTTTCTTTTGCTACTATTTTAAAATTGTGGCATCCTTAAATATATGAAGATTTTCATCAAGATTCTGCAATGTAAAACATACAGAATCAATAATAATTCAGTGTATAACCTTCATGATTCACTACTTTTTTTCTCATACATTGCATAAACATGATGATAATAAATCCAAGTTTCTATTTGTCTTTTTGCATTGGGTTTGCTTCTATCATATCAGTTTAATTGGGTTAACAACATATGGTATAAAATAAAATCTGCAGGTATTTCAAATGTAGCAGTACAAAAACTAAATTAAGATACAAAACATAAGACCTTATATATATAAGTATACCTTTTTCATACCGGTACTTCATCAGATTCATAACATTTCCTTTTAAGGTTGTCCACATTACACCTTTCATAGCTACTTTTGTCCTGATGTCTATACAACGAACATATAATAAAGAAACAAGAGAACAACAAACTATTAAAAGTATTGATAGCACTAAACCCATAAGAAATTCAATAATATAATGAAATTGTGGCTGGTTTATATATAGAGACATTTCTATTTAACCACCATAAACATAAAAAATCCCAATAAAGGGATCATCAATATATATGTTACATTTTGTTAGATCAATTTCATCTCTTAGTTCTCTTGCATTCAACTACAGTAATGACAAGGGCACATTCCTTGGTTAATAAATCCTGAGTACCATAATAAATATAACATATAAGCTTTTTCAAACCTCTCAGTTGATACAGGTATATTGTATTAAATTGTGTTCCATCAAATTAGAATGTAAAAAAGATAAATTTGTAACTTTTAAAATAAAATGGGACATTATATGGTTTAATAGGATATAATAATCATCAACTTTGTTCTACATTATGTCAGCCCTGGGTGACAAATATTGTTCATGACATTTGCAACTTGAGACAATTTTATTTAAATGGTGCTTCTGTTAGGGTTGTAATGCAGTCTGTAGACTTTTTTATTTTGTTCAAAGATATATTAAGTGACCTTTTCACCTGCAATGCACTGACGTCTACAGTGGAATTAATGATGCATAACTCTGTAATGATAAGACGTCCTTTTTAGATTGTCCGACCTAATTTTGATTAAATTACACCTTTCTGGTACTGTTGTCCTAATTAAAGGTCTATATATATGATATATATTAATAAAACAAGAAAACTACAAACTAAGAAAAATATCCATAATAACAAGTAGCACATAAGGACACGAGTAACATTAAACATTTTTGGCAGGTTTATATATATACATTTTCATTTAACCAGCATATATAAACATCACAAATAACAATAAAATGATACTAATCATCAATATATATGGAACATGTTGTTACTTTCATTCTTTTCTCAAACATTTAGCTACAGTTGTGACAAGAGAACCAAGATATTGCTTTGCTACTAAATCCTGTGTGTTGTAATATATAAACTGTTGTCGTCTAATCACTTTTTCAGACTTCTGCTCGGTGGCTATAGTATATATTATAATGTGTTCCATTATTTGAAAAGACCAGTTTACAACATTTAAAATATAACTAGACATTACAGTTCAGTAGGCTATAATATCAACTTTCTGCTTTCTGTGACAAACATTATTCATGACATTGGCAAATTCATAAATTTTCTTTAAATGGGGTTTTATGCAGGCTGTGAACGTTTACATTTCTTCATAGATTTAGTTGACATTTGCATCCACATACTTTCTACTCTTGTACTCTAATTTATATTTACATACTTTGCAATGTTTTATTGGTATGTTCACTTGAAACTAACATTTGACAAATTGAAGAAAAATTAATCAAAGATAAAAACGTATGTAAGGACATATCATATCCCATATTCTTAGATCTATATCTATGTGTAATAAATATCTGACAAAAATGTAGGTACATTGTACATATTATTTGACAGCAAATATTTGCTAAATACAAAGGGCATGATTGAGGATTTTTATAATGTCACAATATTTAAGGTAATACAGTCAAGTGTTTCTTAAATTTTATAATGTTATTCCCATTCAAAATCAAAGCTTTATTTAAATAAAGGTTAGTTATAATTTGTCAAAACCTTCAGGATTGATTTCTTGGTTTGGACAAAACTGTAATAAAATCATTTGCGGTAAAATAACAATTATAAGTATTATTGAGCTCAAGTGGCTCTATCATATCTGCTCATAAAACCACCCATTTGCGTCAGCAGTTTGATTATAAGAACATTCGATATGTGTTCGTCAATTACCTACTTTGAAAAATATAAATCGATATGTCGAAACAATAGCCGTCTCACTATTTTCGCGAATTATGGTTTATTCCGCTTGTCATCTGTCATTCGGCCGTCGGCAACACCGTCAGGCCAGCGCAAATATTGGGTCTTCAGCGGGCTGTAGTGCGCCAAGTTTACTGACCGTAGTTATTGACACGGCAAAATACAAGTTAAAAGTGTCGTTCAACAATATATTGTCACTAGATAGTTAACAGATGTTTATTTAACTTGTGTAGAGGTCCAGAAGGGACCCACCCTCTTCTCGCCGAGGCCGCCGCGCACGTTGCCTGGTTCCACGTCTCAAATCGTGACTAGAATGACAGCGTTTTGATTCGTCAAGCAGGGAGCGAGTGAGCTGCGCAGTGAAACATTAAGGTCGCATATAAAGTCGTTGTCACCAAAATCTGATCTCGTGAGGTATCGCACACATAAAACGAGATTCACTTGCATGCCCTCTTGTGCTTGGACAAAAATCGGCGTCTAACTGTGCATTATGTTATAGGTGTGACTGTCGTGATCCTGGCCCGTTTTGGGCAGTCGGACGTTTTGGGTTCTCACATACGTTTCGCATCGTCGCGATCTCGCGCGTCTTTGCCTCGAGCATTCTCGCGATCTCGCGCCTCTTCTCGTCTTTGTCTCATAAGAGACAAAAATTAATGTGCAATAAGTGCCTCAAATATGTTAACAGGAGATCTAATAGTTGCATATAATGTCAAGGACGTGCGGTGCCACATATATTATTATATACCTTTATGAAGCGACTAAAGAACCATTGTTGGAGCTACCATGGAAGACAATGCCAAGTATAGGCCAACCAAATTACAAACATATACTTTTATTGGCCTACGATTCCCAACATGCATCATTATTGGCATGCTATCTGGTTCACGATTAAGATAACCTGTTTTCATTGCCGCGCCAACGGACAACAGGCGATATATCATATGAGTTAATTGCAGTAAAACTGGGAATAGACGACAAGGATTATCGGTCCATTGCGCTATTTGTCCGAATAAGACGGACGAATTGAGTTACATGGGACCTAATTGTTGCTAGAAAACATGTATTCTATTCTTAATAACTACAGTACATCGTAGAGATCTAAAAATAGCACGGAGAAAATTATCTATATGACACTCTAGCGGCGACGCCCTCTATTGGGAAACCGGTGCGAATTCTGCCATTAAACATGCTCATTCATCTTGTATTGTTTATCATGTTTGACCTTTTTTTCAGGCAGTAAGCCTATTATTATGACGAAAATTTTCAATTTTCGACATATGTCGGTCGGTCGTGTTTGTTATGACGAAATTTTCTATTTTCGTCATATGTCGGTCGGTCGTCTGTTTTCACTCAAAGTTTGAAGTCTCATTGCGCTCTAACGGCTATTTCTATCGATTTGCAGTCTTCTCAACCTTATAGTTACGCAGTAGGGCTAGAACATATTCGTCACCCAGGTCAAAAGGTCGAAGGTCAAGGTCACAGCGATTTTTTGAAAAAAAATTATGAATGCATATATCTCCATTAATATTAAAGCTAGAGATCCCGGGTAAGTTTCAGAATGTGCTACTAACTAAGTAGTCCAGCGGATAAGCGACAAAATTAGGTCGAATTGTGCATTTTGTGGTAAAAGCATGAAATTTGGCACACTTGTCCCTGATACCATTGTAGTCAAATTTAGCTATAGTGTCAAGACAGATTTTACCCCTGGAAGCTCTGGCGGCCATTTTTCAAAATGGCGGACGAGGCCACTAATAATACCCAATATCTCGAAAATGAATACCCATGGAGCCTTTAATTTCATGTCTTTATGTAGGTTTTCGGGGTCGATGAATTCAAAAAAAATATTATTGGGTATCTAGTAGCAACGGATCCGCCATTTTCCAAGATGGCGGCCCAGGCCAGTAATAATACTTAATATCTCGAAAACTAAGAGGCGTATAACCATTATTTGGTTACCTATACATATGTTTTCGGGTGCGCAGATTTCAAAAATGTGGTTACTGAGTATGCCGGAGCAACGCGTCCGCCATTTTCCAAGATGGCGGACAAGGCCATCATTAATACTGAATATCTCGAAAACTAAGAGACATAGAACCGTTATTTTGATGCCTATACATAGGTTTTCGGGGTAGCTGAATTCAAATAAAATAGTATTGTGTATCTAGGAGCAACGCGTCCGCCATTTTCCAAGATGGCGGACAAGGCCATCATTAATACTGAATATCTCGAAAACTAAGAGACATAGAACCGTTATTTTGATGCCTATACATAGGTTTTCGGGGTAGCTGAATTCAAATAAAATAGTATTGTGTATCTAGGAGCAACGCGTCCGCCATTTTCCAAGATGGCGGACAAGGCCATCATTAATGCTGAATATCTCGAAAACTAAGAGACATAGAACCGTTATTTTGAAGCCTATACATAGGTTTTCGGGATAGCTGAATTCAAATAAAATAGTATTGTATATCTAGGAGCAACGCGTCCGCCATTTTCTAAGCTGGCGGACAAGGTCGTCATTAATACTGAATATCAAGCGGTACAACAGTGTTCGCATTCGTACTGTGGACAGTGACGTTGTTGTGCTAGCCGCACTTATTTGCCAGTTTGGAAACACCTCTACAGGAGCTATGGGTGGCTTTTGGCACAGGCGCACATTTCCAGCTGACCGCCATGCACGACATCTGCGCCAAGCTTGGTTGGGAAAAGTGTTTGGGACTCCCGATGTTCCACGCATCTACCGGGTGCGACACAGTATCCTCTTTTGCCGGAAAAGGAAAAAAAAACGCTTGGGAAATATGGAAGTTGTTTCCCCAAGTTACGAGTACCTTCGCTGCGCTGATGCCGCAGCCAGAAATGTCAAAAGTAGACGACGCGATGGAATCGCTGGAGAAGTTTGTTGTATTAAAGTTTTCGGGTATTGTTCACTTTTTGATGCGTAATACTCATTTTCGAGTAAAATGAGGTCATAGGTTTTGCGCAAAATGCACAAAATGAGCTCTGTCAGTTTTCACGCTTTTTGACACATTTAGCATCAAGCTATCGCTATGCGGTTCTAATATATCATAGAAATATGAATTGAAATGACTTGTATTGAATCTTACAGCTTTCTGATGCGTCGTTTGACGTCACGATGACCTCACTTTTGGTACTTAATTTTTTTTTTTTTAAATCGGCAAAAAATCATAAAAATGCGCGACTGGCCTCATATTGTAGGGAAAGTAGTTCCTCGTATAGCGGCAAGCTAAAAACGATACGTTCCTATCTTACTTCCGGTTCCAGGGCCGACGGCATTGCTCTATGGGACTTCCCATGTTAAAGCCCTGGATCTCGCAGGCTGGGAAAAGTGTTTTGTCGCGTATTTCACAAGTGCCTCCATCAAACAACACCAGGGTTTTTTGGTCCATGGTGAAAGATACGGTTTTTTGGTCCAATCAGAGGCTCCCACAGGCGTCCTATCAAGCAATCACTCAATGCTTGCAGCTGCGGATAGATAATACTAAGCTGGGTCATAATCTGCGAACACAGTGACATAGCTATATTACTTTTTGGTATATAGTCGACATCGTTTAACATGCGATCCTATGGGGAAAAATGAACTTGATCGAATATGACCTACTTCCGTTCAAACAATTTCAGTCTCATTTGCCACACAGTGAGGGACTATCATGGCAAAGCAAGCTATAAGCAAAAACACGGCGATCTCAATATTACTTTTTGTTTCCATGGCAACGAAGCCACTGGCCTAATGATAAACATATAGATTCTGGCCATTTAAAAAAAATCGTCAGAAATCAGATACAAATGCTAAAATTGCAATCTTTTCGCAAACTAGTTGGCAATAAGCATCTTCAGTTCACTCAGTGCTTTAATCAGGCGGATGTTGTCTTGTTATGGCGCTAGAGCGCTCCGAAGTGGGACGACACTTTCGCGGGGTCGCCAATGATGAGTGAATGGAAAATTGTGTCCATCTTGAAAAAATCGTCAAAAATCAGGAAAACAAGCCAAAGCTGTGATGTTTTCGTCAAATGGTAGGGAACATTGATGGTCAGAAAAATAGTAAAAGAAACAAATTAGTTTTTTTTTTTTTCTTTGATATACTTTATTTCCAAGATGGTGTAGGATACAAGCGGTACAAGTATATGCATAACAACTGTATGACAAGGCCAATATATTTACCTTGTTACTACTTATTATTAGTTTACCCCTACATACAGCCATACATAAATACATACATACCTACATATTTGCAGACGTACAAAGAAAGGGAGTTGAACCTGCCAACTGTCTATTAGTTATTAGAAACAAATTAGTTTCTATATCACTTCGCCAACAGTGTTCGGTCTCCGCGTTTCCGCGATGATAAGCTAATGCAATTTTTGACCATTTCGCCAAGCCATAGCTGAAGGACTAATCTTTCTATCGCCTATCTCTTTAATCGAATAAGTTGTGGCAGTAAAGCTTGGCATATTGCCACTTGGACGTTGTCGTGCGTCACGTCATAACGTCACCATGACGTCATGACGTCACATATCTTACGTAGGCTATTACTCAGCTATTACAAGGTATGGCGACTTTCGGGATGCTTGACGTTGCAGGTCGTGTTCAGGGACATTTTGTGCCGTGTGTAACTTTTTGGGCGCAGGGGATAAGTATGCGTCAAAAATGACGTCATAGCTAACGTGCTCCTACGACATGTTGGGTTTGCTTCATTTTCAGCCACTTTGGCAATAGCTGTCATAGCCCGAGTTGATACGTAAGTATATTAAAGAAATAGAAGCCATCTTAAGCATTTTTGCAAACGTCAAATGACGTCATGTCGCGTCACGATGACGTACTATTAGATAAAAAGTAAAATTCGTAGCGCCATTCATAATGAGTCAAGCAATCACTCTTGAGAACAAAATTTCATGTTCACTTAAACTCTAATATGGCATTAAATTCGCGGGCGGAAGATGCGTCACATGACGCGATCCTCACGTCACCGGCACAAACGACGGCTTTACCTGTAATTCCGTTAATATCGGTTAATTGCACACTGCTCAAAATAGAGCCTGCGGTGCGCACGTTGTCGGGTGAATGCGCTATTTGGCTAAAATTTCCCGTTATACGCGCTGTTTAGCCCGAATTGTTCCGTATACGCGCTATTTATCCAAAATTGCCCCTTATATGCGCTGTTCAGCTCAAATCGCCCGTTATATTTGCTATTTAGCATAAATTGAGCGTTACATGCCCTTTTTAACCAACAATTACCCGCTACATGCGCAATTTAGCCCAAATTGCTCGTTATACGCGCTGTTTAACCTAAATTGCCAGTTAGATGCCCAGTGTACCTAAAATTATACTGTTATACTTGCTATTTAGCCCAAATTGAGTTATGTGCGATATGTAGCTCAAATTGCCCGCTGAAAGCTCTATTTTGCGAACCAAAAGCTCTATTTTATCCACAGAAAGCTATGTTTTGTCAATAGAAAGCTCTATTTTATCCACAGAAAGCTCTATTTTGTCATCAGAAGGCTTTATTTGGCATAAGTTGCTATCCCAAGCCGCTATCGATCCTGAATTGCTCTCTGAAGGCTATATTTGGCCCAACGAAAGCTCTATTTACCCCAAATTGTACCTTAAAAGCTCTTTTTGGGCCAAATTGTATGTGTAATGGCCTACTTAGTCAGATTTACTCACTAAAACTCTATTTTGCCCGCCGAAACTTCTATTTGACTCAAATTGTCAACTGAAGGCACTAATTGACCCCTCAGATCCAGATTTGACCTCTCAGATCCAGATTTGACCTCTCAGGTTCAGATTTGACCTCTCAGGTCCAGATTTGACCTCTCAAATCTAGATTTGACCTCTCAGATCCAGATTGACCTCTCAGATCCAGATTTGACCTCTCAGATCCAGATTTGACCTCTCAGATCCAGATTGACCCTCAGATCCAGATTGACAGCTCAGATCCAGATTTGAACCTTCAGATCCAGATTTGACCTTTCAGATCCTGATTGACCATTCAGATCCAGAGTGACCCCTCAGATCCAGATTTGACGTCTCAGATCAAGACTTGACCTCTCAGATCCAGATTTGACCTCTCAGATCCAGATTTGACCTCTCAGATCCAGAGTGATCCCTCAGATCCAGATTTGACCTCTCAGATCCAGATTTGACCTCTCAGATCCAGATTGCCCCCTCAGATTCAGATTGACAGCTCAGATCCAGATTTGATTCTTCAGATCCAGATTTGACCTCTCAGATCCAAATTTGACCTCTCAGATCCTGATTGATCATTCAGATCCAGAGTGATCCCTCAGATCCAGATTTGACGTCTCAGATCAAGACTTGACCTCTCAGATCCAGATTGACCTCTCAGATCCAGATTGACCTCTCGGATTCGGATTTGACCTTTCAGATCCAGATTGATCCCTCAGATCCAGATTTCATTCACAGATGCCTATTTTGTCTCTCAGATCCAGATTGACCCCTCAGATTCCCACTCGACCTGGACATCCCCATTTGCCCTCTGAGATCCCGAGTAGTCATTTAGCATCCCCACTAGACTCGTCAGACCCAGATTTAATCTGTCGGATCCAGATTGGACTCGTATGATTCTTATTGACTCACTCAGAAGCCGCCAGATAGAGATTTGACAACTAGGATGCAGATTGACCCGTCGCATCCCTATTTGATCATCAGATCCCTATTCGACCCTGGTGATCCTGATTGAACATTGCTAATCCAGATTGGACCCAACGAAACCAGCTTTGACCCGTCGTATACCAATGTGTCCCACGGATCCCGTTTCGAACCGTCGAATTCGACCCTGCACATCTCGATTTGTCCCACACGACCCTAATCGACCCATCAGATCCCTATTGGTCTCCCGAATCCTGATTGGAGCTCCCGCATCCCTATTCGAAGACCCTGCGGACCGCCACTTGCGGAGGACAACCCAAGGCATCATCGATACACGCCTGATCACTTCAGGGTGATTTTGTTTAGTCCTCTAATGAATGACCAGTGGCCACGGTGCTGTCATCCCAACACACACCCCCAGGAAATCCGGAAACAAAATTTGTTCAAAATTTCACAATAATGTCATGCAGCGGCAATGTCAGAGACGACCTTGGGCAACAATACACACCGTTTGGGCCAAAAATGTCATGCAGCAGCAATGTCAGAGACGACCTTTTTTTTTTGTATAAACTTTATTTATTTAACGAGGTTACCGATAGCGAATACACATATCAACGGCCACCAACATATCAACAGACGACCTTGGGCAACAATACACACCATTTGGGTCAATAACTTTTTAAAAGTCCACACTAGGTCGGCACGAGCATTTGTAATACCATTCACCCAATTGACCATTGACCTCACAACCACGCTATCATATTCAATGTATAGTTCAAGCCAGGGGACCGAGCATATGGACTCAATGTACTGCAATCTAGAAATGACCCTCATTCTCTTAATACTCATCGTGCCCGGTCGCAGTTTCGATCAACATGTTCAGATAGACACGCTCTTTGACCTAAAGTCGATTTTCGTCATCATCAGTGCCCCACTGAGTTCTTGTTATGGCGAAAATCGCCATCATGTCGGTCAGTTCTGTCTGTGTGTCTGTGTGTCTGTCTGTCTGTGCCCTCGATAACTGTCGAACACTTGCAGCTTTCGTTGTCAAACTTCGCCAGTATATGCCAGAAGTCCAATCTCAGGTCAAGTTCGTTACCGAGTGAAATCGGTCAAACGTCAACGTCACGGTGACGTCATACGTCCAAAACACATTTTCCTGTCTAACTCGCTTAATATTACAGCTAGAACACAACATTAGTGTCTATATACTCAGCTCCTGAAAATCTTTCTCGTTATGGCTATTACATTTACGTAGGAGCAATAGTTTTCACGCTACAGGCTTTGGACATTTCAAAATGTTCCACACCAATTTTTTTTTCAAACCTTAAAGCGATTGTCACGAGACTTTGCAGGGACATTAAAGGTGCAACTCAGGTACCGTATGTCAAAAATTATAGTGATCCCATCAATAGTGTCCGTTTCCAAGGCGACGAAAATCCCCATTGTGAGCCAATGGAAGTGTTGTCCCCCGATTTTGACAACTTGCCTTACAGGCATCTCCACGCCGCTTGGCAGGGCCATTCAGTCCGCCACCTAGATATACTATGCCAAAAATTACGGCGATCGAACTTGTAGTATTCGTTTCCAAGGCAACGGAAAATCCCATTATGAAAGATACAAATTTTACTTTTTTACATGTTCGGTGCAGTTAAAATGCACATTGCCTCACGCTTCTTGGTACAGGCTACCTAGGGGTCGGCCTTACAAATTATGTGCAAGATGAATGCAATCGGACGGTTACGTTTTGTTTCCATAGCAACGCAAAAATGGCCCAATGGTGACAGACATTTTTGAAATTTACCATGAGCCCAACACATAGAAACCTATAAGCCACGCACCTCAACTTTGACCCAAAGATTACTTAAGGTTGTATCTTAAAATTGATCACATTTCAGCAACCTGGGTCAAGGGTTAAGGTAGTGACCTTGACTATTGTAAATGTCGACTGCTCGGTTGTAGCTCAAAAACTAAAAGACATCTGAGCACCAAACTTGCCCTGGTGGATAGGGGTGACGTAGCTTATGCCAAATCCAATCTCAGCTTGAACCCGGAATGCGCAATATAACGGTGCCAGAGCGCCTGGAAGTTGAAGGTTCGAACCCGACTTTTTCAATTTTTAAGCTGTCGCCCTACAATATTTACCACAGACTGGGACATAAATTAGGACCTTATATTTAAAATTGTATTAAAATCGGACTGGTTGTTATCACGTAACGGGTCATTTCAAATTAAAATTAACGAAATTCACGGTGCCCTCAATATTGACCGTACAAACTTGAAAATGGTATAGGACACTGAGGAATTGTAGCGCCCTTCAAGGAAAAATATGGTTAAAATTCGCCGTGTTAACACTTTTGCGTACATCGACAAAAATACCATTGCAATAGTAAACTATACGGCGTTTCTGTTCGCCTAACGCGACCCCCCTCTCGCCGCCCCCACCCCGGCCTTCTCCATGCCCGCCAATACACACACGCATTCTGCCTTTGATGCGCTTCACTGGCGCACACTCCTGCCCTTATCCACACCCACCCCCTACCTTACACCCCTACCCTGTGTATTGCTCACCGGGCCGCTGCCGTTCTGCTTCTTGCTGCATGGTGCTCTTACCGTGAACCAAGAGCCGACTCCCCCCCCCCCCCTCCCCCACAGGCCCCAACTGAGGTCGAGGTGACAGCGGTTGCAGCAGCATGGGAAACTACGAAATGCTGTAATTCCCTTAATAATCGGCCCAGAAAGTCCCGGTTTGATTTATAATGTGCAGCGAGACGACCCCCATGCATCAGTCATGCGTCATCAGACGTTCATTTGAGCTGGGCTATTGCTAGTAACTGGCAGGATTCGGACACAAGGCAATCGGGAGCGCGGGGTGGGTGGGGGGTGGAATTGTGCGCGATACAACTGGTCAACGGAAAAAGATAGCCCTCTCAAGTCGGATTTTGGCGGTGAAACGCCTCTACCGAGCGGATTTGGGAGGTGAAGAAGGTGGCGGGAACACACCAATGTATTAAGTGCCCGCCTACCCCCTGGGCCACGGGTCGAGAGGTGGCAGAGATGGCACCAGCCAGTAAAGCTGCCAAACGCTATAATTCCCTTAACCATTGATCCAGCAGGTCCACATTTGCAGCAGGGAGACGATCCCCATGCATTAGTCGTCAGTTATGCGTAATCACCCGCTCATGTGTTCTTGTGTGTGTATTTGTATGTCGCAAAATGTAGACAAGCTGAGTCGTGCTGCCCCCCTCCCCCCCCCCCCCACCTCTTCTGAAAAAGAACGCTATCTGAGGCGTGTACCCTCCCCCCCCCCCCCCTCTTGGTCGCTATCTTCTGACTAAGCGGTCTGTCGACGTCACAAACCGGTGACCTCATATCTATTTTTAGGACACGCGTGCGGCTCCGGAATGCCGAGCAAACAAACCAGCAGACGCCCGGGCTGATGCATGCTAGCATGGCAGACTCTTTTGTACAAACTCTTACAAGATGATGTTAGAGGGGCGTAATTTTGTTACCCGGCTGTAGAAAGTACTCCAATACTCAACTGTAGAGATGGTTGCAGTGTCGCGGCCCCGGGGAGATAGAGGGCCATTTTCATACAAATCTGGTGAGGGGGGCGGGGGGGTCCATTGGAGCCATAAACTCTCAGCTGCCAGGGTGATGTGCCTTGATTGTGTGTCGCCTTTTCTCGTGTCTTGAGGTTTCTGGAGCCTGACATGTGCGGACTACTGATGGAGGATCTGGATGCAACCCCGATGGGAAAGAAATACCACAGACTGCATCAAGCAATATGAGAGCACTGTGCCGAGATCTCTCCATGTTAAGAGTGCAAAACTCTGTACATAGCGAATACGAGGCGCTCACTATCTGCGGAGTCAATGTGCGGCGAGAGACTGGAACGCGCGGTATATCACGTGATGACGACGTTATTCAGCCAGGTTTACCGCCAAGCACCAACAGCTGATATACGTGACTACGCTAGGTGCTTACGTCATCTGGCGTCCCTTTGGGATACTGAAAATGTGACGGTTCAAGAAACGCTGCATCTGTGATATAATCAATAAACAATTCGGCAGGAAGGAAGTATTTGGTGGTGTGTAGAAACTTCAGCTGATCTGCATTGTTCAGTTAACCACGAAACGGAAGCACTTGAGCTAAAGACAAACAATTATTTTTGCAATGGTCCATTTATTATAGATATACTTTCACAGTTACACCTCAAAACTTCTACGACAAGATATCGAGTCACTGTACATTTTGTACATTCACTGCGGTACGATCTTTCCACTTACGTAACGTCTCTCCTCAGATTAATATCACGCCGAATGATATTGCGTGCTTACCGAGTACTATAGTTTTGCTGCCATTTGGAACGTTCCGCTCATTGTTAAAACACACGAAGAACTTATCTGACAAACATTTCAACTAAAAGTGTTTCCCTGTAACTATTTCCTTTCATACCGTGCGGTCGGCATCACTCTAAATAGATCATTGGTTCTTTAAACAAATACTATCCCTGACTTTTCGTGTAAAGATTTTAGATTTTGAGGATTCTTACGTAGCAAGATCCCAGAAAATAAGTACATTGATAAATGGAACATAATGAGCTTAGCGTTTTCCCTGACAATACCTCGTGTGACATCCTCGATACAACGCCGATTCTTCTACACATAACATTTTAAACGCTAGTGACAAATGTCAATTTTATTAACAGAAGAAAAGTGCAATTCACACTGGAATAGAAGATATTAACTTACACTTAAATGGTATAAAAGTTTGACTATTAAATAGTCTTGTTTGGGCGCTTTTTCGATATTATTTCTTTTTTCATCAAATTACATGGAGACCATTATCTTTTCATGTCTCCGGCCTATGTCAAAATTATAGAACGTTGCATATTCTACCTTAGTCAAAAACATAAGAAAGAAGTTCAAGGGACTAAAGACATAAGAAGAAGTTCAAGGGATTGAAGACATAAGAAGAAGTTCAAGGGATTAAAGAATGTCAATACAACTTGACATTCTTCTAACCCTTGAACTTCTTGTAACATAATAACCAAAAGGTCTCAAAGCAAGAACAAAAAAAGTAAGATGTTACTGTAAGACCCGACTATTCTACACAGAAAAATCTGAACGAGATTATGTTAATACTTTCCCAAAACGTTAAATGCGAGATCTGAACTAAGAAAAATGGCTGACTACACTTCAGTTCCTCACTGTGATGATATGTTCCAGCCTCTTAAGACACACCGCGTCGATCACCTGTTAGGCTAGTCTCACTGATGCGTCTTGACCGACGCGGCGACTGCGTCCCAAGTGACTTCCGGCTCGCGCCCAGGAGCGACGAGCGTTTCGTCGGCGTTCCTTGCCCGTTGTCCGAGGTCACCGACAGTTTCCTCTGCCTCAGCGTCATCGGTTTCTTGGGAGTCACCTTCGCCGGAGATCGCGCGACCTTATCCTCCACCTCGGCCTCCAGGGACTCCTTCCGCTTCCGGTTTAGATATTTCTTTGGCGACGAACCCGAATCTGACTCCGACGATTTATCTTTGCTCTTCTTCCCGGGGGTAGAGATTTCGTTCGATTCCGCCACCCTTTTTCGGGTAGCTTTTAACGGCGAATCCAAGCTGCTCTTTCCGTCTTCTTTGTGATCGTCCGCCAATAGCCGCGTTTGGTTTCGACCTTTCGTGGGACTCGCGGTGACCTTGGAGTCGACCTCTACGTGGTCGTCGACAAGGGACGCGTCCTGTGAGAGCGATTTCCTGTTTCGCACTGATAACTGAGACCTGGGAGTTCTCGCCTGGTTCTTAGTCGGAGACGTGCTCCCGCGTCTGTCTACGTCATTCTTCACCCCTGGCGGGCGTCCCGGACCCTTACGGGCAGGCGACGCCTCCTCGGGAACAGGCTGGAGCCTCGCCGGCGAACGCGGCGCCACTGGAGAACCACCTCGCGCGTCTCTGCGTCTCGCCGGAGACGCTGGCACCTTCTCCGGGGACTTGACCTTCATTTGTCGCCCCTTCGCCGGAGATCCTCCCACTTTCTCCGACTGTTTTAGCCTCGTTTCAGATTCAGTCGCAGCCGGGGCGTCGCTCTTCCGTCTCAGTCGATGCGAGATGGGCGATGGCTCTGCTCGGGGCGTCCTGGGTGAGCTATCGCCCTTCCTCGGTCCCGTCGTCATGGTGACTGCCAACTCGCTCTCCATCGTACTTTCCGATGCCGCGCCGTTGATTCCAGGTCGCATTTTACTCTTTGTGGGAGAAGGCGAAGAGGCTCCGGGAGACTTGTCCTTGAGATCCCCTGGCGATGACCCCTGTTTAGTTCCTCTCTTGGCCGCCGGAGATTTCTTGTTGGCCGGCGAATTCGGAGCCTCATCACTGGAATCCTGTAAGAGAAGATACACGAAAACCTAAGCAATATGCGCTTCATATGTTAAACATGGACGAGAGCCCAAAATGCTTCAGAATCAGATCTCGTTAAGCTTCGTGCCATATTCATACTGCATTTTAGGCACACAAGGGCTAAGCTGGGCCAAGAAACCTCCAGGAACAGGATTAATGGATGAAACATGCATCAGATTAGGTGCCCTGGCCTGGCTTCGAACCCAGGACCTGCGGTCTAGTACGCTAACCACTTCACCAGGGAGTTCCCCCCCCCCCCGCCCCGGATATATAACCGTCATTTTGGAGCGGTTGCGACGTGAACGATAGGGCGATAATATAGGATTATTTTAAACATACTATCTGAGGCAATGGACCTATGGAGCAATGAGATGAGAGGGTAAAACGCCCAGGCACAGGCGGGGTTTGACCCCGCACCCTGTTGGTCTGCAGTCGAGAACGGCGGCTCCCGTCGTCACAATAAATCAATAATATTCATATATGAGCAAAATACGTTACGTGTTTACTGAAACTACGACACGTGATATACTTTAGTAAACTTACGATCCGTCTACTTTACATCGGTTTACATGTAGGTCCTTACTGATTGTATGACTGCTACGCCCCGCCGCTGTTGTCGTCTGCCCGCCTTGGCAGCTGAAAGTTTCAGTTCCTCTTCCTCTGATAGTCCGCGACCTTGAGTTGAAGACACTTCATCCTCAGACCCGGAGCTCTGGCCCTCCCCTTCCTCGTCCCCACTCCCCTCCTCCGAGTCAGTGTCAGACAGCGGGCACTCTTCGTCCACCCCTGAGTCCTCTTCCTCCGACCCCTCCTCCTCCTCCGACTCCTCGTCATCGTCCTCGCCCTCCGATGCTTCCCAGCAGATGAAATCAGATAAAAAGTTGATGGCCTCCTCCTCGTCTGATTCAGACGCTGAACCGAATATCGTATCGGAACCCGACCCGGATATTGATTCGGAACCCGACCCGGATTGTGACCCTAACCCCTCCTCCTCCTCCGACCCCTCGTCATCGTCCTCGCCTTCCGATGCTTCCCAGCTGATAAAATCAGATAAAAAGCTGATGGCCTCCTCCTGGTCTGATTCAGACGCTAAACCGGATATCGATTCGGAACCCGACCCGGATTGTGACCCTAACCCTGATCCTGACCCAAATCTCGATCCCGACCCAGATCTTGACCCCGACCCCGATCTTGACCCTGCCCCCGATCTTGACCCTGACCCTGACCTTGATCCTGACCCTGAACCGGATATCGATTTGGAACCCGACCCGGATTGTGACCCTAACCCTGATCCTGACCCAAATCTCGATCCCGACCCAGATCTTGACCCCGACCCCGATCTTGACCCTGCCCCCGATCTTGACCCTGACCCTGACCTTGATCCTGACCCTGAACCGGATATCGATTCGGAACCCGACCCGGATTGTGACCCTAACCCTGATCCTGACCCAAATCTCGATCCCGACCCAGATCTTGACCCCGACCCCGATCTTGACCCTGCCCCCGATCTTGACCCTGACCCTGACCTTGATCCTGACCCTGAACCGGATATCGATTCGGAACCCGACCCGGATTGTGACCCTAACCCTGATCCTGACCCAAATCTCGATCCCGACCCAGATCTTGACCCTGACCCAGATCTCGACCCTGACACAGATCTCCATCCTGACCCTGATCTCGACCCTGACCCCGATCTTAACCCTGACCCGGAACTTGATTCTGACCCAGACCTTGATCCTGACCCAGATCCCGGTTTAGACCTGGATCTCGATTTCCTGTGACTCAAATCTGAAGATTTCCCAGCCATTGTCGCCTTCTCCCCGTCCAACTCCATCTGTTCTTCCTGCTGCCGTCCTTTCTTAACCTTTGCCTTTCCTGCACCTTTCTTCTCTCCTCGCTGTCCGGCGTCTCCAGTCGTCTGCAACCCACATGTGAAATGAGGTCGGATTGTGACCCTAACCCCTCCTCCTCCTCCGACCCCTCGTCATCGTCCTCGCCTTCCGATGCTTCCCAGCTGATAAAATCAGATAAAAAGTTGATGGCCTCCTCCTGGTCTGATTCAGACGCTGAACCGAATATCGATTCGGAACCCGACCCGGATATTGATTCGGAACCCGACCCGGATTGTGACCCTAACCCCTCCTCCTCCTCCGACCCCTCGTCATCGTCCTCGCCCTCCGATGCTTCCCAGCTGATAAAATCAGATAAAAAGCTGATGGCCTCCTCCTGGTCTGATTCAGACGCTGAACCGAATATCGATTCGGAACCCGACCCGGATTATGACCTTAACCCTGATCCTGACCCAGATCTCGATCCCGACCCAGATCTTGACCCCGACCCCGATCTTGACCCTGACTCCGATCTTGACCCTGACCCTGACCTTGATCCTGACCCTGAACCGGACATCGATTCGGAACCCGACCCGGATTGTGACCCTAACCCTGATCCTGACCCAAATCTCGATCCCGACCCAGATCTTGACCCTGACCCAGATCTCGACCCTGACACAGATCTCCATCCTGACCCTGATCTCGACCCTGACCCCGATCTTAACCCTGACCCGGAACTTGATTCTGACCCAGACCTTGATCCTGACCCAGATCCCGGTTTAGACCTGGATCTCGATTTCCTGTGACTCAAATCTGAAGATTTCCCAGCCATTGTCGCCTCCTCCCCGTCCAACTCCATCTGTTCTTCCTGCTGCCGTTCTTTCTTAACCTTTGCCTTTCCTGCACCTTTCTTCTCTCCTCGCTGTCCGGCGTTTCCAGTCGTCTGCAACCCACATGTGAAATGAGGTCAAACAACGCATCGCCAGAAAGATAATTAGATAATCAGATAAAAACCCATGCAAAACAGATCCATAAGGCGTGTTTTTTTACGCTTGAAATAGGTGCCACTCATTTCATTGAACCGAATCCGTTTCATACACTAAGAACCTCATACACTAAGAACCTGATACACTAAGAACCTCATGCACTAAGAACCCGTACACTAAGAACCTCATACACTAAGAACCTCATACACTAAGAACCTCATACACTAAGAACCTCATACACTAAGAACCCGTACACTAAGAACCTCATACACTAAGAACCTCATACACTAAGAACCCGTACACTAAGAACCTCATACACTAAGAACCTCATACACTAAGAACCTCATACACTAAGAACCTCATACACTAAGAACCCGTACACTAAGAACCTCATACACTAAGAACCCGTACACTAAGAACCTCATACACTAAGAACCTGATACACTAAGAACCTCATACACTAAGAACCCGTACACTAAGAACCTCATACACTAAGAACCTCATACACTAAGAACCTCATACACTAAGAACCTCATACACTAAGAACCCGTACACTAAGAACCTCATACACTAAGAACCTCATAAACTAAGAACCTCATACACTAAGAACCTCATACACTAAGAACCTCATACACTAAGAACCTCATACACTAAGAACCTCATACACTAAGAACCCGTACACTAAGAACCTCATACACTAAGAACCCGTGCACTAAGAACCTCATACACTAAGAACCTCATACACTAAGAACCTCATACACTAAGAACCCGTACACTAAGAACCTCATACACTAAGAACCTCATACACTAAGAACCTCATACACTAAGAACCCGTACACTAAGAACCTCATACACTAAGAACCCGTACACTAAGAACCTCATACACTAAGAACCTCATACACTAAGAACCTCATACACTAAGAACCTCATACACTAAGAACCCGTACACTAAGAACCTCATACACTAAGAACCCGTACACTAAGAACCTCATACACTAAGAACCTCATACACTAAGAACCTCATACACTAAGAACCTCATACACTAAGAACCTCATACACTAAGAACCCGTACACTAGGAACCTCATACACTAAGAACCTCATACACTAAGAACCTCATACACTAAGAACCTCATACACTAAGAACCTCATACACTAAGAACCTCATACACTAAGAACCCGTACACTAAGAACCTCATACACTAAGAACCTCATACACTAAGAACCTCATACACTAAGAACCTCATACACTAAGAACCTCATACACTAAGAACCCGTACACTAAGAATCTCATACACTAAGAACCTCATACACTAAGAACCTCATACACTAAGAACCCGTACACTAAGAACCTCATACGCTAAGAACCCGTACACTAAGAACCTCATACACTAAGAACCTCATACACTAAGCACATGTACACTAAGAACCTCATACACTAAGAACCTCATACACTAAGCACACGTACACTATGAGCCTCATACACTAAGAAACTGTGCACTAAGAACCCATACAGTCAAACACGTTCAATAAGTATAATCCATTCACTAAGCACACGTATATTAAGAAGCGATACACTTAGAACCTGTACATTAAACACCCGCACAATAAGAACCTGAGGCGGTATTCCTAAACCGCCAATAGACTGAGCGCTAAGTGGAACATTTGTCGAGCGATTATCGGGTTAACACAAAAGGTCGATTTTCTGAATCTCAAAAGTGCTAAAATACATCGAATATAATTTCTGGATCATGAGCGCCACCACAGCGAGCAGGTCAGGCTAAGTCGAAAGTGCACATTTCGTGTGGTTCATGAATATGACCGCTGTACACTAAGAACCCGTACAGTCAGAACCCGTTCAGTAAGAGTCCCCACCTTGCCAGTTCATTGGCGCGACAACAGTACATTGAAATTAACATTGTTAATTTGTGTCCAAAGAAAATAATCTTGCTTGGAATTTCTAAGAATAAATATGGCAATCTTTTCAACCATATACTATTAATCATTAAAAGATATATAAGTCCTTATATGGTAATAAATGGAAAGGTAGTAAGCCGTCTTTTCAAGGGTGTAAAAATGCAATCAAGTTTTACTATCAAATAGAAAAATATATTTCGCATGATAAAGGCGGGTACAGTTTTCCATTTAATTTTTCGTGACCTGGGAATAAAGAGATTTATTCTTCGAGAATTCGAAACACGACCCTCTTGCCCCCCACCTCCCACCCTAAATCTTCTTGTAAGAAAAAATGCTCTTTATTGCAGATTTGTGCTTAAAGAAATCTGGTTTTGCCTGCCACCGAAAAGGAAAAGTCCTCTATTTCGCTAAAAGATAAAAAAAATCATGCGCTTGTAATGGGGCGGGGGGTCCAAAAATCTGCCTCCATCCCAGCCCGCGGCCCGGCTGTGGGTCCCCCACCATCCTGTTCCGTGGAACCATCACGAGACGTTGATAAGGATGGCACAGCTGATGGAGGGGCAGCAGGCACAAATAAACTACCTGCTAGTCAGAGTCTCATAGGCCCAGGCGCCGCCACCAGCGCCATTAGACCCCCAAGTCCCCGCGCCAGCGCCGATCCAGCCCCAAGCCCCCGCGCCAGCGCTGATCCAACCCCAAGTCCCCACGCCAGTGCCGATCCAGGCACCAGCAGCTGTGCCACCAACAGTGCATCGCAGCCCTCAGGCCCCACCCATGGCGCCACCTTCGACACCGCTCCAGCAGCCCGCACTTTCCGGCCTGTTTCAACCGTGGCCGGCACCCCCGTAGCAGCAGCCGTCAGGATATAGCACCATGGGCGGCGGGCCTGCTGTCGCCGGTCCCGCCTGGAATGCATATCCAACACACCCCTTCGGGGGCCCTTCCCCAGTCACAGGCCGCCGGACTGCCGACCCTGGCCCAGCTCCGCCAGGCAATCGCGGGATCAACTCCTTTCCCGGCAGCGCCGACTCTAGCCGGCGTTATCCAACCCCAGCCAGGACCGATACAAACCAACACAAAGGGTAGGATTGTCTTCCTGATCTTGTGGCCCAACGAATTCGTTCATAGGACCGGCGCCGCCGATGTCCCCTTTAGCAGTCTCTCCCTGCCGGAAGTTTTTTTTTTTTTTTTTTTCATAGGCAGCACAAACACAGTACATAATAACCAAAACGTAGCGGTGGTTTCATAGTAAACAAAAATAATGTCTCTACCGTAGCTTACTGGCAATCGAGGGCATGGCGCAGAGGATTCCACTTGCTATCGAAAATCATTAAACTGTACCCACCTTTATCATGCGAAATATATTTTTCTATTTGACAGTAAAACTTGATTGCATTTTTACACTCTTGAAAAGACGGCTTACTACCTTTCCATTTATTACCATATATATATCTTTTAATGATTAATAGTGTATGGTTGAAAAGATTGCCATATTTATTCTTAGAAATTCCAAGCAAGATTATTTTCTTTTAACACAAATTAACAATGTTAATTTCAATGTACTGTTCCAACCATGTGGCCAATGTTACCCAAAGTTGCCTTATATAGGGACACTCGCAAAAAAGGTGCATTATAGTTTCCGGGTCTGTGTGACAAAACGAACAATTGTCATTCTCTCGTATCTTGCAGGTCTTAAGACATACATTTGTCGCGGTAGTATGATGCAATATGTCAAATTGAAAGCTCCTTAATCGCTCATCAATAGTAGCTATGTACGGCAATTTATAAACACATTTCCATTCATGGGTTGAGATGGTACATCGACGTTCTCCTTCCCATTTAGTTTCATTGCGTTTATTAACATTAAGACACTTAACAAGATTATTATAAATATAATGACACGTTCGTTTCTCTCGGGATACCTTCTCCAAACAAGTATTTTCAAAATTTACCGCAATTTCTTGATATGTGCTACATGTCTGCTTCCACTCTCTTGGAAGACAATGCATAAGGCTATAAAAGTCAGCAAAATTTATACTTGTATTGTAGCGCTCCTTAAATTCTACCCATCCACGCCTGTCCCGGCGTGGGTAAGGCCGATATAACATGCACCAGCTTAGGTAACGCTAAAGACCTAACTACTCATCACCCTTCCCCTGAGTGACAAGTTTCGCTTGCCATATGCTTGTAATATTCTATTGAATTCTACTAGTTTACTGTCGTAGTTAAATGATATAATTCTATCAAAATCTAGTGTAAATTTAATACCCAACAATGTAAATTTATCAGCCGTCCAGTGCGATATCTTTACAAAGATTAACATCCCGTTTTTTTCCAAGCCATACCGCTTTTGTTTTATCAATATTCATACGCAAGCCAGACACTCTATAAAACAACTCCATAATTTTTAACACTCGTCTTACTGACTTTTCGCTTCCGTCCAACATCAAGAATGTATCATCCGCGTACTAACCTATAAAAAACTGTGTACATTTAACTACAATATCTTTTACTGAAGAGTCGTTTTTTCAAATACATAGCAAGTGGTTCTATAGCTAGAATAAAAATGTATGGTGACAAGGGGTCACTATGGGCCGCCGTGAACGCCAAAAATGCAAACACGCAATGACTTAACGAAAGTTCAAATCATCACCAAACCAAACATACTATTTCGGCATCAATTATGGTAACTTCAAATGAAACAGACATCATTTACCAATCCACGTGTACAATAAAGTAACGGACGAGTCAACGATGAATTGGAGAGGTAAGACTACATGTCGTCTAATCTACTTCTATTCAAACAATGATCGAATTACCCATCCATCGAAGCTACTTTCGAACCAACAAGGGCAAACAATATCCAAAAATACAGTTCCCAAACCATTTAACGTTAACCCAAATCATACAGTCATCGCATGCCACACAAAGTAGTCAAACGCCGAATGAATGAGCGACGCGCAAATCATAACGTCGTTTTCCAAGCGAACACCCTTTACCAAACCAGACGATCAAACTCCCAGTGAAACAAGCTAACTTCGAATAGACAACAGAGGGCGCTGCGAGCTGCGGGTATTCTTGGGCACGCATGCGCACATTGGTAACACTGGTGTGATAATTTCTCAACCCACGGTAATCACCGCAGGCAGAAAATTACCACTATCTGGTCGGGTACTTCACCCAGGTTCGTTCGACGATCTCTTCTTATCGGGTAGGAGGAAAACACAAACGACTTAGCGGGTGGTTAATTCGAGGTATTTATTTCCTCTATAGCTAAACAACCCAAATACAACAATCACAAGATGAATTATTTAATGTTCTGAGGCAACCGTTATGGAACTCTTACTTTATGAAGAATGATAATTTACTTTGTAGAAAGACAGAATTGTTGAGGAAAGGTATTAGGTGGGTGAACGACCTAGTAAATAGCAATGGTGAACCACTTCGGTTTGACGAGTTTATAAAAACATTTGGCAATATTCTCAATTTTGCGGATTACTATACTTTAGTATTTTCCATCCCCCAAAAATGGGTGAAGATGTGTCGTCAGGAAGGACGAAAATTAGACTCTGTTATGTGTTTACATGTAGAAGAATTATTATCGATCAAAAAAGTATGTAACTATGTATATAGAAAGTTGGTTATTAGTCTGCAATTTAGTTGTAATAACGAGCGTTAGTGGAGCGAAATACTAGGCCCGACTATACTCAGAGACAAATGGTGCGTGATATATAAATTACCATATCTGGTAACCATCAATGAAAAGCTTCGGAGTTTTCAGTTTGCCATTATACACAGAATAGTTGTGACTAATGTATTTCTAAAGCGCTGTAACATTATAGAGAACAATTTATGCAACTTTTGTGAAAAACATCCGGAAACCGTTTAGACCATTTATTCGGGGAATGTGACGAGGTGAGAATACTGTGGACGAACTTATATAACTGGTTACGCAACCAAGCTAATATTAGAGACATAACTATGTTCTCCGCAAAAGACATAATGTTAGGGGTTTTGGGCGTAACCAATGAAGATCTTCTAAATATAATTATATTAATAGTCAAGAGATACATATATGTGGCCAAATGTACTGGCAAAAGACTTATATTGACCAGTTGCATAAGGGTTATCAAGAGTTATTTTCGTTTAGAATACCATAATTCCAAAGAAAATGAAAAACAGAAAAGCATGATTAAAAAATGGGGTAAATCCTTAATAGAATATTTTTGGTCAAGTTGAATAGGTATCTATATATATTTTGGTGTTTCAGTGTTGATCTATATATATTCTGGTGTTTAAGGTAGATGCATAGATTACATTTTTTTCAGACAAACTTCTTGACATTTTTTCAACTGATAGTAATGTGTATCCAAAACGATAAAATAACATAAAAAAGATATGTCTTCTACCTACTTTTCTGTCAAAATGACGTTGAATAGGTAGGGGGTCACATCTAATTTTATAATGGCTGTCAAAGGAGAATTTTGGAATTTCGACACAAAATATTCAACAGAAAAAAAACGGCTCAGACAAAGTTAATAAAAATTTGTCTGTAACAAGCTTGCTCCTTGTTTGTTCAAATAAGAGAAAAAAATATATGGGTCTTCTACCTCGTTTTTTCGTAAAATGACTGAACATAGTAATTGTGCCGGTAATTCTGAGGGTCGGAATGGGTAACATGCTGAACTAGAGACACGACAAGTACTCACAAGATTGAATAAAATACTTGGTATTATCAAATTTACATGAAAACATTTAAGCAACCAAACGTGTAAGCATATAGGCCTACGACGATGTGGTTGATCCCTACACCGCCCCCCCCCCACCCCCCGCCCCTTTGACTGATTTACTGTGCCTGTGGTCAACGCTATGTAATTTGCCGGCTTGTTATGACGAAAATTTTCAATTTTCGTCATATGTCGGTCGGTTGTGTTTGTTATGACGAAAATTTTCAATTTTCGTCATATGTCGGTCGGTCGTGTTTGTATGTTTGTTATGACGAAAATTTTCAATTTTCGTCATATGTCGGTCGGTCGTGTTTGTTATGACGAAAATTTTCAATTTTCGTCATATGTCGGTCGGTCGTGTTTGTTATGACGAAAATTGAAATTTTCAATTTTCGGCATATGTCGGTTGGTCGTGTTTGTGTGTATGTATGTATGTATGTATGTATGTATGTATGTATGTATGTATGTATGTATGTATGTATGTCTGTCCCACTCGAAAACGGGAAGTCTCTTTGTGGCCTAACTGCTACATGTATCGTTTCGCAATCTTTAACATCTTATAGCCAGCTAATAGGGCTACAACATTCTCGTCACGCAGGTCGAAAGGTCAAAGGTCAAGGTCACAGCGATTTTTTGAAAAAATAACTAAAAACGCGTATATCTCCGTTAATATTAAAGCTAGAGATCTCGAATTAGTTTCAGAATGTGCCCCTCTTTCAGGTGCAGTTTTCGGGTATTGTTCACTTTTTGATGCGTAATACTCATTTTCGAGGAAAACGAGGTCATAGGTTTTGCGGAAAACGCACTAAATAACCTCTGTCAGTTTTGTCGCTTTTTGGCACATTTGCCATCAAGCTATCGCTATGATGTTCAAATATGTCATAGAAATATGAATTTTAATGACTTGTGTCGAATCTTAGAGTTTTCTAATGCGTCACGTGACGTCATCATAGCGTCACTTTTGGTACTTACAAAAAATCATCAAAAATCAGAAAAAAATCACAAAAATGCGAGAGTAGCATTATATTGTAGAAAAAGTAGTTCCTCGTATAGCTACAAACTAAAAACAATACGTTCCTATCTTACTTCCGGTTCCAGGGCCGGGGGAATTTCTCTATGGGACTTTCCATGTTAATAGGGCTGTATCTTTAGGCTGGGGAAAAATGTTTTGTCGCGTATGTCGTAAGTGCCTCCAGCAAACAACACCGCGATTTTTTCCTTAGTTGAACATGACGTCTAGTAGCGACAGTGCTTACCATATGCAATTACAGCAAATAGTGACGTCACAGGATTTTTTTGAAATTTGGTCAATGGTGAAAGATACGGCTTTTTGGTGTCAGCAGAGGCTCCCACGGGTGTCCTATTCAAGCCATCACTCAATGCTTGCAGCTGTGGATGGATAATACTAAGCTGAATCATAATCTGTCAATATGGTTCCATAGCCACATTAATTTTCGGTATATAGTCGAAATCGTTTAACATGGGATCCTATGGGGAAAAATGAACTTGATCGAACATGACCTACTTCCGCTCAAGCTATTTCAGTCTCCTTCGCCACACAGTGAGGTAATATCACTTTAAAGCAAGCTATAAGAAAAACACGGCGATCTCTGTACTACTTTTTGTTTCCATGGCAACGAAGCCACTGGCCTAATGATAAACATACAGATTCTTGCCATTGAAAGAAAAATCGTTAAAAATCAGATAACAATGCTAAAATTGCAATATTTTTGCCAACTAGTTGCCAATAAGCATCTTCAGATCATTTGGTGCTTTAATCAGGCGGATGTTGTCTAGTTATGGCGCTAGAGCGCTCCGAAGTGGGACGACACCTTCGCGGGGCCGCCAATGATGAGTGAATGGAGATTGTGTCCATCTTGAAAAAATCGTCAAAAATCAGAAAAACAAGCTAGAGCTGTGATGTTTGCGTCAAATGGTAGGGTACATTGATGGTCAAAAAAATAGTAAAAGAAACAAATTAGTTGCTAAGTCACTTCGCTTACAGTGTTCTTTGTTCTTGTCGTCGGTCTCCGTGTTTCCGCAATGATAAGCTAATGCAATTATTGACCATTTCGCCAAGCCATAGCTGAAGGACTAATCTTTCTATCGCCTAGCTCTTTAATCGAATAAGTTGTTGCAGTAAAGCTTGGCATATTGCCGCTTGGACGTTGTCGTGCGTCATGTCATAACGTCACCATGACGTCATGACGTCACATATCTTACATAGGCTATTACTCAGCTATTACAAGGTATGGCGACTTTCGGGTTGCTTGACGTTGCAGGTCGTGTTCAGGGACAGTTTGTACCGTGTGGAACTTTTTTGGCGCAGGGGATAAGTATGCGTCAAAAATGACGTCATAGCTAACGTGCTCCTACGACATGTTGGGTTTGCTTCATTTTCAGCCACTTTGGCAATAGCTGTAATAGCCCGAGTTGCTACGTAGGTTATATTAAAGAAATAGAAGCCATCTTAAGCATTTTTGCAAACGTCAAACGTCATGTCGCGTCACGACGACGTATTATTAGATAAAAAGTAAAATTCGTAGCGCCTGAAGCGAGAGAGGGATGGCGGGTTGACCAGCGAAAATCGCGATAGAATTGCTCTAGGACGCTTAGTTTGGCCGCTAGAGCGCTCGCAAGAGTTGCACCCCCCTTCGCCGAGGCTTCCATTATGAGTGAACGGCGATATCGACCGGCACTCCTTACTCGTCGATGGCCGCCGTTCGCTTAATAGCGACGCTAGAGAGTCGGGACTGGTTGCAAAATACACGCTCTTTGATCCAAAGTCGATTTTCGTCATCATCAGTGTCCTCACTGACTTCTTGGTTCTTTGTCGGTCTTCCCGTCCAAAAGGCGTGTATGTCTGTCTCACTCGAGAATTGCGAGTCTCATTGCGTCCTAACAACCGTATACATATTCCGCAGTAGCTTGCGCCTGATAGCCTAGCGGCAAGGCTACAATACACTCGTCCCGCAGATCGAAAGGTCAAAGGTCAAGGTCACAGCGATGTTTTGACAAAAATCATTGAACACGCTTATATCTCCGTTAATATTAAAGCTAAAGATCTCTGGTAAGTTTCAGAATGTGCTACTAATTAGGACGCAGTTTTCATGTATTGTTCACTTTTTGATGCGTATATTCATTTTCGAGTAATATGAGCTCAGAAGTTTTGAGGAAAACGCACTAAATGACCTCTGTCAGTGTTTTCGCCCGATGACCCATTTACCTTCAAGTTATCGCTATAAGGTTCTAATATGTCATAGAAATATGAACTGAGATGATTTGTGTCGAATCTTAGAGTGTTTTGATGCGTCACGTGACGTCACGATGACGTCACTTTTGGTACTAACCAAAAATCGTCTAAAATCGGAAAAAAATCATAAAAATGCCGGAGTAGCGTCATTTTGTAGGAAACGAGGTTCCCCTTATAGTCACAAATTAAAAACGATACGTTCCTATCTTACTTCCGGTTCCAGGGCCGACGGCATTTCTCTATGGGACTTTTGTGGCGTTTCGACGTTCATAGGGCCATAACTCGGTTAATAATTGAGCTAGGGAACCCAGATTTGGCATGAAGCGAGAGAGAGATGGCGGCTTATCTATGGTAAATCTCACCAGATTTGCCCTAGGACGCTTAGTTTGGCCGCTAGAGCGCTCGCAAGAGTTGCACCCCCCTTTGCTGAGGCTCCCATTATGAGTGAATAGCGATATCGACCGGCACTCCTTACTCGTCGATGGCCGCCGTTCGCTTCATAGCGACGCTAGAGAGTCGGGACTGGTTGCAAAATACACCCTTTTTGATCCAAAGTCGATTTTCGTCATCGTCAGTGTGCTCACTGACCTCTTGTTTGTATGTATGTATGTATGTCTGTCCCACTCGAAAACGGGGAGTCTCTTTGTGGCCTAACTGCTGCATGTATCGGTTCGCAGTCTTTAGTACGTAATAGCCAGGCAGTAGGGCTACAACATTCTTGTCACGCAGGTCAAAATGTCAAAGGTCAAGGTCACAGCGATTTTTTGAAAAAATAACTAAAAACGCGTATATCTCCGTTAATATTAAAGCTAGAGATCTCGAATTAGTTTCAGAATGTGCCCCTCTTTCAGGTGCAGTTTTCGGGTATTGTTCACTTTTTGATGCGTAATACTCATTTTCGAGGAAAACGAGGTCATAGGTTTTGCGGAAAACGCACTAAATGACCTCTGTCAGTTTTTTCGCTTTTTGGCACATTTGTCCTCAAGCTATCGCTATGATGTTCAAATATGTCATAGAAATATGAATTGTGATCACTTGTGTTGAATCTTAGTGGTTTCTGATACGTCACGTGACGTCACGATGACGTCACTTTCGGTACTTGCAAAAAATTATCAAAAATCTGAAAAAAATCACAAAAATGCGAGAGTAACATTATATTGTAGGAAAAGTAGTTCCTCGTATAGCCACAAACTAAAAACAATACGTTCCTATCTTACTTCCGGTTCCAGGGCCGGGGGAATTTCTCTATGGGACTTCCCATGTTAAAAGGGCTGTATCTTTAGGCTAGGAAAAAATGTTTTGTCATGTATGCCGCAAGTGCCTCCAGCAAACAACACCGGGATTTTTTTATTAGTTGAACATGACGTCTAGTAGCCACAGTGCTTACCATATGCAATTAGAGCAAATAGTGACGTCACAGGATTTTTTGGAAATTTAACCAATGGTGAAAGATACGGCTTTTTGCTGTTAGCAGAGGCTCCCACTCGTGTTCTATTCAAGCCATCACTCAATGCTTGCAGCTGTGGATGGATAATACTAAGCTGAGTCATAATGTGTCAACATGGTTCCATAGCCACATTACTTTTCGGTATATAGTCGAAATCGTTTAACATGGGATCCTATGGGGAAAAATAAACTTGATCGAATATGACCTACTTCCGTTCAAGCTATTTCAGTCTTCTTCGCCACACAGTGAGATAATATCATCTTAAAGCAAGTTATAAGAAACACACGGCGATCTCTGTATTACTTTTTGTTTCCATGGCAACGAAGCCACTGGCCTAATGATAAACATACAGATTCTTGCCATTGAAAGAAAAATCGTCAAAAATCAGAAAACAATGCTAAAATTGCAATCTTTTTGCCAACTAGTTGCCAATAAGCATCTTCAGATCACTTAGTGCTTTAATCAGGCGGATGTTGTCTAGTTATGGCGCTAGAGGGCTCCGAAGTGGGACGACACCTTCGCGGGGCCGCCAATGATGAGTGAATAGAGATTGTGTCCATCTTGAAAAAATCGTCAAAAATCAGAAAAACAAGCTAGAGCTGTGATGTTTGCGTCAAATGGTTGGGAACATTGATGGTCAGAAAAATAGTAAAAGAAACAAATTGGTTGCTATATTGCTTCGCTTACAGTGTTCTTTGTTCTTGTCGTCGGTCTCCGTGTTTCCGCAATGATAAGCTAATGCAATTTTTGACCATTTCGCCAAGCCATAGCTGAAGGACTAATCTTACTATCGGCAAGCTCTTTAATCGAATAAGTTGTGGCAGTAAAGCTTGGCATATTGCCGCTTGGACGTTGTCGTGCGTCACGTCATAACGTCACCATGACGTCATGACGTCACATATCTTAAGTAGGCTATTACTCAGCTATTACAAGGTATGGCGACTTTCGGGTTGCTTGACGTTGCAGGTCGTGTTCAGGGACATTTTGTGCCGTGTGTAACTTGTTTGGCGCAGGGGATAAGTGTGCGTCAAAAATGACGTCATAGCTAACGTGCTCCTACGACATGTTGGGTTTGCTTTATTTTCAGCCACTTTGGCAATAGCTGTCATAGAACGAGTTGATACGTAGGTATATTAAAGAAATAGAAGCCATCTTAAGCATTTTTGCAAACGTCAAAAGACGTCATGTCGCGTCACGATGACGTATTATTAGATAACAAGTAAAATTCGTAGCGCCATTCACAATGAGTTAAGCAATCGCTCTTGAGAAAATGTCATGTTCACTGAAACTCTAATATGGCATTAAATTCTTGGGCGGAAGATTCGTGACATGACGCGATTGTCACGTCATCGGCACAAGCGACGGTTTTACCTGTAATTCCGTTAATATCGGTTAATTGCTCATTGCACACTGCTCAAAATAGAGCCTGCGGTGCGCACGTTGTCGGATGAATGCGCTATTTGGGTTAAATTTCCCGTTGTACGCGCTGTTTAGCCCGAATTGTCCCGTATACGCGCCGTTTATCCAAAATTGCCCCCTATATGCGCTGTTCAGCTCAAATCGCAATCTAGAAATGGCCCTCATTCCCTTAATAATCATCGTGGGCGGTCGCGGTTTCGATCAACATGTTCAGATAGACACGCTCTTCGACCTAGAGTCGATTTTCGTCATCATCAGTGTCCTCACTGACTTCTTGGTTCTTTGTCGGTCTTCCCGTCCAAAAGGCGTGTATGTCTGTCTCACTCGAGAATTGCAAGTCTCATTTCGTCCTACCAACCGTATACATTATTTCACAGTACTTTGTGCCTGATAGCCTAGCGACAGGGCTACAATATACTTGTCACGCAAATCGAAAGGTCAAAGGTCAATGTCACAGCGACGTTTTGACAAAACCCATTAAACACGCTTATATATTCGTTAATATTAAAGCTAGAGATCTCTGGTCAGTTTCCGAATGTGCCACTAACAAGGGCGCAGTTTTCATATATTGTTCACTTCTTGACGCGTATGCTCATTTTCGAGTAATATGAGCTCATAAGTTTTGAGGAAAACGCACTAAATGACCTCTGTCAGTGTTTTCGCTTTTTGACCCAGTTATCTTCAAGCTATCGCTATAACGTTCTAATATGTCATTGAAATATGAACTGAGATGATTTGTGTCGAATCTTAGAGTGTTTTGATGCGTCACGTGACGTCACGATGACGTCACTTTTGGTACTTACCAAAACTCGTCAAAAATCGGAAAAAAATCATAAAAATACACGAGTAGCGTCTTTTGTAGAGAAAGTGGTTCCTCGTATAGCTGCGAAGTAAAAACGATACGTTCCTATCTTCTTCCGGTTCTTAGATAAAAATGCTAAAATTGCAATCTTTTCGCCAACTAGTTGCCAATAAGCATCTTCAGAGTGCTTTAATCAGTCACATAGAACGCTTGATACTGGAGCGTCGTCGCGTCGGGTCAAACGAAACTTGACTTCTGATTTATCTTGGCCACGAAGATGTCTACCCCAGCCCCTCAACTTAATGCTTGGCGACCCTTGTGTGTGACTGTTATCCTAATCGCTTAGAACTAGAGCTACGCCCACCCGATCCACACGTTTTTCATGCAAGTATGTTCGCGGTTAACAGTTAACGAACGACCGCCGGATGCAGTTCGCGTTCCTGATGGCTGCTTCAAGAGATTTACTGACCTAAGTTGGATACTTTAAATACGTCGTAATAAGTCAATAATAAGACAATGTTAAGTGGGAGTAATGGTCAGACGCGCTCTACCTCATCAGTTTGCTCTCGAATCTCCCACCTAATGTCGATGCCGGTCACGTACCACCCACTTCGGACTGGGCACCTGTGCTCCTTTCACCAGCGGCAATGTTCTGGGCCTGTCCTAACCTTCCTGGATGCTTGTCTGCCGCCACCTTGCACCCACCCCGCCGACAAACCTACGTTATTATGCACAAGTGTTAGCAAACAGTCGCCGAGTAGCAGGATACCTGCTTCAAGGGACATTAAACTACTATCATGCTGTAATGTAATCGGTACAGTAATGTCAAGAATGCACTGTTACGGCGAGCTGAGAAATTGAGACTAAGTGAGTGCCGTGAAACAAAATTTCTTCTCTGTTGGTAGTCGCGAAATCGACAATCACAGTTATTGCCCCCGGGAAGGGGGGGGGGGGTAGGAACCAACAAAATCAATTGCACTGCAATAATGGACGCGAGCCCTATTTGAAACAACGATTCCCTTTAAACTTACTCATAGAGCAATATCTTCCCTTAAACTTAATCTTCCCGAAACTTAAACAATATTTGAAATAAGGTGTATATGGTCTTAGTGATAAGGATACACATATTTTTATACAATAATATGCATGTTCTAAAGCCACTTTTTATGCCCAACTCGTGCCAACGAAATGGATTATTCTAGGAAATGGCAGGCGTGAGTCATATGTGAACTTTGTTTTTATATATGTTCAAACTCATGAAAAATATTGTTCACATGTTAAGCACTGTATGTCAGATAAATTACTGATGCCACATAAATTTCCAATGCCAAATACATTATTTATACCTAGCAATCAAAAGGCATAACACAAATTTCCCTTGCCCGTGAACTGACCCGCTTATGTATGGAAGCACAAAGTGAAACTACGGAGACACGCTTAGGGTGATCCATGTTGGCAGAATGAGTGGGAAGGCGGTTGTTACACATTTACAAATTGATAACTTTGTAAGCGGGTTTGAGTCAGGAAAAGCGTGAGAATGTCTGTTACTTCATGGGGAACGTGTTTTGCTGGCGAAAATACAAGATCTGCTAAAAGTATGGCCGACGTCATCTTAAGATCAAAGCTCAAGTGACTTGCCCCCCTGCCTCACTCAAGCCGCTGACCAAATTCCGAGGCCCCGTCTTGACCTCAAAACCACGCTATCATAGTCAATGTAAAGTTCAAGCCAGGGGACCGAGCATATGTACTCAATGTACTGGAATTTTTTTGAAATGGCCCACATTCCCTTGATATATTTATCGTGGACGGTCGCGGTTTCGATCAACATGTTCAGAAAAACACGCTCTTTGACCTAAAGTCAATTTTCGTCATCATCAGTGTCCCACTGAGTTCTTGTTTGTATGTATGTATGTATGTCTGTCCCACTCGAAAACGGGAAGTCTCTTTGTGGCCTAACTGCTGCATGTATCGGTTCGCAGTCTTTAGTACCTAATAGCCAGGCAATAGGGCTACAACATTCTTGTCACGCAGGTCAAAATGTCAAAGGTCAAGGTCACAGTGATTTTTTGAAAAAATAACTAAAAACGCGTATATCTCCGTTAATATTAAAGCTAGAGATCTCGAATTAGTTTCAGAATGTGCCCCTCTTTCAGGTGCAGTTTTCGGGTATTGTTCACTTTTTGATGCGTAATACTCATTTTCGAGGAAAACGAGGTCATAGGTTTTGCGGAAAACGCACTAAATGACCTCTGTCAGTTTTTTCGCTTTTTGGCATATTTGTCCTCAAGCTATGGCTATGATGTTCAAATATGTCATAGAAATATGAATTGTGATGACTTGTGTTGAATCTTAGAGTTTTCTGATACGTCACGTGACGTCACCATGACGTCACTTTTGGTACTTACAAAAAATCATCAAAAATCAGAAAAAAATCACATAAATGCGAGAGTAGGATTATATTGTAGAAAAAGTAGTTCCTCGTATAGCTACAAACTAAAAACAATACGTTCCTATCTTACTTCCGGTTCCAGGGCCGGGGGAATTTCTCTATAGGACTTCCCATGTTAAAAGGGCTGTATCTTTAGGCTGGGAAAAAATGTTTTGTCGCGTATGTCGCAAGTGCCTCCAGCAAACAACACCGGGATTTTTGTCTTAGTTAAACATGATACCTAGTAGCAACAGTGCTTATCATATGCAATTGGAGAAAAAAGTGACGTCACAGGATTTTTTCGAAATTTGGCCAATGGTGAAAGATACGGCTTTTTGGCACTAGCAGCGGCTCCCACGGGCGTCCTATTCAAGCCATCGCTCAATGCTTGCAGCTGTGGATGGATAATACTAAGCTGAGTCATAATCTGTGAACATTATGACATAGCATTATTACTTTTCGGTATATAGTCGAAATCGTTTAACATTGGATCCTATGGGGAAAAATGAACTTGGTCGAATATGACCTACTTTCGTTCAAACATTTTCAGTCTCCTTCACCACACAGTGAGGTACTATCATCACAAAGCAAGCTATAAGAAAAACCCGGCGATCTCAATATTACTTTTTGTTTCCATGGCAACGAAGCCACTGGCCCAATGATAAACATATAGATTCTGGCAATTTAAAGAAAAATCGTCAGAAATCAGATACAAATGCTAAAATTGCAATCTTTCCGCCAACTAGTTACCAATAAGCATCTTCAGATCACTTAGTGCTTTAATCAGGCGGATGTTTTCTAGTTATGGCGCTAGAGCGCTCCGAAGTGGGACGACACCTTTGCGGAGCCGCCAATGATGAGTGAATGGAGATTGTGTCCATCTTGAAAACAACGTCAAAATTAAGAAAAACATGCCAGAGCTGTGATCTTTACGCCAAATGGTAGGGACCATTGATCTTCAGAGAACTAGTAAAAGAAATAAATGAGTTGCTATATCACTTCGCCTGCAGTGTTCTTTGTTCTTGCCGTCGGTCTCCGTGTTTCCGCAATGATAAGCTAATGCAATTTTTGCCCATTTCGCCAAGCCATAGCTGAAGGACTAGTCTTTCTATCGCCTAGCTCTTTAATCGAATAAGTTGTGGCAGTAAAGCTTGGCATATTGCCGCTTGGACGTTGTCGTGCGTCACGTCATAACGTCACCATGACGTGATGACGTCACATATCTTACGTAGGCTATTACTCAGCTATTACAAGGTATGGCGACTTTCGGGTTACTTGACGTTGCAGGTCGTGTTCAGGGACAGTTTATGCCCTGTGTAACTTTTTTGGCGCAGGTGATAAGTATGCGTCAAAAATGACGTCATAGCTAACGTGCTCCTACGACATGTTGGACTTGCTTCATTTTCAGCCACTTTGGCAATAGCTGTCATAGCCCGAGTTGATACGTAGTGTATATTAAAGAAATAGAAGCCATCTTAAGCATTTTTGCAAACGTCAAATGACGTCATGTCGCGTCATGATGACGTATTATTAGATAAAAGGTAAAATTCGTAGCGCCATTCATAATGAGTCAAGCAATCGCTCTTGAGAAAAAAAAATCATGTTCACTTAAACTCTAATATGGCATTAAATTGGCGGGCGGAAGATGCGTTACACGACGCGATCCTCACGTCATCGGCACAAACGACGGTGTTACCTGTAATTTTGTTAATATCGGTTAATTGCTCATTGCACATTGCTCAAAATAGAGCCTGCGGTGCGCACGTTGTCGGATGAATGCGCTATTTGGCTCAAATTTCCCGTTATACGCGCTGTTTAGCCCGAATTGTCCCCGTATACGCGCTGTTTATCCAAAATTGCCCGCTATATGCGCTGTTCAGCTCAAAAAGCCCGTTATATTCGCTATTTAGCATAAATTGAGCGTTACATGCGCTTTTTAACTGACATTTACTCGCTACATGCGCAATTGAGCCCAAATTGCTCGTTATACGCGCTGTTTACCCTAAATTGCCCCTTAGATGCCCAGTGTACCTAGAATGTCCTGTTATACTTGCTATTTAGCCCAAATTGCCAGGTATGTGCGATATTTAGCTCAAATTGCATGCTGAAAGCTCTAGTTTGCGAACCAAAAGCTCTATTTTGCCAACAGAAAGCTCTATTTTGCGAACCAAAAGCTCCATGTTGTCAACAAAAAGCTCGATTTTGTAAACAGAAAGCGCTATTTAGTAAACAGAAAGCTATATTTGGAATAAGTTGCTATCCCACGCCGATATCTATGCTCAATTGCTCTCTGAAGGTCATATTTGGCCCAGCAAAAGCACTATTTACCCCAGATTGTACCTTAAAAGCTCTATTTGGGCCAAATTGTATGTGTAATGGCCTACTGGGTCAAATTTACTCACTAAAACTCTATTTTGCCCGCTGAAACCTCTATTTGATCCAAATTGTCAAGTGAAGGCACTAATTGACCCCTCAGATCCCGATTTGACCCCTCAGATCCAGATTTGACCTCTCAGATCCAGATTGACCCCTCAGATCCAGATTTGACCTCTCAGATCTAGATTTGATCCCTTAGATCCAGATTTGATCCCTCAGATCCAGATTTGATCCCTCAGATCCAGATTTGACCTCTCAGATCCAGATTTGACCTCTCAGATCCAGATTTGACCTCTCAGATCCAGATTGACCCCTCAGATCCAGATTTGATCCTCAGATCCAGATTTGACCCTTCAGATCCAAATTTGATCCCTCAGATCCAGATTTGATCCCTCAGATCCATATTGACCCCTCAGATCGAGAGTTGATCCTCAGATCAAGATTTGACCCTTCAGATCCAGATTTGATCCCTCAGATCCAGATTTGATCCCTCAGATCCAGATTGACCCCTCAGATCGAGAGTTGACCCTCAGATCAAGATTTGACCCTTCAGATCCAGATTTGATCCCTCAGATCCAGATTTGACCCTCAGATCCAGATTTGATCCCCCAGATCCAGATTTGATCCTTCAGATCCAGATTGGACCTCTCAGACCCAGAATTGACCTCTCAGATCTAGATTTGACCTCTCAGATCCTGATTGACCATTCAGATCCAGAGTGATCCTTCAGATCCAGATTTGACGTATCAGATCCAGACTTGACCTCTCAGATCCATATTGATCCCTCAGATCCAGATATCATTCACAGACGCCTATTTTGCCTCTCAGATCCATATTGACCTTTTCAGCTCCCCATTCGACCTGGACATCCACATTTGCCCTCTCAGATCCCGAGTAGTCATCTGGCATCCCCACTAGACCCGTCAGACCCAGATTTAATCTGTCGGATCCAGATTGGACTCATATGATTTTTATTGACTCCCTCAGAACCTGATGGAAGCCGCCAGATAGAGATTTGACAACTAGGATGCAGATTGACCCGTCGCATCCCTATTTGACCTTCAGATCCCGATTCGACCTTGGTGATCCTGATTGAACATTGCTAATCCAGATTGAACCCAACGAAACCAGCTTTGACCCGTCGTATACCAATGTGTCCCACGGATCCCGTTTCGAACCGTCGACTTCGACCCTGCACATCTCGATTTGTCCCACACAACCCTAATCGACCCATCAGATCCCTATGGGTCCCCCGAATCCTGATTAGCATCCCTATTCGAAGACCCTGCGGACCGCCACTTGCGAAGGACAACCCAAGGCATCATCGATACACGCCTGATCACTTCAGGGTGATTTTGTTTAGTCCTCTAATGAATGACCAGTGGCCACGGTGCTGTCATCCCAACACACACCCCGAGGAAATCCGGAAACAAAATTTGGGGAAAATTTCACAAAAATGTCATGCAGCGGCAATGTAAGAGACGACCTTGGGCAACAATACACACCATTTGGCCTACTAACTTTTTTTTTTTTTTTTTTTTTTTTTTCACACTAGGTCGGCACGAGCATTTGTAATACCATTCACTCAAGCCGCTGACCTAATTCCGAGGCCCCGTCTTGACCTCAAAACCACGCTCTCCCATTCAATGTAAAGTTCAAGCCAGGGGACCGAGCATATGTACTCAATGTACCGGAATCTAGAAATGGCCCTCATTCCCTAAATAATCATCGTGGAGTGTCGCGGTTTGGATCACCATGTTCAGAAAGACACGTTCTTTGACCCAGAGTCGATTTTCGTCATCATCAGTGTCCTCACTGAGTTCTTGTTATGACGAAAATTGAAATTTTCAATTTTCGGAATATGTCGGTTGGTCGTGTTTGTGTGTATGTATGTATGTATGTATGTATGTATGTCTGTCCCACTCGAAAACGGGAAGTCTCTTTGTGGCCTAACTGCTACATGTATCGTTTCGCAATCTTTAACATCTTATAGGCAGCTAATAGGGCTACAACATTCTCGTCACGCAGGTCGAAAGGTCAAAGGTCAAGGTCACAGCAATTTTTTGAAAAAATAACTAAAAACGCTTATATCTCCGTTAATATTAAGGCTAGAGATCTCGAATTAGGTTCAAAATGTGCCCCTCTTTTAGGTGCAGTTTTTGGATATTGTTCACTTTTTGATGCGTAATACTCATTTTCGAGGAAAACGAGATCATAGGTTTTGCGGAAAACGCACTAAATAACCTCTGTCAGTTTTTTCGCTTTTTGGCACATTTGCCATCAAGCTATCGCTATTATGTTTAAATATGTCATAGAAATATGAATTGAGATGAGTTGTGTCAAATCTTAGAGTTTCTAGATACGTCACGTGACGTCACGATGACGTCATTTTCGGTACTTACAAAAAATCATCGAAAATCAGAAAAAAATCACAAAAATGCGAGAGTAGCATTATATTGTAGGAAAAGTAGTTCCTCGTATAGCTACAAACTAAAAACAATACCTTCCTATCTTACTTCCGGTTCCAGGGCCGGGGGAATTTTTCTATGGGACTTCCCATGTTAAAAGGGCTGTATCTTTAGGCTGGGACAAAATGTTTTGTCGCGTATTTCACAAGTGCCTCCAGCAAACAACACCGCGATTTTTTCGTTAGTTGAACATGACGTTTAGTAGCCACAGTGCTTACTATATGCAATTAGAGCAAATAGTGACGTTACAGGATTTTTTTTACATTTGGCCAATGGTGAAAGATACGGCTTTTCGGTGTTAGCAGAGGCTCCCACGGGTGTCTTATTCAAGCCATCACTCAATGCTTGCAGCTGTGGATGGATAATACTAAGCTGAGTCATAATCTGTCAACATGGTTCCATAGCTACATTACTTTTCGGTATATAGTCGAAATCGTTTAACATGGGATCCTATGGGTAAAAATGAACTTGATCGAATATGACCTACTTTCGCTCAAGCTATTTCAGTCTCCTTCGCCACACAGTGCGGTAATATCATCTTAAAGCAAGTTATATGAAAAACACGGCGATCTCTGTATTACTTTTTGTTTCCATGGCAACGAAGCCACTGGCCCAATGATAAATATATAAATTCTGGCATGTTAAAGAAAAATCGTCAGAAATCAGATACAAATGCTAAAATTGCAATCTTTTCGCCAACTAGTTACCAATAAGCATCTTCAGATCACTTAGTGCTTTAATCCGGCGGATGTTGTCTAGTTATGGCGCTAGAGCGCTCCGAAGTGGGACGACACCTTTGCGGGGCCGCCAATGATGAGTGAAAGGAGATTGTGTCCATCTTGAAAAAATCGTCAAAAATCAGGAAAACAAGGTAGAGCTGTGATGTTGATGTCAAATGGTAGGGAACATTGATGGTCAAAAAAATAGTGAAAGAAACAAATTAGTTGCAATATCACTTCGCTTACAGTGTTCTTTGTTCTTGTCGTCGGTCTCCGTGTTTCCGCAATGATAAGCTAATGCAATTTTTGACCATTTCGCCAAGCCATAGCTGAAGGACTAATCTTTCTATCGCCTAGCTCTTTAATCGAATAAGTTGTGGCAGTAAAGGTTGGCATATTGCTGCTTGGACGTTGTCGTGCGTCACGTCATAACGTCACCGTGACGTCCTGACGTCACATATCTTACGTAGGCTATTACTCAGCTATTACAAGGTATGGCGACTTTCGGGTTGCTTGACGTTGCAGGTCGTGTTCAGGGACAGTTTGTGCCGTGTGTAACTTTTTAGGCGCAGGGGATAAGTATGCGTCAAAAATGACGTCATAGCTAACGTGCTCCTACGAAATGTTAGGTTTGCTTTATTTTCAGCCACTTTGGCAATAGCTGTCATAACCCGAGTTGATAAGTAGGTACATTAAAGAAATAGAAGCCGTCTTGAGCATTTTCGCGCACGTAAAATGACGTCATGTCTCGTTAAGACGAAAATTTTCAATTTTCGTCTTATGTCGGTGTGTTCGGTTTGTCTGTCTGCGTGTCTGTCTGTTTGTAACGTAAGACATTATCTTTCGAATGCCTTAAGATATCGACTTCCAAATTCACAGAAACATGCGGAATGGCAATTGTCAGGCTAAGTTTGTAGATGGGCCATGTAGGTCAAAGGTCAAGGTCACAGGAATTTGTTGAAATTCGCTTAACCATTAAAAGATAGAACCAAAAAACGGGAACATCGCTATAACGTTCGCAGTTTCCATTCAATCATGCTGCAAATTATTTCACGTATTGGGCCCATTAGTACCTTCTATATCGTTTTTCATTTGTGCAAATCTCCCGAATAGTTTTCCTGCTAAAAATTCCCAAAGTTTAACATGGGACCCTATGAGAGCATTTTGGCGGGAATCAGGCCTCCTTAATTTCTCCATGAAGGGTACATGTCAGACAAACCACACCTTGCGTGAGATATGACATTAGTATTTGGGCGTAAAATATTATATTGACCAAGGTCACGCTTCCAAGGTCAAGGTCACCTCAAGGTCAAGGTTACGAAACATGTTTTCCCGCGTAACTTTGTTAATATTTAGTTTTCGAGTTATTGGATGATCAATTTTGACATTGCAGACAGTGCAAAAAAATCGCTGTGACTACATAAATGCAGGTAGATGACTCATATGTGGTGGAATATGCCCCCATATTACTGACATCATGTATGCCAAATGCCATCGAAATACCAGTAGTTTCGACGCTGACAAATAATCACACTTTAGCATTGCCAAGCCCATTATAAAGCCTCGATACGGCTTGGCAGGGACATTCGGTCCGCCACCCAGATAGACTATGCCAAGAATTACGGCGATCGAACTGGCAGTATTCGTCCTGAATATTTCTCGCTATCGCTATTAAATTTTACGTAGGAACAATAGTTTTCACGCGACAGGCTCTGGAAATTTCAAAATTTTCCACAACAATTTTTTTCTTTAAATCTCCATGCGATTGACACGAGACTTTAAAGGGACACGAAGGGTTCCACTCAAGTACCCTATATCAAAAATTATCCCGATCGGACAGTTACTTTTTGTTTCCATGGCAACGCAAAAATTGCCCAATGGTAAAAGATAGGACATTTTTGAAATTTACTAGGAGCTCAAAACATAGACATCTATAAGCCACGTGACTTATCTTTGACACAACGATTACTTAAGGTCGTATCTTTAAATTGGTTATATTTCAGCAATCTGGGTCAAGGTTCAAGGTCGTGACCTTGACTATTGTAAATGTCGAGTGTTCGGTTGTAGCTCGAAAACTAAATAACACCTGAGCACCAAACTTACCCTGGCGGATAGGGGTGACGTAGCTTATGTCAAATCCAATCTCAGCTCGAACCCGGAGTGAGAAACGTAACGGTGCCAGAGCGCCTGGAAGTTGGGGGTTCGAACCCGACTTTTCTCGGCGGGCCGACGCCCCCAAGCCCGTCACGGTCTGCCTCCCCCCAAAAAACATTCATTTTCACCCCTTTGTGCTGGGGTCATTAATTATAGGGCGGGGACGGCAAAAGTCGGGCGACGGTTTGTGGTGAGGTATGTCAGTCAGTGAAATAGGCGCCTGGAGCGATAGACGTAATAAATAAAGCTTTCGTAGCTCGGCGGGCCGACGCCCCCAAGCCGTCACGGTCTGCCTCCACCCAAAAAACATTCTTTTTCACCCCTTTTGTGCTGATGCCATAAATTATAGGGCGCGGACGGCAAACGGCGGGCGACGATTAGTGGTGAGGTGGGGGTAAGAGGTACCTTATCGCTAATAATATATGTAGCGAACCTATCGGCCATGCATGTTGTCGCCGCACTTTCTGCGTATAAAGTTTCTCATATCGGGTCATCAACAACACTGAGTCATGTATAGTACAAAGTCAGACAAATAAATAAACGAGACCAGGAATTTATATTACCCTTTTTACAGGGTCGCTATGGTGTAAATATTCTTCAGGCGTACTCACACAACCTATTTGGACATAAGGTTTTTCTGTCATGGCTGTCCCCATCCCCCTCACACGTCTGGCCATAATGATCCTATCGTGTATCACGTGTCTGTATGACGTATATCGTGTCTCGTATCATGTTTTATCACATGCTCGGCGGGCCGACTCCCTCAAGCCGTCTCAGATTAGGGGTGCCCGCCCGAAGAACACGAGCAGCCAACCGCCCCTTCCACACCGGGTGCCAATTGATGCCGGACAGAGCTGACATTTGTGGTGAAAGAGATATACCCCTATTGAGGAAACATTTTAAAACTTGCGACCGGGGGTTGGGGAAGAACGTTCTTTCAAAGAGCGGGTTTGCCGTGAAAAGGGGCTCTGCATGGAACTGCAACATTTTGAGGGTAAAACACCCCTTCCGTGCGGATTTCGGCGGTAAAACGCCTTTTTCGAGCAGATTTTCAGGGTGAAACGCCCATAAGTGCGGGCGGGTTTCGGAGGTGAAAAAGATAGGGGCTTTACCGCGCGCCACCCCCCCCCCCCTCCCCCACCCTCCCCCGCTCGTAGTTTGCGATTATCTAGATAACCGACCGATACCCTAATCAACTGCTATTTGCAGTAAATTTATTCCACTCTCATCATTTGGGTGATTGGCAGATAAGGGCACATTGCGTCGCCTAGAATACACATATCACCTTCAGTCTTGCACAAACATTTCGTCCTAACACAGTAAAAAAACATTGTTATTGTTTTGTTTTTCAATTTCATGGGACAGGTAAATTCCTGCGAGTGTGGGTCACTGAGACTCATGCACTGCGTGAGTGCATGAGCCGCACTGAGACCGAGTGGGTGCATGAGCCGCACTGAGACTGAGTGAGTGCACGAGCCTTGTGTCAGTGTGTGCAGTGCGGTGTGACCAGTCACAGTGACAAGACTCTAAAAAAAATCTCAATCTATAACGGCTCCGTTTTGCATTATGTAATGGTGTCACGCTCAAACTTGCTCTACAGGATGTACGCTTGAAGGGGCCGCAGAGAGGTGTCTTGTGAGACCTGCATGGAGCACTGCTAGTGAAGCTACATGTATTGCTTTTAAATATAGGTTATACATAATAAAGAGGCTTTTACCTGTGTTTTTTCTATAATGCAGGGTCTAACTTTATAAGACTGCTAATGAAAAAAATGGGCAACAAAAAACTCTTACATAAATATTAGCTGTATATGATGTAGACCTAAATGTAAAATTGTTGTATGAGCAGGTTTGAGCTTAGAAGAATATTTAAAAATACATACCGGTATTAGCTGTATATGAGCAGCTTTCGAAGTATAAACTACTTCAGCGGATGCAGGTAAAATTTAACAGCGGCAGTGACAATAGATACATTTACACATTTACTCTAGCTCAGTATAGACCTATGCAGCCCAAGAACCAGACACATCTGAGACAGTCTCAGACAGTTGTTTTTACAACAGTCTCAGACATAAGCCCATCTTCTACACATGCCGCAGGAGTCCACTCGCCTTTCCGCAATAAATTTCAAACTTCGCGCATGCGCACTACAATTTGGAACCGATATATCCGCTATGCGGCAGTGCAATCTTCCTCCTGGTGGGGGGGGGGGGTCCGCGGTAAAGCCTCCCCCCTCCCTTTTCACCGCCAAAATACGCTTAGCAACAACAAATCATTCCCCCCCCCCTGCCCCCCAAAAATATACTTTTTTCAAAGACTATTTCTATCTTGACAAAATTAAACTATATATATGGTTTTCCATTTACATCTAACCTCATATATTATCTGAATGCGCACATGCAACGACAGATTTCTACCCAGAAAATTAAAATATAACTGCATTACCCTAAAAGTGTTTTCACACTCTAATATCAACAACACCCATTTTCAGTCATTTGGGGGATTCTTACAGCTTGAACATACGAAAAAACGAAAACCTACATAACATATAGGGGTCCGCTGCAAATAGCCACTCTCTCTACTACAATAATTGTCAACAACATTGGCACAAAATATATTTAATATAGCCATAATTAAAGAGCAAAGACGCTATCTCCCCACCTCACATCAAATTTGGGCGGGAAAATCAATTTCTTGATTTTAGGTCTTTTCTCTACATTGTTGGGTTACAAACCATAGACAGTTACATAGTACGTCTTCTGAGGTTTTCGTTGATGTATGTACTTACTCAGGCGAAAATACAAGATCTGCTAAAAGTATGGCCGACGTCATCTTAAGATCAAAGCTCAAGTGACTGGCCCCCCTGCCTCACTCAAGCCGCTGACCAAATTCCGAGGCCCCGTCTTGAACTCAAAACCACGCTATCATAGTCAATGTAAAGTTCAAGCCAGGGGACCGAGCATATGTACTCAATGTACTGGAATTTTTTTGAAATGGCCCACATTCCCTTGATATTCATCGTGGACGGTCGCGGTTTCGATCAACATGTTCAGAAGAACACGCTCTTTGACCTAAAGTCAATTTTCGTCATCATCAGTGTCCCACTGAGTTCTTGTTTGTATGTCTGTCTCACTCAAAAACGGGAAGTCTCCTTGTGGCCTAACGGCTGTATGTATTAGTTCGCAGTCTTTAGTACCTAATAGCTAGGCTATAGGGCTACAACATTCTCGTCATGCAGGTCGAAAGGTCAAAGGTCAAGGTCACAGCGATTTTTTGAAAAAATAACTAAAAACGCTTATATCTCCGTTAATATTTAAGCTAGAGATCTCGGATTAGTTTCAGAATGTGCCCCTGTTTCAGGTGCAGTTTTCGGGTATTGTTGACTTTTTGATGCGTAATACTCATTTTCGAGCAAAATGAGGTAATAGGTTTTGCGCAAAATGCACAAAATGACCTCTGTCAGTTTTCACGCTTTTTGACACATTTAACATCAAGCTATCGCTATGCGGTTCTAATATGTCATAGAAATATGAATTGTAATGACTTGTGTTGAATCTTATAGTTTTCTGATACGTCACGTGACGTCACGATGACGTCACTTTTGGTACTTACAAAAAATCAGAAAAAATCAGAAAAAAATCACAAAAATGCGAGAGTAGCATTATATTGTAGGAAAAGTAGTTCCTCGTATAGCTACAAACTAAAAAGAATACGTTCCTATCTTACTTCCGGTTCCAGGGCCGGGGAGATTTCTCTATGGGACTTCCCATGTTAAAAGGGCTGTATCTTTAGGCTGGGAAAAAATGTTTTGTCGCGTATGTCGCAAGTGCCTCCAGCAAACAACACCCGGATTTTTGTCTTAGTTAAACATGATACCTAGTAGCAACAGTGCTTATCATATGCAATTGGAGAAAAAAGTGACGTCACAGGATTTTTTCGAAATTTGGCCTATGGTGAAAGATACGGCTTTTTGGTGTCAGCAGAGGCTCCCACGGGTGTTCTATTCAAGCCATCACTCAATGCTTGCAGCTGTGGATGGATAATACTAAGCTGAATCATAAGCTGTCAATATGGTTCCATAGCCACATTACTTTTTGGTATATAGTCGAAATCGTTTAACATGGGATCCTATGGAGAAAAATGAACTTGATCGAATATGACCTACTTCCGCTCAAGCTATTTCAGTCTCCTTCGCCACACAGTGAGGTAATATCACTTTAAAGCAAGATATAAGAAAAACACGGCGATCTCTGTACTACTTTTTGTTTCCATGGCAACGAAGCCACTGGCCTAATGATAAACATACAGATTGTGGCCATTTAAAGAAAAATCGTCAAAAAACAGATACAAATGCTAAAATTGCAATCTTTTCGCTAACTAATTGCCAATATGCATCTTCAGATCACTCAGTGCTTTAGTTAGGCGGAGGTTGTTTAGTTATGGTGCTAGAGCGCTCCAAAGTGGGACGACACCTTTGCGGGGCCGCCAATGATGAGTGAATGGAGATTGTGTCCATCTTGAAAAAATCGTCAAAAATCAGAAAAACAAGCTAGATCTGTGATGTTTGCGTCAGATGGTAGGGAACATTGATGGTCAGAAAAATAGTAAAAGAAACAAATTAGTTGCTATATCACTTGGCTTACAGTGTTCTTTGTTCTTGTCGTCGGTCTCCGTGTTTCCGCAATGATAAGCTAATGCAATTTTTGACCATTTCGCCAAGCCATAGCTGAAGGACTAATCTTACTATCGCCTAGCTCTTTAATCGAATAAGTTGTGGCAGTAAAGCTTGGCATATTGCCGCTTGGACGTTGTCGTGCGTCACGTCATAACGTCACCCTGACGTCATGACGTCACATATCTTACGTAGGCTATTACTCAGCTATTACAAGGTATGGCGACTTTCGGGTTGCTTGACGTTGCAGGTCGTGTTCAGGGACATTTTGTGCCGTGTGTAACTTGTTTGGCGCAGGGGATAAGTATGCGTCAAAAATGACGTCATAGCTAACGTGCTCCTACAACATGTTGGGTTTGCTTTATTTTCAGCCACTTTGGCAATAGCTGTCATAGCCTGAGTTGATACGTAGGTATATTAAAGAAATAGAAGCCATCTTAAGCATTTTCGCAAACGTCAAATGACGTCATGTCGCGTCACGATGACGCATTATTAGATAAAAAGTAAAATTCGTAGCGCCATTCATAATGAGTCAAGCAATCACTCTTGAGAATAAAAATTTCATGTTCACTTAAACTCTAATATGGCATTAAATTCGCGGGCGGAAGATGCGTCACATGACGCGATTATCACGTCACCGGCACAAACGACGGCTTTACCTGTAATTCCGTCAATATCGGTTAATTAATTGCTCATTGCCCACTGCTCAAAATAGAGCCTGCGGTGCGCACGTTATCAGATGAATGCGCTATTTGGCTCAAATTTCCCGTTATACGCGCTGTTTAGCCCGAATTGTCCGGTATACGCGCTGTTTATCCAAAATTGCCCCCAATATGCGCTGTTCAGCTCAAATCGCCCGTTATATTCGCTATTTAGCATAAATTGAGCGTTACATGCGCTTTTTAACTTACAATTACCCGCTACATGCGCAATTGAGCCCAAATTGCTCGTTATACGCGCTGTTTACCCTAAATTGCCCCTTAGATGCCCAGTGTACCTAGAATGTCCTGTTATACTTGCTATTTAGCCCAAATTGCCAGGTATGTGCGATATTTAGCTCAAATTGCATGCTGAAAGCTCTAGTTTGCGAACCAAAAGCTCTATTTTGCCAACAGAAAGCTCTATTTTGCGAACCAAAAGCTCCATGTTGTCAACAAAAAGCTCGATTTTGTACACAGAAAGCGCTATTTAGTAAACAGAAAGCTATATTTGGAATAAGTTGCTATCCCACGCCGATATCTATGCTCAATTGTTCTCTGAAGGTCATATTTGGCCCAGCAAAAGCACTATTTACCCCAGATTGTACCTTAAAAGCTCTATTGTATGTGTAATGGCCTACTGGGTCAAATTTACTCACTAAAACTCTATTTTGCCCGCTGAAACCTCTATTTGATCCAAATTGTCAAGTGAAGGCACTAATTGACCCCTCAGATCCCGATTTGACCTCTCAGATCCAGATTTGACCTCTCAGATCCAGATTGACCCCTCAGATCCAGATTTGACCTCTCAGATCTAGATTGACACCTTAGATCCAGATTGACCCCTCAGATCCAGATTTGACCCTTCAAATCCAGATTTGATCCCTCAGATCCAGATTTGACCTCTCAGATCCATATTTGTCCTCTCAGATCCAGATTGACCCCTCAGATCCAGATTTGACCCTCAGATCCAGATTTGATCCCTCAGATCCAGATTTGACCTCTCAGATCAAGATTTGACCTCTCAGATCCAGATTTGACCTCTCAGATCCAGATTTGATCCCTCAGATCCAGATTTGACCTCTCAGATCAAGATTTGACCTCTCAGATCCAGATTTGGCCTCTCAGATCCAGATTGACCCCTCAGATCCAGATTTGATCCTCAGATCCAGATTTGACCCTTCAGATCCAGATTTGATCCCTCAGATCCAGATTGACCCCTCAGATCGAGAGTTGACCCTCAGATCAAGATTTGACCCTTCAGATCCAGATTTGATCCCTCAGATCCAGATTTGATCCCTCAGATCCAGATTGATCCCTCAGATTGAGAGTTGACCCTCAGATCAAGATTTGACCCTTCAGATCCAGATTTGATCCCTCAGATCAAGATTTGACCCTTCAGATCCAGATTTGATCCCTCAGATCCAGATTTGACCCTCAGATCCAGATTTGATCCCCCAGATCCAGATTTGATCCTTCAGATCCAGATTGGACCTCTCAGACCCAGAATTGACCTCTCAGATCTAGATTTGACCTCTCAGATCCTGATTGACCATTCAGATCCAGAGTGATCCTTCAGATCCAGATTTGACGTATCAGATCCAGACTTGACCTCTCAGATCCATATTGATCCCTCAGATCCAGATATCATTCACAGACGCCTATTTTGCCTCTCAGATCCATATTGACCTTTTCAGCTCCCCATTCGACCTGGACATCCACATTTGCCCTCTCAGATCCCGAGTAGGCATCTGGCATCCCCACTAGACCCGTCAGACCCAGATTTAATCTGTCGGATCCAGATTGGACTCATATGATTTATATTGACTCCCTCAGAACCTGATGGAAGCCGCCAGATAGAGATTTGACAACTAGAATGCAGATTGACCCGTCGCATCCCTATTTGACCTTCAGATCCCGATTCGACCTTGGTGATCCTGATTGAACATTGCTAATCCAGATTGAACCCAACGAAACCAGCTTTGACCCGTCGTATACCAATGTGTCCCACGGATCCCGTTTCGAACCATCGACACCGACCCTGCACATCTCGATGTGTCCCACACAACCCTAATCGACCGATCAGATCCCTATTGGTCCCCCGAATCCTGATTAGCATCCCTATTCGAAGACCCTGCGGACCGCCACTTGCGGAGGACAACCCAAGGCATCATCGATACACGCCTGATCACTTCAGGGTGATTTTGTTTAGTCCTCTAATGAATGACCAGTGGCCACGGTGCTGTCATCCCAACACACACCCCAAGGTCCACACTAGGTCGGCACGAGCATTTGTAATACCATTCACTCAAGCCGCTGACCTAATTCCGAGGCCCCGTCTTGACCTCAAAGCCACGCTATCATATTCAATGTAAAGTTCAAGCCAGGGGACCGAGCATATGTACTCAATGTACCGGAATCTAGAAATGGCCCTCATTCCCTTAATAATCATCGTGGAGGGTCGCGGTTTTTTATCACCATGTTCAGAAAGACACGTTCTGTGACCCAAAGTCGATTTTCGTCATCATCAGTGTCCCACTGAGTTCTTGGTTCTTTGTCGGTCTTCCCGTCCAAAAGGCGTGTATGTCTGTCTCACTCGAGAATTGCAAGTCTCATTGCGTCCTACCAACCGTATACATTATTTCACAGTACTTTGTGCCTGATAGCCTAGCGACAGGGCTACAATATACTTGTCACGCAAATCGAAAGGTCAAAGGTCAATGTCACAGCGACGTTTTGACAAAACCCATTAAACACGCTTATATATTCGTTAATATTAAAGCTAGAAATCTCTGGTCAGTTTCCGAATGTGCTACTAATAAGGGCGCAGTTTTCATATATTGTTCACTTCTTGACGCGTATGCTCATTTTCGAGTAATATGAGCTCATAAGTTTTGAGGAAAACGCACTAAATGACCTCTGCTAATGTTTTCGTTTTTGACCCATTTATCTTCAAGCTATCGCTATAACGTTCTAATATGTCATAGAAATATGAACTGAGATGATTTGTGTCGAATCTTAGAGTGTTTTGATGCGTCACGTGACGTCACGATGACGTAACTTTTGGTACTTACCAAAACTTGTCAAAAATCGGAAAAAATCATAAAAATACACGAGTAGCGTCTTTTGTAGAGAAAGTGGTTCCTCGTATAGCTGCGAAGTAAAAACGATACGTTCCTATCTTACTTCCGGTTCTTAGATAAAAATGCTAAAATTGCAATCTTTTCGCCAACTAGTTGCCAATAAGCATCTTCAGAGTGCTTTAATCAGGCGGAGGTTGTCTAGTTATGGCGCTAGAGTCAGATCGGGTCACATAGAACGCTTGATACTGGAGCGTCGTCGCGTCGGGTCAAACGAAACTTGACTTCTGATTTATCTTGGCCACGAAGATGTCTGCCGCAGCCCCTCAACTTAATGCCTGGCGACCCTTGTGTGTGACTGTTATCCTAATCGCTTAGAACTAGAGCTACGCCCACCCGATCCACACGTTTTTCATGCAAGTATGTTCGCGGTTAACAGTTAACGAACGACCGCCGGATGCAGTTCGCGTTCCTGATGGCTGCTTCAAGAGATTTACTGACCTAAGTTGGATACTTTAAATACGTCGTAATAAGTCAATAATAAGACAATGTTAAGTGGGAGTAATGGTCAGACGCGCTCTACCTCATCAGTTTGCTCTCGAATCGCCCACCCAATGTCGATGCCGGTCACGTACCACCCACTTCGGACCGGACACCTGTGCTCCTTTCACCAGCGGCAATGTTCTGGGCCTGTCCTAACCTTCCTGGATGCTTGTCTGCCGCCACCTTGCACCCACCCCGCCGACAAACCTACGTTATTATGCACAAGTGTTAGCAAACAGTCGCCGAGTAGCAGGATACCTGCTTCAAGGGACATTAAACTACTATCATGCTGTAATGTAATCGTTGCAGTAATGTCAAGAATGCACTGTTACGGCGAGCTGAGAAATTGAGACTAAGTGAGTGCCGTGAAACAAAATTTCTTCTCTGTTGGTAGTCGCAAAATCGACAATCACAGTTATTGCCCTCGGGAAGAGGGGGGGTGGGGGGGTAGAAACCAGCAAAATCAATTGCACTGCACTAATGGACGCGAGCCCTATTTGAAACAACGATTCCCTTTAAACTTACTCATAGAGCAATATCTTCCCTTAAACTTAATCTTCCCGAAACTTAAACAATATTTGAAATAAGGTGTATATGTTCTTAGTGATAAGGATACACATATTTTTATACAATAATATGCATGTTCTAAAGCCACTTTTTATGCCGAACTCGTGCCAACGAAATGGATTATTCTAGGAAATGGCAGGCGTGAGTCATATGTGAACTTTGTTTTTATATATGTACAAACTAATGAAAAATATTGTTCACATGTTAAGCACTGTATGTCAGATAAATTACTGATGCCACATAAATTTCCAATGCCAAATACATTATTTATACCTAGCAATCAAAAGGCATAACACAAATTTCCCTTGCCCGTGAACTGACCCGCTTATGTATGGAAGCACAAAGTGAAACTACGGAGACACGCTTAGGGTGATCCATGTTGGCAGAATGAGTGGGAAGGCGGTTGTTACACATTTACAAATTGATAACTTTGTAAGCGGGTTAGAGTCAGGAAAAGCGTGAGAATGTCTGTTACTTCATGGGGGACGTGTTTTGCTGGCGAAAGTACAAGATCTGCTAAAAGTATGGCCGACGTCATGTTAAGATCAAAGCTCAAGTGACTGGCCCCCCTGCCTCACTCAAGCCGCTGACCAAATTCCGAGGCCCCGTCTTGACCTCAAAACCACGCTATCATAGTCAATGTAAAGTTCAAGCCAGGGGACCGAGCATATGTACTCAATGTACTGGATTTTTTTTTGAAATGGCCCACATTCCCTTGATATTCATCGTGGACGGTCGCGGTTTCGATCAACATGTTCAGAAAAACACGCTCTTTGACCTAAAGTCAATTTTCGTCATCATCAGTGTCACACTGAGTTCTTGTATGTTTGTTATGACGAAAATTTTCAATTTTCGTCATATGTCGGTCGGTCGTGTTTGTATGTTTGTTATGACGAAAATTGAAATTTTCAATTTTCGGAATATGTCAGTTGGTCGTGTTTGTTATGACGAAAATTGAAATTTTCAATTTTCGGCATATGTCGGTTGGTCGTGTTTGTGTGTATGTATGTATGTATGTATGTATGTATGTATGTATGTATGTATGTCTGTCCCACTCGAAAACGGGAAGTCTCTTTGTGGCCTAACTGCTACATGTATCGTTTCGCAATCTTTAACATCTTATAGCCAGCTAATAGGGCTACAACATTCTCGTCACGCAGGTCGAAAGGTCAAAGGTCAAGGTCACAGCGATTTTTTAAAAAAATAACTAAAAACGCTTATATCTCCGTTAATATTAAAGCTAGAGATCTCGGATTAGTTTCAAAATGTGCCCCTCTTTCAGGTGCAGTTTTCGGGTATTGTTCACTTTTTGATGCGTAATACTCATTTTCGAGGAAAACGAGGTCATAGGTTTTGCGGATAACGCACTAAATGACCTCTGTCAGTTTTTTCGCTTTTTGGCACATTTGCCATCAAGCTATCGCTATGATGTTCAAATATGTCATAGAAATATGAATTGTGATGACTTGTGTTGAATCTTAGAGTTTTCTGATACGTCACGTGACGTCACGATGACGTCACTTTTGGTACTTGCAAAAAATTATCAAAAATCTGAAAAAAATCACAAAAATGCGAGAGTAACATTATATTGTAGGAAAAGTAGTTCCTCGTATAGCTACAAACTAAAAAGAATACGTTCCTATCTTACTTCCGGTTCCAGGGCCGGGGGAATTTCTCTATGGGATTTCCCATGTTAAAAGGGCTGTATCTTTAGGCTGGGAAAAAATGTTTTGTCATGTATGTCGCAAGTGCCTCCAGCAAACAACACCGGGATTTTTTTATTAGTTGAACATGACGTCTAGTAGCCACAGTGCTTACCATATGCAATTAGAGCAAATAGTGACGTCACAGGATTTTTTGGAAATTTAACCAATGGTGAAAGATACGGCTTTTTGGTGTTAGCAGAGGCTCCCACGGGTGTTCTATTCAAGCCATCACTCAATGCTTGCAGCTGTGGATGGATAATACTAAGCTGAGTCATAATCTGTCAACATGGTTCCATAGCCACATTATTTTTCGGTAAATAGTCGAAATCGTTTAACATGGGATCCTATGGGGAAAAATGAACTTGATCGAATATGACCTACTTCCGTTCAAGCTATTTCAGTCTCCTTCGCCACACAGTGAGATAATATCATCTTAAAGCAAGTTATAAGAAACACACGGCGATCTCTGTATTAATTTTTGTTTCCATGGCAACGAAGCCACTGGCCTAATGATAAACATACAGATTCCTGCCATTGAAAGAAAAATCGTCAAAAATCAGATAACAATGCTAAAATTGTATTCTTTTCGCCAACTAGTTGCCAATAAGCATCTTCAGATCACTTAGTGCTTTAACTAGGCGGATCTTGTCTAGTTATGGCGCTAGAGCGCTCCGAAGTGGGACGACACCTTCGCGGGGCCGCCAATGATGAGTGAATGGAGATTGTGTCCATCTTGAAAACAACGTCAAAAATCAGAAAAACAAGCTAGAGCTGTGACGTTTGCGTCAAATGGTAGGGAACATTGATGGTCAGAAAAATAGTAAAAGAAACAAATTGGTTGCTATATCGCTTCGCCTACAGTGTTCTTTGTTCTTGTCGTCGGTCTCCGTGTTTCCGCAATGATAAGCTAATGCAATTTTTGGCCATTTCGCCAAGCCATAGCTGAAGGACTAGTCTTTCTATCGCCTAGCTCTTTAATCGAATAAGTTGTGGCAGTAAAGCTTGGCATATTGCCGCTTGGACGTTGTCGTGCGTCACGTCATAACGTCACCATGACGTCATGACGTCACATATCTTACGTAGGCTATTACTCAGCTATTACAAGGTATGGCGACTTTCGGGTTACTTGACGTTGCAGGTCGTGTTCAGGGACAGTTTATGCCCTGTGTAACTTTTTTGGCGCAGGGGATGCGTCAAAAATGACGTCATAGCTAACGTGCTCCTACGACATGTTGGATTTGTTTCATTTTCAGCCACTTTGGCAATAGCTGTCATAGCCCGAGTTGATATGTAGGTATATTAAAGAAATAGAAGCCATCTTAAGCATTTTTGCAAACGTCAAATGACGTCATGTCGCGTCACGATGACGTATTATTAGATAAAAAGTAAAATTCGTAGCGCCATTCATAATGAGTCAAGCAATCGCTCTTGAGAAAAAAAAATCATGTTCACTTAAACTCTAATATGGCATTAAATTGGCGGGCGGAAGATGCGTTACACGACGCGATCCTCACGTCATCGGCACAAACGACGGTGTTACCTGTAATTTTGTTAATATCGGTTAATTGCTCATTGCACATTGCTCAAAATAGAGCCTGCGGTGCGCACGTTGTCGGATGAATGCGCTATTTGGCTCAAATTTCCCGTTATGCGCGCTGTTTAGCCCGAATTGTCCCCGTATACGCGCTGTTGATCCAAAATTGCCCGCTATATGCGCTGTTCAGCTCAAAAAGCCAGTTATATTCGCTATTTAGCATAAATTGAGCGTTACATGCGCTTTTTAACTGACAATTACCCGCTACATGCGCAATTGAGCCCAAATTGCTCGTTATACGCGCTGTTTACCCTAAATTGCCCCTTAGATGCCCAGTGTACCTAGAATGTCCTGTTATACTTGCTATTTAGCCCAAATTGCCAGGTATGTGCGATATTTAGCTCAAATTGCATGCTGAAAGCTCTAGTTTGCGAACCAAAAGCTCCATTTTGCCAACAGAAAGCTCTATTTTGCGAACCAAAAGCTCCATGTTGTCAACAAAAAGCTCGATTTTGTAAACAGAAAGCGCTATTTAGTAAACAGAAAGCTATATTTGGAATAAGTTGCTATCCCACGCCGATATCTATGCTCAATTGCTCTCTGAAGGTCATATTTGGCCCAGCAAAAGCACTATTTACCCCAGATTGTACCTTAAAAGCTCTATTTGGGCCAAATTGTATGTGTAATGGCCTACTGGGTCAAATTTACTCACTAAAACTCTATTTTGCCCGCTGAAACCTCTATTTGATCCAAATTGTCAAGTGAAGGCACTAATTGACCCCTCAGATCCAGATTTGACCTCTCAGATCCAGATTGACCCCTCAAATCCAGATTTGTCCTTTGAGATCCACTAGTGTCCATACGGTGAGATGGCTACAATATCCATCAAATGCTTACCATGAAAGCAATGAGGGTTAAAATGTTACATATTTATTATCATAAACAAATATTATACATACATATGGCCTACCATAGCTTCATAATACAACTTATGGTGATCGATACATGAATTAATCATTCCTAGCAGCGAAATTAATCATTAAACAGAGACATATACTTAAATCAGGCCAATCGCTAATACATTGATGACCGATAAGTCCTTCGATAACTTGATCATCCAACGTATGGTGACCGATATATGAATTCATCATTTATAGCAGCGAAATTAATCATTAAGCAGAGAAATATACTTAAATCAGGCCAATCGCTAATACATTGATGACCGATAAGTCCTTCGATAACTTGATCATCCAACGTATGGTGACCGATACATGAATTCATCATTTATAGCAGCAAAATTAATCATTAAGCAGAGAAATATACTTAAATCAGGCCAATCGCTAATACATTGATGACCGATAAATCCTTCGATAACTTGATCATCCAACGTATGGTGACGGATACATGAATTCATCATTTATAGCAGCGAAATTAATCATTATAAACAGAGAAATATACTTAAATCAGACCCATCGCTAATACATTTATATCCGCTAACTTTTTAATACAACATATCATAATCGTGGCATGAATTAATCCTCATCGCATGATATTCCACGTAATTCAAAACAATGGCGATAAATAATTGTGCAGTGCTGTATCTATCATTGCCTCGTCTCGTATTGGAGAAGCATGCATTCCTTCGGGGCGGCCCCCAGAATTGCCACCACTGCATATCCTGTAAATATATGTCTTAGTTGGAGTAACATGTATATCTCAGTCAGTTGATCAAGCCAATTGGCAATTCTATTAGTAAAATAGACAGTTGAAGGCCAATTTGATTTAAAGAAAAACAAGTGGATTTGTTTAAGATTGGTAGGCTACTTGGTACATGAAATATAACACACTATACCTATCCAGTGAGGCGGCGCGTTTTGGCTAAACTAGTTTTAAAAAAGTCATGTGACACTCGACATGTCATAAAAAATAGCAGCACACCCGCCTTATTAAGCTGGGCGGCTCATATTGTCGCTCATTCAGGCATACCAAATTTACTAGTATTCCACTACACACGTCGTTCTGCCCTCATCGAAGCAATTAGATACGCCAACCTTAGGTCAGATACTTTCAATAAAATCGCACTAAACACTTACCTGCTTCACCTTTTAGCGAATTCAAATCCATTTTCGTTTTGGTTCGCCGCCTGGCCGCCCGCCAATCGTTGTTTAGGTTACACACCAATAGAAACCATCCCCATGTTAAGTAATGCAAAAACCCAAATTTGCAACCCCATGCTAGAAAAAAATCGGTAACTAGGTTTGACTATATGGACCATAGGAAATTATAGAGCAAGTATCCAACTTTATTTTAAAAACAAACAGAATATAGGTTCACGTGCGATATTTTTAGCTACAGCTACAGTATGACACCCCCCGTAGCGTGACCCACCGAAAATGAAACAACCAGCGAATCATCATGTGATGAGGTCGACCGAACCACGCACCCGTAACGTCCGCAAGCATGATCAAATACGCCACAGATTAATGCAACAGGCAGTAATCCGGCCAATCATTTGTAAAAGAAACAATGTATACAAAGAAAGAAGTAACCAGTAACCATATAACCCTGATATACCATCATATTTACACGCACTACTTGACGGTATATACTTTTTCTACATACGCACCACCTATGCTATTGGTGTGTAACCTTTACGCTCACAACGAACGTCTGCCCAAGGCTCACTTTCTCTTCATGCATGTATCGGGGGTTTCAGGGCCCACGGCATTTCTCTATGGGACTTTTGTGGCGTTTTCAGTTCAAAGGGCCATAACTCGGTTAATATTTGAGCTAGGGAACCCAGATTTGACATGAAGCGAGAGAGATGTCGGCTTATCTATGGTAAATCTCACCCGATTTGCCCTAGGACGCTTAGTTTGGCCGCTGGAGCGCTCGCAAGAGTTGCACCCCCCTTTGCTGAGGCTCCCATTATGAGTGAATAGCGATATCGACCGGCACTCCTTACTCGTCGATGGCCGCCGTTCGCTTCATAGCGACGCTAGAGAGTCGGGACTGGTTGCAAAATACACCCTTTTTGATCCAAAGTCGATTTTCGTCATCGTCAGTGTGCTCACTGACCTCTTGGTTCTTTGTCGGTCTTCCCGTCCAAAAGGCGTGTATGTCTGTCTCACTCGAGAATTGCAAGTCTCATTGCGTCCTAACAACCGTATACATTCATTCGCATTAGTTTGTGCCTGATAGCTTGGCGATAGGGCTACGATATACTCATCACGCAGATCGAAAGGTCAAAGGTCAAGGTCACAGCGATGTTTTGACAAAAATCATTGAACACGCTTATATCTCCGTTAATATTAAAGCTAAAGATCTCTGGTTAGTTTCAGAATGTGCTACTAATTAGGGCGCAGTTTTATATTCATTTTCGAGTAGTATGAGCTCAGAAGTTTTGAGGAAAACGCACTAAATGACCTCTGTCAGTGTTTTCGCCCGATGACCCATTTACCTTCAAGTTATCGCTATAACGTTCTAATATGTCATAGAAATATGAACTGAGATGATTTGTGTCGAATCTTAGAGTTTTTGATGCGTCACGTGACGTCACGATGACGTCACTTTTGGTACTTACCAAAAATCGTCAAAAATCTGAAAAAAATCATAAAAATGCCGGAGTAGCGTCATTTTGTAGGAAACGAGGTTCCCCTTATAGCCACAAATTAAAAACGATACGTTCCTATCTTACTTCCGGTTCCAGGGCCGACGGCATTTCTCTATGGGACTTTTGTGGCGTTTCGACCTTCAAAGGGCCATAACTCGGTTAATAATTGAGCTAGGGAACCCAGATTTGACATGAAGCGAGAGAGAGATGTCGGCTTATCTGTGGTAAATCTCACCAGATTTGCCCTAGGACGCTTAGTTTGGCCGCTAGAGCGCTCGCAAGAGTTGCACCCCCCTTTGCTGAGGCTCCCATTATGAGTGAATAGCGATATCGACCGGCACGCCTTACTCGTCGATGGCCGCCGTTCGCTTAATAGCGACGCTAGAGAGTCGGGACTGGTCGCAAAGTACACGCCCTTTGACCCAAATTCGATTTTCGTCATCATCAGTGTCCTCACTGACTTCTTGTTTGTATGTATGTATGTCTGTCCCACTCGAAAACGGGAAGTCTCTTTGTGGCCTAACTGCTACATGTATCGTTTCGCAATCTTTAACATCTAATAGCCAGCTAATAGGGCTACAACATTCTCGTCACGCAGGTCGAAAGGTCAAAGGTCAAGGTCACAGCGATTTTTTGAAAAAATAACTAAAAACGCTTATATCTCCGTTAATATTACAGCTAGAGATCTCGAGTTAGTTTCAAAATGTGCCCCTCTGTCAGGTGCAGTTTTCGGATATTGTTCACTTTTTGATGCGTAATACTCATTTTCGAGGAAAACGAGGTCATAGGTTTTGCGGAAAACGCACTAAATGACCTCTGTCAGTTTTTTCGCTTTTCGGTACATTTACCATCAAGCTATCGCTATGATGTTCAAATATGTCATAGAAATATGAATTGAGATGAGTTGTGTCAAATCTTTGAGTTTCCTGATACGTCACGTGACGTCACGATGACGTCACTTTCAGTACTTACAAAAAATCATCAAAAATCAGAAAAAAATCACAAAAATGCGAGAGTAGCATTATATTGTAGGAAAAGTGGTTCCTCGTATAGCTACAAACTAAAAACAATACGTTCCTATCTTACTTCCGGTTCCAGGGCCGGGGGAATTTCTCTATGGGACTTCCCATGTTAAAAGGGCTGTATCTTTAGGCTGGGAAAAAATGTTTTGTCGCGTATGTCGCAAGTGCCTCCAGCAAACAACACCGGGATTTTTTCGTTAGTTGAACATGACGTCTAGTAGCCACAGTGCTTACCATATGCAATTAGAGCAAATAGTGACGTGACAGGATTTTTTTGAAATTTGGCCAATGGTGAAAGATACGGCTTTTTGGTGTTACCAGAGGCTCCCACGGGTGTCCTATTAAAGCCATCACTCAATGCTTGCAGCTGTGGATGGATAATACTAAGCTGAGTCATAATCTGTCAACATGGTTCCATAGGCACATTACTTTTCGGTATATAGTCGAAATCGTTTAACATGGGATTCTATGGGAAAAAATGAACTTGATCGAATATGACCTACTTCCGCTCAAGCTATTTCAGTCTCCTTCGCCACACAGTGAGATAATATCATCTTAAACCAAGTTATAAGAAAAACACGGCGATCTCTGTATTACTTTTTGTTTCCATGGCAACGAAGCCACTGGCCTAATGATAAACATACATATTCTTGCCATTGAAAGAAAAATCGTCAAAAATCAGATAACAATGCTAAAATTGCATTCTTTTCGCCAACTAGTTGCCAATAAGCATCTTCAGATCACTTAGTGCTTTAATTAGGCGGACCTTGTCTAGTTATGGCGCTAGAGCGCTCCGAAGTGGGACGACACCTTCGCGGGGCCGCCAATGATGAGTGAATGGAGATTGTGTCCATCTTGAAAAAATCGTCAAAAATCTGAAAAACAAGCTAGAGCTGTGATATTTCCGTCAAATGGTAGGGAACATTGATGGTCAGAAAAATAGTAAAAGAAACAAATTGGTTGCTATATCGCTGCGCCTACAGTGTTCTTTGTTCTTGTCGTCGGTCTCCGTGTTTCCGCAATGATAAGCTAACGCAATTTTTGGCCATTTCGCCAAGCTATAGCTGAAGGACTAGTCTTTCTATCGCCTAGCTCTTTAATCGAATAAGTTGTGGCAGTAAAGCTTGGCATATTGCCGCTTGGACGTTGTCGTGCGTCACGTCATAACGTCACCATTACGTCATGACGTCACATATCTTACGTAGGCTATTACTCAGCTATTACAAGGTATGGCGACTTTCGGGTTGCTTGACGTTGCAGGTCGTGTTCAGGGACATTTTGTGCCGTGTGTAACTTGTTTGGCGCAGGGATAAGTATGCGTCAAAAATGACGTCATAGCTAACGTGCTCCTACGACATGTTGGGTTTGCTTTATTTTCAGCCACTTTGGCAATAGCTGTCATAGAACGAGTTGATACGTAGGTTTATTAAAGAAATAGAAGCCATCTTAAGCATTTTTGCAAACGTCAAACGACGTCATGTCGCGTCACGATGACGTATTATTAGATAACAAGTAAAATTCGTAGCGCCATTCATAATGAGTTAAGCAATCGCTCTTGAGAAAATTTCATGTTCACTTAAACTCTAATATGGCATTAAATTCTTGGGCGGAAGATTCGTCACATGACGCAATTGTCACGTCATCGGCACAAGCGACGGTTTTACCTGTAATTCCGTTAATATCGGTTAATTGCTCATTGCACACTGCTCAAAATAGAGCCTGCGGTGCGCACGTTGTCGGATGAATGCGCTATTTGGCTTAAATTTCCCGTTGTACGCGCTGTTTAGCCTGAATTGTCCCGTATACGCGCTGTTTATCCAAAATTGCCCCCTATATGCGCTGTTCAGCTCAAATCGCAATCTAGAAATGCCCCTCATTCCCTTAATAATCATCGTGGGCGGTCGCGGTTCCGATCAACATGTTCAGATAGACACGCTCTTCGACCTAGAGTCGATTTTCGTCATCATCAGTGTCCTCACTGACTTCTTGTTATGACGAAAATTTTCAATTTTTGTCATATGTCGGTCGGTCGTGTTTGTTATGACGAAAATTTTCAATTTTCGTCATATGTCGGTCGGTCGTGTTTGTATGTTTGTTTGTATGTATGTATGTATGTATGTCTGTTTCACTCGAAAACGGGAAGTCTCCTTGTGGCCTAACGGCTGTATGTATTAGTTCGCAGTCTTTAGTACCTAATAGCTAGGCTATAGGGCTACACCATACTCGTCATCCAGGTTAAAAGGTCAAAGGTCAAGGTCACAGCGATTTTTTGAAAAAATAACTAAAAACGCTTATATCTCCGTTAATATTAAAGCTAGAGATCTCGGATTAGTTTTAGAATGTGTCCCTCTTTCAGGTGCAGTTTTCGGGTATTGTTCACTTTTTGATGCGTAATACTCATTTTCGAGGAAAACGAGGTCATAGGTTTTGCGGATAACGCACTAAATGACCTCTGTCAGTTTTTTTGCTTTTTGGCACATTTGCCATCAAGCTATCGCTATGATGTTCAAATATGTCATAGAAATATGAATTGTAATGACTTGTGTCGAATCTTAGAGTTTTCTGATACGTCACGTGACGTCACCATGGCGTCACTTTTGGTACTTACAAAAAATCATCAAAAATCAGAAAAAAATCACAAAAATGCGAGAGTAGCATTATATTGTAGAAAAAGTAGTTCCTCGTATAGCTACAAACTAAAAAGAATACGTTCCTATCTTACATCCGGTTCCAGGGCCGGGGGAATTTCTCTATGGGACTTCCCATGTTAATAGGGCAGTATCTTTAGGCTGGGGAAAAATGTTTTGTCGCGTATGTCGCAAGTGCCTCCAGCAAACAACACCGCGATTTTTTCCTTAGTTGAACATGACGTCTAGTAGCGACAGTGCTTACCATATGCAATTACAGCAAATAGTGACGTCACAGGATTTTTTTTGAAATTTGGTCAATGGTGAAAGATACGGCTTTTTGGTGTCAGCAGAGGCTCCCACGGGTGTCCTATTCAAGCCATCACTCAATGCTTGCAGCTGTGGATGGATAATACTAAGCTGAATCATAATCTGTCAATATGGTTCCATAGCCACATTACTTTTCGGTATATAGTCGAAATCGTTTAACATGGGATCCTATGGGGAAAAATTAACTTGATCGAATATGACCTACTTTCGCTCAAGCTATTTCAGTCTCCTTCGCCACACAGTGAGGTAATATCACTTTAAAGCAAGCTATAAGAAAAACACGGCGATCTCTGTACTACTTTTTGTTTCCATAACAACGAAGCCACTGGCCTAATGATAAACATACAGATTCTTGCCATTGAAAGAAAAATCGTTAAAAATCAGATAACAATGCTAAAATTGCAATCTTTTTGCCAACTAGTTGCCAATAAGCATCTTCAGATCATTTGGTGCTTTAATCAGGCGGATGTTGTCTAGTTATGGCGCTAGAGCGCTCCGAAGTGGGACGACACCTTCGCGGGGCCGCCAATGATGAGTGAATGGAGATTGTGTCCATCTTGAAAAAATCGTCAAAAATCAGAAAAACAAGCTAGAGCTGTGATGTTTGCGTCAAATGGTAGGGTACATTGATGGTCAGAAAAATAGTAAAAGAAACAAATTAGTTGCTAAGTCACTTCGCTTACAGTGTTCTTTGTTCTTGTCGTCGGTCTCCGTGTTTCCGCAATGATAAGCTAATGCAATTTTTGACCATTTCGCCAAGCCATAGCTGAAGGACTAATCTTTCTATCGCCTAGCTCTTTAATCGAATAAGTTGTTGCAGTAAAGCTTGGCATATCGCCGCTTGGACGTTGTCGTGCGTCATGTCATAACGTCACCATGACGTCAAGACGTCACATATATTACATAGGCTATTACACAGCTATTACAAGGTATGGCGACTTTCGGGTTGCTTGACGTTGCAGGTCGTGTTCAGGGACAGTTTGTACCGTGTGGAACTTTTTTGGCGCAGGGGATAAGTATGCGTCAAAAATGACGTCATAGCTAACGTGCTCCTACGACATGTTGGGTTTGCTTTATTTTCAGCCACTTTGGCAATAGCTGTAATAGCCCGAGTTGCTACGTAGGTTATATTAAAGAAATAGAAGCCATCTTAAGCATTTTTGCAAGCGTCAAATGACGTCATGTCGCGTCACGATGACGTATTTGCTCTAGGACGCTTAGTTTGGCCGCTAGAGCGCTCGCAAGAGTTGCACCCCCCTTTGCTGAGGCTCCCATTATGAGTGAATAGCGATATCGACCGGCACTCCTTACTCGTCGATGGCCGCCGTTCGCTTAATAGCGACGCTAGAGAGTCGGGACTGGTCGCAAAGTACACGCCCTTTGACCCAAAGTCGATTTTCGTCATCATCAGTGTCCTCACTGACTTCTTGTTATGACGAAAATTTTCAATTTTCGTCATATGTCGGTCGGTCGTGTTTGTATGTTTGTTTGTATGTATGTATGTATGTATGTCTGTTTCACTCGAAAACGGGAAGTCTCCTTGTGGCCTAACGGCTGTATGTATTAGTTCGCAGTCTTTAGTACCTAATAGCTAGGCTATAGGGCTACACCATACTCGTCATCCAGGTTAAAAGGTCAAAGGTCAAGGTCACAGCGATTTTTTGAAAAAATAACTAAAAACGCTTATATCTCCGTTAATATTAAAGCTAGAGATCTCGGATTAGTTTTAGAATGTGTCCCTCTTTCAGGTGCAGTTTTCGGGTATTGTTCACTTTTTGATGCGTAATACTCATTTTCGAGGAAAACGAGGTCATAGGTTTTGCGGATAACGCACTAAATGACCTCTGTCAGTTTTTTTGCTTTTTGGCACATTTGCCATCAAGCTATCGCTATGATGTTCAAATATGTCATAGAAATATGAATTGTAATGACTTGTGTCGAATCTTAGAGTTTTCTGATACGTCACGTGACGTCACCATGGCGTCACTTTTGGTACTTACAAAAAATCATCAAAAATCAGAAAAAAATCACAAAAATGCGAGAGTAGCATTATATTGTAGAAAAAGTAGTTCCTCGTATAGCTACAAACTAAAAAGAATACGTTCCTATCTTACATCCGGTTCCAGGGCCGGGGGAATTTCTCTATGGGACTTCCCATGTTAATAGGGCTGTATCTTTAGGCTGGGGAAAAATGTTTTGTCGCGTATGTCGCAAGTGCCTCCAGCAAACAACACCGCGATTTTTTCCTTAGTTGAACATGACGTCTAGTAGCGACAGTGCTTACCATATGCAATTACAGCAAATAGTGACGTCACAGGATTTTTTTTGAAATTTGGTCAATGGTGAAAGATACGGCTTTTTGGTGTCAGCAGAGGCTCCCACGGGTGTCCTATTCAAGCCATCACTCAATGCTTGCAGCTGTGGATGGATAATACTAAGCTGAATCATAATCTGTCAATATGGTTCCATAGCCACATTACTTTTCGGTATATAGTCGAAATCGTTTAACATGGGATCCTATGGGGAAAAATTAACTTGATCGAATATGACCTACTTTCGCTCAAGCTATTTCAGTCTCCTTCGCCACACAGTGAGGTAATATCACTTTAAAGCAAGCTATAAGAAAAACACGGCGATCTCTGTACTACTTTTTGTTTCCATAACAACGAAGCCACTGGCCTAATGATAAACATACAGATTCTTGCCATTGAAAGAAAAATCGTTAAAAATCAGATAACAATGCTAAAATTGCAATCTTTTTGCCAACTAGTTGCCAATAAGCATCTTCAGATCATTTGGTGCTTTAATCAGGCGGATGTTGTCTAGTTATGGCGCTAGAGCGCTCCGAAGTGGGACGACACCTTCGCGGGGCCGCCAATGATGAGTGAATGGAGATTGTGTCCATCTTGAAAAAATCGTCAAAAATCAGAAAAACAAGCTAGAGCTGTGATGTTTGCGTCAAATGGTAGGGTACATTGATGGTCAGAAAAATAGTAAAAGAAACAAATTAGTTGCTAAGTCACTTCGCTTACAGTGTTCTTTGTTCTTGTCGTCGGTCTCCGTGTTTCCGCAATGATAAGCTAATGCAATTTTTGACCATTTCGCCAAGCCATAGCTGAAGGACTAATCTTTCTATCGCCTAGCTCTTTAATCGAATAAGTTGTTGCAGTAAAGCTTGGCATATCGCCGCTTGGACGTTGTCGTGCGTCATGTCATAACGTCACCATGACGTCAAGACGTCACATATATTACATAGGCTATTACACAGCTATTACAAGGTATGGCGACTTTCGGGTTGCTTGACGTTGCAGGTCGTGTTCAGGGACAGTTTGTACCGTGTGGAACTTTTTTGGCGCAGGGGATAAGTATGCGTCAAAAATGACGTCATAGCTAACGTGCTCCTACGACATGTTGGGTTTGCTTTATTTTCAGCCACTTTGGCAATAGCTGTAATAGCCCGAGTTGCTACGTAGGTTATATTAAAGAAATAGAAGCCATCTTAAGCATTTTTGCAAGCGTCAAATGACGTCATGTCGCGTCACGATGACGTATTTGCTCTAGGACGCTTAGTTTGGCCGCTAGAGCGCTCGCAAGAGTTGCACCCCCCTTTGCTGAGGCTCCCATTATGAGTGAATAGCGATATCGACCGGCACTCCTTACTCGTCGATGGCCGCCGTTCGCTTAATAGCGACGCTAGAGAGTCGGGACTGGTCGCAAAGTACACGCCCTTTGACCCAAAGTCGATTTTCGTCATCATCAGTGTCCTCACTGACTTCTTGTTTGTATGTATGTATGTATGTCTGTCCCACTCGAAAACGGGGAGTCTCTTTGTGGCCTAACTGCTGCATGTATCGGTTCGCAGTCTTTAGTACGTAATAGCCAGGCAGTAGGGCTACAACATTCTTGTCACGCAGGTCAAAATGTCAAAGGTCAAGGTCACAGCGATTTTTTGAAAAAATAACTAAAAACGCGTATATCTCCGTTAATATTAAAGCTAGAGATCTCGAATTAGTTTCAGAATGTGCCCCTCTTTCAGGTGCAGTTTTCGGGTATTGTTCACTTTTTGATGCGTAATACTCATTTTCGAGGAAAACGAGGTCATAGGTTTTGCGGAAAACGCACTAAATGACCTCTGTCAGTTTTTTCGCTTTTTGGCACATTTGCCATCAAGCTATTGCTATGATGTTCAAATATGTCATAGAAATATGAATTGTGATGACTTGTGTTGAATCTTTTTCAGTTTTCTGATACGTCACGTGACGTCACGATGACGTCACTTTTGGTACTTGCAAAAAATTATCAAAAATCTGAAAAAAATCACAAAAAAGCGAGAGTAACATTATATTGTAGGAAAAGTAGTTCCTCGTATAGCTACAAACTAAAAACAATACGTTCCTATCTTACTTCCGGTTCCAGGGCCGGGGGAATTTCTCTATGGGATTTCCCATGTTAAAAGGGCTGTATCTTTAGGCTGGGAAAAAATGTTTTGTCGCGTATGTCGCAAGTGCCACCAGCAAACAACACCGGGATTTTTGTCTTAGTTGAACATGACGTCTAGTAGCCACAGTGCTTACCATATGCAATTAGAGCAAATAGTGACGTCACAGGATTTTTTGGAAATTTAACCAATGGTGAAAGATACGGCTTTTTGGTGTTAGCAGAGGCTCCCACGGGTGTTCTATTCAAGCCATCACTCAATGCTTGCAGCTGTGGATGGATAATACTAAGCTGAGTCATAATCTGTCAACATGGTTCCATAGCTACATTACTTTTCGGTATATAGTCGAAATCGTTTAACATGGGATCCTATGGGGAAAAATGAACTTGATCGAATATGACCTACTTCCGTTCAAGCTATTTCAGTCTCCTTCGCCACACAGTGAGATAATATCATCTTAAAGCAAGTTATAAGAAACACACGGCGATCTCTGTATTACTTTTTGTTTCCATGGCAACGAAGCCCCTGGCCTAATGATAAACATACAGATTCCTGCCATTGAAAGAAAAATCGTCAAAAATCAGATAACAATGCTAAAATTGCATTCTTTTCGCCAACTAGTTGCCAATAAGCCTCTTCAGATCACTTAGTGCTTTAACTAGGCGGATCTTGTCTAGTTATGGCGCTAGAGCGCTCCGAAGTGGGACGACACCTTCGCGGGGCCGCCAATGATGAGTGAATGGAGATTGTGTCCATCTTGAAAACAACGTCAAAAATCAGAAAAACAAGCTAGAGCTGTGATGTTTGCGTCAAATGGTAGGGAACATTGATGGTCAGAAAAATAGTAAAAGAAACAAATTGGTTGCTATATCGCTTCGCCTACAGTGTTCTTTGTTCTTGTCGTCGGTCTCCGTGTTTCCGCAATGATAAGCTAATGCAATTTTTGGCCATTTCGCCAAGCCATAGCTGAAGGACTAGTCTTTCTATCGCCTAGCTCTTTAATCGAATAAGTTGTGGCAGTAAAGCTTGGCATATTGCCGCTTGGACGTTGTCGTGCGTCACGTCATAACGTCACCATGACGTCATGACGTCACATATCTTACGTAGGCTATTACTCAGCTATTACAAGGTATGGCGACTTTCGGATTACTTGACGTTGCAGGTCGTGTTCAGGGACAGTTTATGCCGTGTGTAACTTTTTTGGCGCAGGGGATAAGTATGCGTCAAAAATGACGTCATAGCTAACGTGCTTCTACGACATGTTGGATTTGCTTCATTTTCAGCCACTTTGGCAATAGCTGTCATAGCCCAAGTTGATACGTAGGTATATTAAAGAAATAGAAGCCATCTTAAGCATTTTTGCAAACGTCAAATGACGTCATGTTGCGTCACGATGACGTATTATTAGATAAAAAGTAAAATTCGTAGCGCCATTCATAATGAGTCAAGCAATCGCTCTTGAGAAAAAAAAATCATGTTCACTTAAACTCTAATATGGCATTAAATTGGCGGGCGGAAGATGCGTTACACGACGCGATCCTCACGTCATCGGCACAAACGACGGTGTTACCTGTAATTTTGTTAATATCGGTTAATTGCTCATTGCACATTGCTCAAAATAGAGCCTGCGGTGCGCACGTTGTCGGATGAATGCGCTATTTGGCTCAAATTTCCCGTTATGCGCGCTGTTTAGCCCGAATTGTCCCCGTATACGCGCTGTTTATCCAAAATTGCCCGCTATATGCGCTGTTCAGCTCAAAAAGCCCGTTATATTCGCTATTTAGCATAAATTGAGCGTTACATGCGCTTTTTAACTGACAATTACCCGCTACATGCGCAATTGAGCCCAAATTGCTCGTTATACGCGCTGTTTACCCTAAATTGCCCCTTAGATGCCCAGTGTACCTAGAATATCCTGTTATACTTGCTATTTAGCCCAAATTGCCAGGTATGTGCGATATTTAGCTCAAATTGCATGCTGAAAGCTCTAGTTTGCGAACCAAAAGCTCCATTTTGCCAACAGAAAGCTCTATTTTGCGAACCAAAAGCTCCATGTTGTCAACAAAAAGCTCGATTTTGTAAACAGAAAGCGCTATTTAGTAAACAGAAAGCTATATTTGGAATAAGTTGCTATCCCACGCCGATATCTATGCTCAATTGCTCTCTGAAGGTCATATTTGGCCCAGCAAAAGCACTATTTACCCCAGATTGTACCTTAAAAGCTCTATTTGGGCCAAATTGTATGTGTAATGGCCTACTGGGTCAAATTTACTCACTAAAACTCTATTTTGCCCGCTGAAACCTCTATTTGATCCAAATTGTCAAGTGAAGGCACTAATTGACCCCTCAGATCCAGATTTGACCTCTCAGATCCAGATTTGATCCCTCAGATCCAGATTTGATCCCTCAGATCCAGATTGACCCCTCAGATCGAGAGTTGACCCTCAGATCCAGATTGACCACTCAGATCCAGATTTGACCCTTCAAATCCAGATTTGATCCCTCAGATCCAGATTTGACCTCTCAGATCCATATTTGTCCTCTCAGATCCAGATTGACCCCTCAGATCCAGATTTGACCCTCAGATCCAGATTTGATCCCTTAGATCCAGATTTGATCCCTCAGATCCAGATTTGATCCCTCAGATCCAGATTTGACCTCTCAGATCAAGATTTGACTTCTCAGATCCAGATTTGACCTCTCAGATCCAGATTGACCCCTCAGATCCAGATTTGATCCTCAGATCCAGATTTGACCCTTCAGATCCAGATTTGATCCCTCAGATCCAGATTTGATCTCTCAAATCCAGATTGACCCCTCAGATCGAGAGTTGACCCTCAGATCAAGATTTGACCCTTCAGATCCAGATTTGACCCTCAGATCCAGATTTGACCCTCAGATCCAGATTTTATCCCTCAGATCCAGATTTGATCCTTCAGATCCAGATTGGACCTCTCAGACCCAGAATTGACCTCTCAGATCTAGATTTGACCCCTCAGATCCTGATTGACCATTCAGATCCAGAGTGATCCTTCAGTTCCAGATTTGACGTATCAGATCCAGACTTGACCTCTCAGATCCAGATATCATTCACAGACGCCTATTTTGCCTCTCAGATCTATATTGACCTTTTCAGCTCCCCATTCGACCTGGACATCCACATTTGCCCTCTCAGATCCCGAGTAGTCATCTGGCATCCCCACTAGACCCGTCAGACCCAGATTTAATCTGTCGGATCCAGATTGGACTCATATGATTTTTATTGACTCCCTCAGAACCTGATGGAAGCCGCCAGATAGAGATTTGACAACTAGGATGCAGATTGACCCGTCGCATCCCTATTTGACCTTCAGATCCCGATTCGACCTTGGTGATCCTGATTGAACATTGCTAATCCAGATTGAACCCAACGAAACCAGCTTTGACCCGTCGTATACCAATGTGTCCCACGGATTCCGTTTCGAACCGTCGACTTCGACCCTGCACATCTCGATTTGTCCCACACAACCCTAATCGACCCATCAGATCCCTATTGGTCCCCCGAATCCTGATTAGCATCCCTATTCGAAGACCCTGCGGACCGCCACTTGCGGAGGACAACCCAAGGCATCACCGATACACGCCTGATCACTTCAGGGTGATTTTGTTTAGTCCTCTAATGAATGACCAGTGGCCACGGTGCTGTCATCCCAACACACCCCCTCCCCCCCCCCCCCCCCCCAGGAAATCCGGAAACAAAATTTGGGGAAAATTTCACAAAAATGTCATGCAGCGGCAATGTGAGAGACGACCTTGGGCAACAATACACACCATTTGGGCCACTAACTTTTTACTTTTTTTTTTTTTTTTTTAAGTCCACACTAGGTCGGCACGAGCATTTGTAATACCATTCACTCAAGCCGCTGACCTATTTCCGAGGCCCTGTCTTGACCTCAAAACCACGCTATCATAGTCAATGTAAAGTTCAAGCCAGGGGACCGAGCATATGTACTCAATGTACTGGAATTTAGTAATGGCCCACATTCCCTTGATATTCATCGTGGACGGTCGCGGTTTCGATCAACATGTTCAGAAAAACACGCTCTTTGACCTAAAGTCGATTTTCGTCATCATCAGTGTCCCACTGAGTTCTTGTTTGTATGTCTGTCTCACTCGAAAACGGGAAGTCTCCTTGTGGCCTAACGGCTGTATGTATTAGTTCGCAGTCTTTAGTACCTAATAGCTAGGCTATAGGGCTACAACATTCTCGTCATGCAGGTTGAAAGGTTAAAGGTCAAGGTCACAGCGATTTTTTGAGAAAATAACTAAAAACGCTTATATCTCCGTTAATATTAAAGCTAGAGATCTCGGATTAGTTTCATAATGTGCCCCTATTTCCGGTGCAGTTTTCCGGTATTGTTCACTTTTTGATGCGTAATACTCATTTTCGAGGAAAGCGAGGTCATAGGTTTTGCGGAAAATGCACTAAATGACCTCTGTCAGTTTTTTTGCTTTTTGGCACATTTGCCATCAAGCTATCGCTATGATGTTCAAATATGTCATAGAAATATGAATTGTGATGACTTGTGTTGAATCTTAGAGTTTTCTGATATGTCACGTGACGTCACGATGACGTCACTTTTGGTACTTGCAAATAATTATCAAAAATCTGAAAAAAATCACAAAAATGCGAGAGTAACATTATATTGTAGGAAAAGTAGTTCCTCGTATAGCTACAAACTAAAACAATACGTTCCTGTCTTACTTCCGGTTCCAGGGCCGGGGGAATTTCTCTATGGGACTTCCCATGTTAAAAGGGCTGTATCTTTAGGCTGGGAAAAAATGTTTTGTCATGTATATCGCAAGTGCCTCCAGCAAACAACACCGGGATTTTCTTATTAGTTGAACATGACGTCTAGTAGCCACAGTGCTTACCATATGCAATTAGAGCAAATAGTGACGTCACAGGATTTTTTGGAAATTTAACCAATGGTGAAAGATACGGCTTTTTGGTGTTAGCAGAGGCTCCCACGGGTGTTCTATTCAAGCCATCACTCAATGCTTGCAGCTGTTGATGGATAATACTAAGCTGAGTCATAATCTGTCAACATGGTTCCATAGCCACATTACTTTTCGGTATATAGTCGAAATCGTTTAACATGGGATCCTATGGGGAAAAATGAACTTGATCGAATATGACCTACTTCCGTTCAAGCTATTTCAGTCTCCTTCGCCACACAGTGAGGTAATATCACCTTAAAGCAAGCTATAAGAAAAAGACGGCGATCTCTGTACTACTTTTTGTTTCCATGGCAACGAAGCCACTGGCCTAATGATAAACATACAGATTCTTGCCATTGAAAGAAAAATCGTCAAAAATCAGATAACAATGCTAAAATTGCATTCTTTTCGCCAACTAGTTGCCAATAAGCATCTTCAGATCACTTAGTGCTTTAACTAGGCGGATCTTGTCTAGTTATGGCGCTAGAGCGCTCCGAAATGGGACGACACCTTCGCGGGGCCGCCAATGATGAGTGAATGGAGATTGTGTCCATCTTGAGAACAACGTCAAAAATCAGAAAAACAAGCTAGAGCTGTGATGTTTGCGTCAAATGGTTGGGAACATTGATGGTCAGAAAAATAGTAAAAGAAACAAATTTGTTGCTATATCGCTTCGCCTACAGTGTTCTTTGTTCTTGTCGTCGGTCTCCGTGTTTCCGCAATGATAAGCTAATGCAATTTTTGGCCATTTCGCCAAGCCATAGCTGAAGGACTAGTCTTTCTATCGCCTAGCTCTTTAATCGAATAAGTTGTGGCAGTAAAGCTTGGCATATTTCCGCTTGGACGTTGTCGTGCGTCACGTCATAACGTCACCATGACGTCATGACGTCACATATCTTACGTAGGCTATTACTCAGCTATTACAAGGTATGGCGACTTTCGGGTTACTTGACGTTGCAGGTCGTGTTCGGGGACAGTTTATGCCCTGTGTAACTTCTTTGGCGCAGGGGATAAGTATGCGTCAAAAATGACGTCATAGCTAACGTGCTCCTACGACATGTTGGATTTGCTTCATTTTCAGCCACTTTGGCAATAGCTGTCATAGCCCGAGTTGATACGTAGGTATATTAAAGAAATAGAAGCCATCTTAAGCATTTTTGCAAACGTCAAATGACGTCATGTCGCGTCACGATGACGTATTATTAGATAAAAAGTAAAATTCGTAGCGCCATTCATAATGAGTCAAGCAATCGCTCTTGAGAAAAAAAATCATGTTCACTTAAACTCTAATATGGCATTAAATTCGCGGGCGGAAGATGCGTTACACGACGCGATCCTCACGTCATCGGCACAAACGACGGTGTTACCTGTAATTTTGTTAATATCGGTTAATTGCTCATTGCACATTGCTCAAAATAGAGCCTGCGGTGCGCACGTTGTCGGATGAATGCGCTATTTGGCTCAAATTTCCCGTTATGCGCGCTGTTTAGCCCGAATTGTCCCCGTATACGCGCTGTTTATCCAAAATTGCCCGCTATATGCGCTGTTCAGCTCAAAAAGCCCGTTATATTCGCTATTTAGCATAAATTGAGCGTTACATGCGCTTTTTAACTGACAATTACCCGCTACATGCGCAATTGAGCCCAAATTGCTCGTTATACGCGCTGTTTACCCTAAATTGCCCCTTAGATGCCCAGTGTACCTAGAATGTCCTGTTATACTTGCTATTTAGCCCAAATTGCCAGGTATGTGCGATATTTAGCTCAAATTGCATGCTGAAAGCTCTAGTTTGCGAACCAAAAGCTCTATTTTGCCAACAGAAAGCTCTATTTTGCGAACCAAAAACTCCATGTTGTCAACAAAAAGCTCGATTTTGTAAACAGAAAGCTATATTTGGAATAAGTTGCTATCCCACGCCGATATCTATGCTCAATTGCTCTCTGAAGGTCATATTTGGCCCAGCAAAAGCACTATTTACCCCAGATTGTACCTTAAAAGCTCTATTTGGGCCAAATTGTATGTGTAATGGCCTACTGGGTCAAATTTACTCACTAAAACTCTATTTTGCCCGCTGAAACCTCTATTTGATCCAAATTGTCAAGTGAAGGCACTAATTGACCCCTCAGATCCCGATTTGACCCCTCAGATCCAGATTTGACCTCTCAGATCCAGATTGACCCCTTAGATCTAGATTTGACCTCTCAGATCTAGATTGACACCTCAGATCCAGATTGACCCCTCAGATCCAGATTTGACCCTTCAAATCCAGATTTGATCCCTCAGATCCAGATTTGACCTCTCAGATCCATATTTGTCCTCTCAGATCCAGATTGACCCCTCAGATCCAGATTTGACCCTCAGATCCAGATTTGATCCCTTAGATCCAGATTTGATCCCTCAGATCCAGATTAGATCCCTCAGATCCAGATTAGACCTCTCAGATCAAGATTTGACCTCTCAGATCCAGATTTGACCTCTCAGATCCAGATTGACCCCTCAGATCCAGATTTGATCCTCAGATCCAGATTTGACCCTTCAGATCCAGATTTGATCCCTCAGATCCAGATTTGATCCCTCAGATCCAGATTGACCCCTCAGATCGAGAGTTGACCCTCAGATCAAGATTTGACCCTTCAGATCCAGATTTGATCCCTCAGATCCAGATTTGATCCCTCAGATCCAGATTGACCCCTCAGATCGAGAGTTGACCCTCAGATCAAGATTTGACCCTTCAGATCCAGATTTGATCCCTCAGATCCAGATTTGACCCTCAGATCCAGATTTGATCCCTCAGATCTAGATTTGATCCTTCAGATCCAGATTGGAACTCTCAGACCCAGAATTGACCTCTCAGATCTAGATTTGACCTCTCAGATCCTGATTGACCATTCAGATCCAGAGTGATCCTTCAGATCCAGATTTGACGTATCAGATCCAGACTTGACCTCTTAGATCCATATTGATCCCTCAGATCCAGATATCATTCACAGACGCCTATTTTGCCTCTCAGATTCATATTGACCTTTTCAGCTCCCCATTCGACCTGGACATCCACATTTGCCCTCTCAGATCCCGAGTAGTCATCTGGCATCCCCACTAGACCCGTCAGACCCAGATTTAATCTGTCGGATCCAGATTGGACTCATATGATTTTTATTGACTCCCTCAGAACCTGATGGAAGCCGCCAGATAGAGATTTGACAACTAGGATGCAGATTGACCCGTCGCATCCCTATTTGACCTTCAGATCCCGATTCGACCTTGGTGATCCTGATTGAACATTGCTAATCCAGATTGAACCCAACGAAACCAGCTTTGACCCGTCGTATACCAATGTGTCCCACGGATCCCGTTTCGAACCGTCGACTTCGACCCTGCACATCTCGATTTGTCCCACACAACCCTAATCGACCCATCAGATCCCTATTGGTCCCCCGAATCCTGATTAGCATCCCTATTCGAAGACCCTGCGGACCGCCACTTGCGGAGGACAACCCAAGGCATCACCGATACACGCCTGATCACTTCAGGGTGATTTTGTTTAGTCCTCTAATGAATGACCAGTGGCCACGGTGCTGTCATCCCAACACACCCCCTCCCCCCCCCCCCCCCCCAGGAAATCCGGAAACAAAATTTGGGGAAAATTTCACAAAAATGTCATGCAGCGGCAATGTGAGAGACGACCTTGGGCAACAATACACACCATTTGGGCCACTAACTTTTTACTTTTTTTTTTTTTTTTTTTAAGTCCACACTAGGTCGGCACGAGCATTTGTAATACCATTCACTCAAGCCGCTGACCTATTTCCGAGGCCCTGTCTTGACCTCAAAACCACGCTATCATAGTCAATGTAAAGTTCAAGCCAGGGGACCGAGCATATGTACTCAATGTACTGGAATTTAGTAATGGCCCACATTCCCTTGATATTGATCGTGGACGGTCGCGGTTTCGATCAACATGTTCAGAAAAACACGCTCTTTGACCTAAAGTCGATTTTCGTCATCATCAGTGTCCCACTGAGTTCTTGTTTGTATGTCTGTCTCACTCGAAAACGGGAAGTCTCCTTGTGGCCTAACGGCTGTATGTATTAGTTCGCAGTCTTTAGTACCTAATAGCTAGGCTATAGGGCTACAACATTCTCGTCATGCAGGTTGAAAGGTTAAAGGTCAAGGTCACAGCGATTTTTTGAAAAAATAACTAAAAACGCTTATATCTCCGTTAATATTAAAGCTAGAGATCTCGGATTAGTTTCATAATGTGCCCCTATTTCCGGTGCAGTTTTCCGGTATTGTTCACTTTTTGATGCGTAATACTCATTTTCGAGGAAAGCGAGGTCATAGGTTTTGCGGAAAATGCACTAAATGACCTCTGTCAGTTTTTTTGCTTTTTGGCACATTTGCCATCAAGCTATCGCTATGATGTTCAAATATGTCATAGAAATATGAATTGTGATGACTTGTGTTGAATCTTAGAGTTTTCTGATATGTCACGTGACGTCACGATGACGTCACTTTTGGTACTTGCAAATAATTATCAAAAATCTGAAAAAAATCACAAAAATGCGAGAGTAACATTATATTGTAGGAAAAGTAGTTCCTCGTATAGCTACAAACTAAAACAATACGTTCCTGTCTTACTTCCGGTTCCAGGGCCGGGGGAATTTCTCTATGGGACTTCCCATGTTAAAAGGGCTGTATCTTTAGGCTGGGAAAAAATGTTTTGTCATGTATATCGCAAGTGCCTCCAGCAAACAACACCGGGATTTTCTTATTAGTTGAACATGACGTCTAGTAGCCACAGTGCTTACCATATGCAATTAGAGCAAATAGTGACGTCACAGGATTTTTTGGAAATTTAACCAATGGTGAAAGATACGGCTTTTTGGTGTTAGCAGAGGCTCCCACGGGTGTTCTATTCAAGCCATCACTCAATGCTTGCAGCTGTTGATGGATAATACTAAGCTGAGTCATAATCTGTCAACATGGTTCCATAGCCACATTACTTTTCGGTATATAGTCGAAATCGTTTAACATGGGATCCTATGGGGAAAAATGAACTTGATCGAATATGACCTACTTCCGTTCAAGCTATTTCAGTCTCCTTCGCCACACAGTGAGGTAATATCACCTTAAAGCAAGCTATAAGAAAAAGACGGCGATCTCTGTACTACTTTTTGTTTCCATGGCAACGAAGCCACTGGCCTAATGATAAACATACAGATTCTTGCCATTGAAAGAAAAATCGTCAAAAATCAGATAACAATGCTAAAATTGCATTCTTTTCGCCAACTAGTTGCCAATAAGCATCTTCAGATCACTTAGTGCTTTAACTAGGCGGATCTTGTCTAGTTATGGCGCTAGAGCGCTCCGAAATGGGACGACACCTTCGCGGGGCCGCCAATGATGAGTGAATGGAGATTGTGTCCATCTTGAGAACAACGTCAAAAATCAGAAAAACAAGCTAGAGCTGTGATGTTTGCGTCAAATGGTTGGGAACATTGATGGTCAGAAAAATAGTAAAAGAAACAAATTTGTTGCTATATCGCTTCGCCTACAGTGTTCTTTGTTCTTGTCGTCGGTCTCCGTGTTTCCGCAATGATAAGCTAATGCAATTTTTGGCCATTTCGCCAAGCCATAGCTGAAGGACTAGTCTTTCTATCGCCTAGCTCTTTAATCGAATAAGTTGTGGCAGTAAAGCTTGGCATATTTCCGCTTGGACGTTGTCGTGCGTCACGTCATAACGTCACCATGACGTCATGACGTCACATATCTTACGTAGGCTATTACTCAGCTATTACAAGGTATGGCGACTTTCGGGTTACTTGACGTTGCAGGTCGTGTTCGGGGACAGTTTATGCCCTGTGTAACTTCTTTGGCGCAGGGGATAAGTATGCGTCAAAAATGACGTCATAGCTAACGTGCTCCTACGACATGTTGGATTTGCTTCATTTTCAGCCACTTTGGCAATAGCTGTCATAGCCCGAGTTGATACGTAGGTATATTAAAGAAATAGAAGCCATCTTAAGCATTTTTGCAAACGTCAAATGACGTCATGTCGCGTCACGATGACGTATTATTAGATAAAAAGTAAAATTCGTAGCGCCATTCATAATGAGTCAAGCAATCGCTCTTGAGAAAAAAAATCATGTTCACTTAAACTCTAATATGGCATTAAATTCGCGGGCGGAAGATGCGTTACACGACGCGATCCTCACGTCATCGGCACAAACGACGGTGTTACCTGTAATTTTGTTAATATCGGTTAATTGCTCATTGCACATTGCTCAAAATAGAGCCTGCGGTGCGCACGTTGTCGGATGAATGCGCTATTTGGCTCAAATTTCCCGTTATGCGCGCTGTTTAGCCCGAATTGTCCCCGTATACGCGCTGTTTATCCAAAATTGCCCGCTATATGCGCTGTTCAGCTCAAAAAGCCCGTTATATTCGCTATTTAGCATAAATTGAGCGTTACATGCGCTTTTTAACTGACAATTACCCGCTACATGCGCAATTGAGCCCAAATTGCTCGTTATACGCGCTGTTTACCCTAAATTGCCCCTTAGATGCCCAGTGTACCTAGAATGTCCTGTTATACTTGCTATTTAGCCCAAATTGCCAGGTATGTGCGATAATTAGCTCAAATTGCATGCTGAAAGCTCTAGTTTGCGAACCAAAAGCTCTATTTTGCCAACAGAAAGCTCTATTTTGCGAACCAAAAACTCCATGTTGTCAACAAAAAGCTCGATTTTGTAAACAGAAAGCTATATTTGGAATAAGTTGCTATCCCACGCCGATATCTATGCTCAATTGCTCTCTGAAGGTCATATTTGGCCCAGCAAAAGCACTATTTACCCCAGATTGTACCTTAAAAGCTCTATTTGGGCCAAATTGTATGTGTAATGGCCTACTGGGTCAAATTTACTCACTAAAACTCTATTTTGCCCGCTGAAACCTCTATTTGATCCAAATTGTCAAGTGAAGGCACTAATTGACCCCTCAGATCCCGATTTGACCCCTCAGATCCAGATTTGACCTCTCAGATCCAGATTGACCCCTTAGATCTAGATTTGACCTCTCAGATCTAGATTGACACCTCAGATCCAGATTGACCCCTCAGATCCAGATTTGACCCTTCAAATCCAGATTTGATCCCTCAGATCCAGATTTGACCTCTCAGATCCATATTTGTCCTCTCAGATCCAGATTGACCCCTCAGATCCAGATTTGACCCTCAGATCCAGATTTGATCCCTTAGATCCAGATTTGATCCCTCAGATCCAGATTAGATCCCTCAGATCCAGATTAGACCTCTCAGATCAAGATTTGACCTCTCAGATCCAGATTTGACCTCTCAGATCCAGATTGACCCCTCAGATCCAGATTTGATCCTCAGATCCAGATTTGACCCTTCAGATCCAGATTTGATCCCTCAGATCCAGATTTGATCCCTCAGATCCAGATTGACCCCTCAGATCGAGAGTTGACCCTCAGATCAAGATTTGACCCTTCAGATCCAGATTTGATCCCTCAGATCCAGATTTGATCCCTCAGATCCAGATTGACCCCTCAGATCGAGAGTTGACCCTCAGATCAAGATTTGACCCTTCAGATCCAGATTTGATCCCTCAGATCCAGATTTGACCCTCAGATCCAGATTTGATCCCTCAGATCTAGATTTGATCCTTCAGATCCAGATTGGAACTCTCAGACCCAGAATTGACCTCTCAGATCTAGATTTGACCTCTCAGATCCTGATTGACCATTCAGATCCAGAGTGATCCTTCAGATCCAGATTTGACGTATCAGATCCAGACTTGACCTCTTAGATCCATATTGATCCCTCAGATCCAGATATCATTCACAGACGCCTATTTTGCCTCTCAGATTCATATTGACCTTTTCAGCTCCCCATTCGACCTGGACATCCACATTTGCCCTCTCAGATCCCGAGTAGTCATCTGGCATCCCCACTAGACCCGTCAGACCCAGATTTAATCTGTCGGATCCAGATTGGACTCATATGATTTTTATTGACTCCCTCAGAACCTGATGGAAGCCGCCAGATAGAGATTTGACAACTAGGATGCAGATTGACCCGTCGCATCCCTATTTGACCTTCAGATCCCGATTCGACCTTGGTGATCCTGATTGAACATTGCTAATCCAGATTGAACCCAACGAAACCAGCTTTGACCCGTCGTATACCAATGTGTCCCACGGATCCCGTTTCGAACCGTCGACTTCGACCCTGCACATCTCGATTTGTCCCACACAACCCTAATCGACCCATCAGATCCCTATTGGTCCCCCGAATCCTGATTAGCATCCCTATTCGAAGACCCTGCGGACCGCCACTTGCGAAGGACAACCCAAGGCATCATCGATACACGCCTGATCACTGCAGGGTGATTTTGTTTAGTCCTCTAATGAATGACCAGTGGCCACGGTGCTGTCATCCCAACACACCCCCTCCCCCCCCCCCCCCCCCCAGGAAATCCGGAAAAAAAATTGGGGGAAAATTTCACAAAAATGTCATGCAGCGGCAATGTGAGAGACGACCTACACACCATACACACACCATTTGGGCCACTAACTTTTTACTTTTTTTTTTTTTTTTTTTTTTAAGTCCACACTAGGTCGGCACGAGCATTTGTAATACCATTCACTCAAGCCGCTGACCTAATTCCGAGGCCCCGTCTTGACCTCAAAACCACGCTATCATATTCAATGTAAAGTTCAAGCCAGGGGACCGAGCATATGTACTCAATGTACTGGAATCTAGATGTGGCCATAATTCCCTTAATACTCATCGTGGACGGTCGCGGTTTCGATCAACATGTTCAGATAGACACGCTCCTTGACCTAAAGTCGATTTTCGTCATCATCAGTGTCCCACTGAGTTCTTGGTTCTTTGTCGGTCTTCCCGTCCAAAAGGCGTGTATGTCTGTCTCACTCGAGAATTGCAAGTCTCATTGCGTCCTAACAACCGTATACATTAATTCGCATTAGTTTGTGCCTGATAGCTTGGCGATAGGGCTACGATATACTCATCACGCAGATCGAAAGGTCAAAGGTCAAGGTCACAGCGATGTTTTGACAAAAATCATTGAACACGCTTATATCTCCGTTAATATTAAAGTTAGAGATCTCTGGTAAGTTTCAGAATGTGCTACTAATTAGGGCGCAGTTTTCATGTATTGTTCACGTTTTGATGCGTATATTCATTTTCGAGTAATATGAGCTCAGAAGTTTTGAGGAAAACGCACTAAATGACCTCTGTCAGTGTTTTCGCCTGATGACCCATTTACCTTCAAGTTATCGCTGAAACGTTCTAATATGTCATAGAAATATGAACTGAGATGATTTGTGTCGAATCTTAGAGTGTTTTGATGCGTCACGTGACGTCACGATGACGTCACTTTTGGTACTTACCAAAAATCGTCAAAAATCTGAAAAAAAATCCTAAAAATGCGGGAGTAGCGTCATTTTGTAGGAAACGAGGTTTCCCTTATAGCGACAAATTAAAAACGACACGTTCCTATCTTACTTCCGGTTCCAGGGCCGACGGCATTTCTCTATGGGACTTTTGTGGCGTTTCGACGTTCAAAGGGCCATAACTCGGTTACTAATTGAGCTAGGGAACCCAGATTTGGCATGAAGCGAGAGAGAGATGGCGGCTTATCTATGGTAAATCTCACCAGATTTGCCCTAGGACGCTTAGTTTGGCCGCTAGAGCGCTCGCATATATGTTATGGTCTGATTAGTACATGAATATGTACTTTTAAAAGTTAAATGTCAATAAAATTCATTTTATCTAGCCTGCTCAGTATACATAAACCGATGATATATCCCGGTGAATTCTCACAAATCTGTGATGAGTATGCATGTTTATTCCTTACTTATTATAAAATTATAAAAAGTTGAATTATTCCGTTCAAATCATATAGACACAAACACAACGATCCAATACAGTAATTAACTGTTGCCGACGGCAACTTCTCGATACATCAGTCTGTAAGTTAAATTTATTTAAGTTCAATATATTTCTTGATCTCTCCAAAAACGTTTGATACGATTATTCACAGTATTCTATTGTAAACATTAGACTGCTATGGGGCTGCTAGTGAACCATGTTCGCTTTTAGCCAGTCATTTAAAAGATTGTAAACAATCTGTCCTTGTTGATAATAGTGACTCAAACTTTTCGTTAACATCAGGCGTTCCACATGGTTTCATAATATGTCCCATTCTCTTTATAATATATGTAATGATATAGCCAGCAACCTCCTAAAATGAATATTTTTTTATGCAGACGACTCCAGTATATTAAATGCGTTGACAAATTGTTGATGGAAATTGGAAGTACGGAATGGATCAATAATTTAAACAAACTTACATCAGTCTGGTTGGAATGTCAACGTGCATGAAATTCATCTCCGTCATCGTGTAATTGTTATCTATATTACCTATAATACATCATGCGTTCTTGCATGTAAGGGCAAACGCATGTTTTGGCATAGCTCAAGTATTACTCACGCCTTCCATGTAATATATTACTGCATTTTGTGGGCACTAACTCTCATCTAAGGTGGACAAAAAGTTTGAATCGGAAACTGAAAGTTTTATTTGGTGGCGAATAGTATTTTCCACTGTAGCAAATATCAAATAGTGCAACGCGGCATGTGGTGGGTTGATATATTGAAACCATTGCACGCCATCGTTACGTAAGGACTGCGCATACACAAATTATTAAAGCACGAGTGAAGACGAGGCAGCTAGGGGCGCTATATCCGCTCTTACTCAGTGGCCATAGAAGCACACGAGAACTCCGCACACCGTGATAAAAACTCCCAACAATTTGGCTTTCTTGGCGGCATGAGGAAAGCGACAGCTTATGGGATACATCACCAGTCCAGACAACACTACCTGTAGTGGTACGTGTCCTGTAAGTATTCAGGTAGACATGGGGATCATGATGAACATTGCCTTGCCTCGCCCCCACGCTCATTTTCTTCCCCCACCCCCCACACCCGTCTCCCTCCCTCCCACCCACCCGCCCTTTGAAGTGGACCTCTTGAGAGGGACCTATTCGCTCCCCACAGCGTGGCCAGGACGGCCATGCAGTCACAACCAGGGACACTCAGGATGATCTAAGTTTTAATATCTAACTTTTTACCTGCGGGACATTTCAGACCAACAAGAGGTCATATATTTACTCTTACTTGCCTCCGGTTACGTCATTCCGTTTTTTCGAAAGCCAAACAAGTTTTACGGGCCTGCAATAAGGAGCAATAAATTGACATGCGACCAACTGTTCGTTGTCAAGTAAACGCACTGTTTTTCCCTCATTATTCAAGTAACCCACAAGTATGTAAATCTAAAAGAACGGACTAGGCACTGGTGTATTTGCAACACTTGAGACACAGGTGTGACTTCGAGCACGTTTTTCAGGAGCCAAAGGTTTAGCTGAGAACGCTTGAGGGACAGGCTGTCAAGTATTGCGATGTGGAAGGCTTGCCAATGTGGAAGGCCTACTAGTGTGGGAGGCTTACCTATGTGGAAGGCTTACCACTGTGGAAGGCTTACTAGTGTAGAAGGCTTACCAGTGTAGAAGGCTTACCAGTGTGAAAGGCTTACCCATGTGGAAGGCTAACCAGTGTGAAAGGCTTACCAATGTGGAAGGCTTATGAGTGTAGAAGGCTTACCAGTGTGAAAGGCTTATCAGTGTGAAAGGCTTACCAGTGTAGAAGGCTTATCAGTGTGGAAGGCTTACCAATGTGGAAGGCTTACCAGTGTTGAAGGCTTATGAGTGTAGAAGGCTTGCCAGTGTGGAGGGCTTGCCAGTGTGGGTGGCTTACCAGTGTGGAAGGCTTACCAGTGTGGAAGGCTTGCCAGTGTGGAGGGCTTGCCAGTGTGGGTGGCTTACCAGTGTGGAAGGCTTGCCAATGTAGAAGGCTTGCCAGTGTGGGTGGCTTACCAGTGTGGGTGGCTTACCAGTGTGGAAGGCTTGCCAGTGTGGAGGGCTTGCCAGTGTGGGTGGCTTACCAGTGTGGGTGGCTTACCAGTGTGGAAGGCTTGCCAGTGTGGGTGGCTTACCAGTGTGGGTGGCTTACCAGTGTGGAAGGCTTGCCAGTGTGGAGGGCTTGCCAGTGTGGGTGGCTTACCAGTGTGGAAGGCTTGCCAATGTAGAAGGCTTGCCAGTGTGGGTGGCTTACCAGTGTGGGTGGCTTACCAGTGTGGAAGGCTTACCAGTGTGGAAGGCTTGCCAGTGTGGAGGGCTTGCCAGTGTGGGTGGCTTGCCAGTGTGGAGGGCTTACCAGTGTGGAAGGCTTGCCAGTGTGGAGGGCTTGCCAGTGTGGAGGGCTTGCCAGTGTGGGTGGCTTACCAGTGTGGAAGGCTTACCAGTGTGGAAGGCTTGCCAGTGTGGAGGGCTTGCCAGTGTGGGTGGCTTACCAGTGTGGAAGGCTTGCCAATGTAGAAGGCTTGCCAGTGTGGGTGGCTTACCAGTGTGGGTGGCTTACCAGTGTGGAAGGCTTGCCAGTGTGGGTGGCTTACCAGTGTGGGTGGCTTACCAGTGTGGAAGGCTTGCCAGTGTGGAAGGCTTGCCAGTGTAGAAGGCTTGCCAGTGTGGGTGGCTTACCAGTGTGTGTGGCTTACCAGTGTGTTAGGCTTGCCCGTGTGGGTGGCTTACCAGTGTGGGTGGCTTACCAGTGTGGCAGGCTCACCAGTGTGGAAGGCTTACCAATGTGGAAGGCTTGCCAGTGTGGAAGGCTTACCATTGTGGAAGGCTTACCAATGTGGAAGGGTTGCCAATGTGGAAGGGTTGCCAGTGTAGAAGGCTTGCCAGTGTGGGTGGCTTACCAGTGTGGGTGGCTTACCAGTGTGGAAGGCTTGCCAATGTGGGTGGCTTACCAGTGTGGGTGGCTTACCAGTGTGGAGGGCTTACCTGTGTAAAAGGCTCGCAAAGCGGTGGGACATCTTCTTCCGACAAGCGGTCGTATTTGCTCTTATACATATGTTAATTTTCTTTCGCATAATGTCTTTAATGCGCTGTCCCCAGTCGCTGCTTGGTATTGGGAACAAGTCGTCATCGTGGATAAAGGCCTGCTATAGTACACCCACTTAATCGACACAACCCTTAAACTACCGACCTCCATGATACTGGCTTTATTTGAGATGAAAGTTTTCCAACGGTTCTTCTTTCTACATGGTATGGTGCAGTTTTGTTGCTCCACTTTATATCTTCGAACTTCTCGTTAATCTGTCTCCATGAATCAGACCAAGAGGGTGCGTTTATGGACTTTGCTCTTAACATTTCAATTCCATACTAAGCGCACTACGTCAATTCTGAGAGCAGGCATGTTCAGAGGTAGTTCAGCCTTACTAACTACCCTAACGATCTAGCTTGCTTTTCTGATTTTTGACGATTTTTTTTCAATTTTGCAAGAATCTCTATACTTTCCCATTGGGCTTAGTTCGATGCCATGGGGACGTTAACGTGACGTCACTGACGCTTACCAAAAGGAATAATTTGGCCTTTAATTTATCATTTTACCTGCTTATAAATGTACTTGTAGTAATTGATGGTAGTTAGTGCGTAAGTAAGTGAAAATGAAATGATTTCACATTACGCCGGGTAACTAAATTTGGACGTCAGTTTGGACGCACACGTTTCAGTACCGCCAAAAGAGTTACGCACGGTAACAGTTGTCCCTTGGTATAAGTTATAACGTCAAATAAATCGAAAGTCGCTATCAAGTATATTAGCCGAGCAATGGTCTTTACCAAACTATAACGTCATCACATCATGGTGACATGGCATGATACCTAAACGCAAACGTTTTTTTCCCTTAATCCAAAACGTTGACCAACACGGCGATAGAATCATGACCTATTCAGATATTAAAGGGAACCGCCAGCCTGGCCTCTAACGCTGCTTTACCGATTCATATAATACCCAATTGTTTATCCTCCAAATTACAGAATTTTTTGTCCTATCTATAGCTCACAATAAAATTGAGAAGTGACCGCCGGGCACGATTTCGCCCCCTACCCAGGCGGCAGCCCTTTTTGGAGGTGTGTTCACGATTGACCAATCAGGAGGCGATGGTCTAATTTATTCAAACCGGAAATTGCGCCTATTGTGTGAGCAAAACAAGAGCTCGTGATCATCGCTAATATAAAGAGCTGCGATTCTAACTCCAATCATGGCATTGTTGCGGAGTCAATCGTCGCAAGACGTATATCAATTTGTTTGGATGGTACTTTTCCATGAAACACTAAGACCATGGTCTATTGCGCGGCTTGGAACTGCCGCTGTCAATCTGTAAATCGCGGCCCTGAAAGAGATTTCCGCGAGTGATAACATAAGGCGGTGCCACATGAATAGTCACAATATGCGTCACTGCTCCCGGCAAAATGGCGCTCTGCTAGACATTGCTGGGCGCGGGTTGCCTTAATTTTTTTCTCCTTACCAGTCGGCCGAAACGAAGCGTTAACACTCGCCAATTTAATTTTAAGATGTAAACTTGCGGTGCAGATCGCGATTAAATTAGGTTGGACACCCGCTTTAAATAAAACATACAAAATCTTCACCTTTTAAATATTCTATTGCCATCTAAAGGGACCCTCTTCATCCTCATTCCTCGATCTAGGGTATCTCCCTAGCGGTGCACATCCATGAAGGCCGCTCAGCCACCGTGAGGGCCGCGCGATCTCCCCACCCCTTAGATGGGGGTGGAGGGGGCGGGGGAATGGTAGGCAGCAGCCGATGGACAGGGGGAGGGGGTTCAGCGGAGCGGCCGACGCGTCGAGGCGGTGTGGGCGAGGCAGTCGTGACGCACGCCGAATACATTGGCATGTGCGGAGCCAGCCAACCATATCGGTTCACTAACACCGTCCAGGTACCCTCGGCGTGAGCGCAGGGGCTGCCTTCGCCTCCAATCCTTTGTCACCTCAAGTATCCACACCACACGAACAACCATAGTACCGAACCCAGCCGATAAGGAGGCAGGTACAGATGTAGCCCGATGCAGTTCTGTCCTGTCAGATTTTTGCCCGTTCTACAGCCACAGAACTGGGGCTAGGTACAGATGCAGCCGTCGTAATTTCCAATCCAGTCCTTGGTTGACTATAACCAGCGCTCGGTGGAGTCTATGAACATTGGCCCGATTCGTGTGACCTGCCAAGGGCGTTGAGCATTTCGTTACCTGTGTGCCTCACATCGACGTTCCCATTGCACTTGGCTGACTGAACGACTGCCCAATAAGCAACTGGTACGTAGGATTCGGTTTGCACAACAAGAAGGTAATTACATATGTCACGGGTAGTTGTCATTTCCAACATATTCCACACCACAGACCAGGTAAGAGCTACGCACGTCTGCATCCTTCTTTCTGGGTCATCAGTGTGCGCTTTAACCAATACCAGTATATAGCGGCCATATCGAGGGCGCTGGCCTTGTGGAACGTATGGCCGGCGACCACTGCGTAGTATAGGATTTGTAAAGAGGGTTAGACCAACCGAAAAACGCATACCAGCACACCACAGTATTTATGAAGGTTCTGTGTAGCCGTACAATAACGCTGTCGCAATGAAAGCTGTGTCCCTCCGGATCATGCATAAGTTTAATTATGGGTTTTGCACCATCCTGACCATGGGAGTTGCACCATCCTGACCATGGGAGTTGCACCATCCGTACTATTGGTGTTGCACCATGCTGACTATGGGTTTTGCATCAGTCTGGTTATGAGAGTTGTACCATCCTGGCTGTGGGTTGTGCATCAGTCTGGTTATGGGTGTTGCACAATCCTGACTATTGGTGTTGCATCAGTCTGGTTATGGGTGTTGCACCATCCAGATTATGGGTGTTGCACCATCATGACTATGGAAGTTGCATCAGTCTGGCTATGGGTGTTGCAGCATCCTGACTATTGATGTTACATCAGTCTGACTATTGGCGTTGCATCAGTCTGCTTATGGCTGTTGCACCATCATGATTATGGGTGTTGCACCTTCATGACTATGGATGTTGAATCGTGCTGACTATGGGTGTTGCACCATCCAGACTATGGGTGTTGCACCATCATGCATATGGAAGTTGCATCAGTCTGGCGATGGATGATGCATCATCATGACTATGGGTGTTGCACCATCCTGACTATGGGCGTTGCATCAGTCTGATTATGGGCGTTGCGTCAGTCTGGTTATGGGTGTTGCGCCATCAAGACTATAGGTGTCGCACCATCCTGACTATGGGTGTTGCATCAGTCTGATTATCGGCGTTGCATCAGTCTGCTTATGGCTGTTGCACCTTCCTGACTATGGATGTCGCACCATTCTGACTATGCGTGTTGCACCATGCTGACTATGGGTGTTGCACCATCCTGACTATGGAATTTGCACCATCGTGACCATGGGTGTTGCATCAGTCTATTTAAGGATGTTGTACCATCCTGACTATTGGTGTTGCACCGCCCTTACTATTAGTGTTGCACCGCTCTAACTGTGAGCGTAGCACCGTTTGGACTTTGTTGTTGCACCATCCTGACTATGGGTGCTGCACCATCCTGACTATGGAATTTGCACCATCCTGACCATGGGTGTTGCATCCGTCTATTTAGGGATGTTGTACCACCCTGAACATGGGTGTTGCATAAGTTTAATTATGGGTTTGGCACCATCCTGACTATTGGTGTGGCACCATGCTGACTATGAGATTTGCATCAGTCTGGTTATGAGTGCTGTACTATCCTGGCTGTGGGTTGTGCATCAGTCTGATTATGGATCTTGCATCAGTCTGACTATGTGTGTTGCACCATCTGACAATGGGTGTTGCACCATCAAGACTATGGATGTTGCACCATCATGACCATGGTTGTTGCACCATCATGACTATGTGTGTTGCGCCATTCTGATCATGGATGTTGCATCAGTCTGGTTATGGGTGTTGCGTCATCCTGGCTATGGGTGTTGCACCATCCTGACTATGGGTGTTGCACCTTTCACATTATGGATGTTGCACCATCATGACTATGGGTGTTGCACCTTTCACATTATGGATGTTGCACCATCATGACTATGGGTGTTGCACCATTCAGTCAATGGGTGTTGCACCATTCAGACTATGAGGGTTGCACCATCCTGACTATGGATGTTGCATCAGTCTGGCTATGGATGTTGTACCATCCAGACTATGGGTTTTGCACCATCCTGGCTATGGATGTTGCATCAGTCTGGCTATGGGTGTTGTACCATCCGGACTAGGGATGTTGCATCAGTCTGGCCATCGGTGTTGCATTAGTCTGGCTATGGGTGTTGCACCATCTGGACTTCGGGGGTTGCACCATCATAACCATGGGTGTTGCACCATCATGACTATAGACGATGCACCATCATGACCATGGGTTTTGCATCAGTTTGATTATGGATGTTGCATCATTCTGACCATGAATGTTGCATCATCCTGGCTATGGGTGTTTTACCATCCTGACTATGGATGTTGCACCACCCTTACTATGGACGTAGCACCATTCTGACTATGGAATTTCCACCATGCTGACCATGGGTGTTGCATCATTCTATTTAGAGATGTTGTACCACGCTGACCATGGGTGTTGCATAAGTCTGACTTATGGGTGTTGCACCATCCTGACTATTGGTGTTGCACCATTCTGACTATGGGTGTTGCACCATCTTGGCTATCGGTGATGCATCAGGCTATTGAAGGATGTTGTACCATCCTGACCATGGGTACTGCACCATCTGACCATGGGTGTTGCACCATCCCGACTATGGAATTTCCACCATGCTGACCATGGGTGTTGCATCATTCTATTTAGAGATGTTGTACCACGCTGACCATGGGTGTTGACTTACTTATGGGTGTTGCACCATCCTGACTATTGGTGTTGCACCATTCTGACTATGGGTGTTGCACCATCTTGACTATGGGTGTTGTACCATCCTGACTATGGAATTTTCACCATCCTGACCATGGGTGTTGCATCAGTCTGGTTATGGGTGTTGCATCAGTCTGGTTATGGGTGTTGCATCAGTCTGGTTATGGGTGTTGCACCATCCTGACTATGGATGTTGCATCAGTCTGGATATGGATGTTGCATCAGTCTGGTTATGGGTGTTGCGCCATCTTGACTATGGATGTTGCACCATCCTGACTATGGGTGATGCATCAGCCTATTTAAGAATGTTGTACCATCCTGACTATGCGTGTTGCACCATCCTGACTATGGATGTTGCACCATCCTGACTATGGGTGATGCATCAGCCTATTTAAGGATGTTATACCATCCTGACTATGCGTGTTGCACCATCCTGACTATGGATGTTGCACCATCCTGACTATGGATGTTGCACCATCCTGACTATGGATGTTGCATCAGCCTGGCTATGGGTGCGTACGCTTTATCTTATACGTTCGTCACAGATATTCGTGTGTTTATGGTAAAAATGTGATATTTTGATAAAACGACTCCACATATTGAAGACAGCCAAATTGAACTGTTATATTTGATAAAGTTAGATATATTTAAAACTTACTTGTTCAACAATGTGAGTAGTCAACTACTCCCCATAGGCATATGATTGATTTAAGTAGTAACCTGTGTAGGTAACATCACAACAATGGGAAGGGTCAAGGTACAGGTGAGTAATCCCCACGCTGTTTGCGAAGAAATACATGGGACCTTTATCTTGTGCAAACATTACACACTTGGGATGTGAACCCCGCACCGATTGCTTTCGCTGACCTGGCAGAGCACACTGGACAATAGCCGAGTGCGCTACCTAATGAGTCACGGGGTGAGGCATGCCATTGAATGACTTCAGTTATGTCACAGAGCCTCTATTTCTATTAATACAGAACACAAGAATAATGACTGCACCCAGTCAGGAGGCAGGCGCTGCGAGAACCGCACGCGCGGGGGCGCTGTTCTCCGGATCATTCTCTGCCGCCGCCGGCCGCCGCTTGAGGTCGCTAGGGATATATCTCCTGGTGGTTGGCCTCTCCTGTCTGCTGTGCGCCGCGGCCGTCATTGGGCTGGTAAACAGCTGTACCTCCTACTACTCCAGCCAGTGCGGCCAGGTCTTTTACTGCTGCATGTACTGGGCAAGCGATGGAAGTGTGGCATGTACCGTAACTTCAATTCTGGTGAGTGAGCTATTATCGTATACCCCACGTTTACTCGAGATAATAATTCAAAGATAATTAAATATCGCAAATATCATTTAATCTAATACTTTCAGTAAATTATCTCCATATCCTACCCGCAGTTGATAGTCACATATAGAGTTCTTTGCTCAGTTCAGCCTTAATTTTTCCAATTTATATTTTTTCATGTGTGGATGTTTACATACTCATATCCAAGCAATTTCTTTAAATAATGGACAGAAACTGCATACATCTCAATAGTTTTATTTACTGATTGATGCACCCTATGATTGGATTGTGATTGTGATGTTTATTTCATTATATTTCATATTTCACATTTCATTATTATTTCATTCTATTTCATATTTCACATTTCATTATTATTTCATTATATTTCATATTTCACATTTCATTATTATTTCATTATTATTTCATTATATTTCATATTTCATATTTCATTATTATTACATTATATTTATATATATATGATAATGTCGATTATGTATTTATTTATTGATGCGATTTGGCTTGCCATATCTCGTGAATTACAAGGTTGACGAATGTGTGTGAATTAATTACTCGTTTATTTCTTTGGGCTTGCCATAGCCATATTTTGGTTCTTCTGTGGCGAGCGCCATCTATCCATTGAATACTAACGCGTCACAACCAATAAAAATCTAGAATTAGCCGGCGTCAAATTTAACTTGCATCTGGGCAACCTGTCCTCTGGGCAGATAACATTGACCTGTGACTGTTACAGGTTTGTATTGTGGTGATGGTACCCAAGTAGCTGGAGTCACAAAAACTTCGGTCTGCCTGTTTGAACACTCGATCGCTTCAGTTGTGAGGACTGGTGACCAGACCAGCCGTCACAACCGGCGCATTTGGCGCCTTATAATTCTCTGCCAATCACAGACGGCCACCAAGTGTCTTTCTACCCTATGAGAATTTGACGTTCCCGCCCTTTTAATACATTTCTGCCACATATATATGTGTATGTATATAGTTTGTAGTGGCTGGTTCCCTGGGTGTGGCCGCTTCCCGTCGCCGGAACCGCTGTCTCCTGCTCACCACCGTCGTGTTTTCAAGTCTGGCCGCTATGGGCGCTGTCGCCGTGATAGCTGTTGGAGGAGCCTCAATACTTCCGGGTGTCACGGGTTGCCTTTCCGATGTGAGTCGCTGTGATAACAGTTACACGCACAGATGATCATAAATATAATTGAATTATAATTTTGCATGATTTGTCAAGACATGGTTGTATCGCTTGATATGACCTTGATATTAAGTAACGAATGATTGCCTGCATACCTATGATCACAAACTGATCACACCGTGCATACAGGTACGCGTCCAGCGTACATGGCTTCATCACTGTATTGTAGGGTGAATAACCATTCAAGTACAACGAAGATTTAGTGCATGTGCTGGCGTAAACCGCAAGATGGTCCTCCTCTTATTATGGCCATAACTGGCCAGTAATTCGAATGAAACAACAGCTTCTGCCTTTGTTCGATTCATTATTACATGTACTCGGGAATGAAGTTACATTCGATTTGTTCCAGCATAAGTTTAATCGTGGCTTTGTTCCAGGATAAACCAGCAACGCCCGATGTATCAGTCCACGATGTGAGTGTACTCTCGTTGACGCTGAGAAAGTTTCTCTTAAAAAGACCAAATGTTACCTTTTGTTTCAGTCTCATGTATTCGCTTGTATCGTATGTCAAACATGTCAGCTTCGTAGTTTGGGATATTCTCCTGTTAAATGTGACGCTTTTGTAAACTACACCAACCATACCGTTATAAATATTGATTATTATGGATGGAATTGGAATAGAACATGCCTTTTTAACGTCCTCCTGTTCTCATTTATTACCACAGTATGGTTACAGTTATAACCGCTGCAACGTATCGATGGCATGGGCTCAATATCCACATGCATTGGCCGTTTGGGAGAAAAATGTAAGTGTTTCGGCTTAAATACTTATTCTGTAAGCGTGGTTATCACGTCTTGGTTGTAACTGTTGAATGGGTGACATAGCGTGGTTTTCACGTCTCGCTTGTAACTGTTGAACGGGTGACATAGCTTGGGTATCATGTCTTGGTTGCAACATTTGAACGGGTGACATAGCGTGGTTATCACGTCTCGGTTTTAACGGTTGAATGGGTGACATAGCGTGGTTATCACGTCTCGGTTGTAACAGTTAAACGGGTAACATAGCGTGGTTGTCACGTTTAGGTTGTACATCTAAACTCTAATTGATGACATTAATTTTATTATAGGACGATTGTCATATTTTTACTGCCGTTTCCGTTTCCAATTAGATGCTGATCACAAAGCTTTCACTGACCTTCACCGTTGTGATGATGACCTTGGCTCTCGCCTACTTGACCTTGTCTCTGTGGAGCTCGGTTCACGTTTGCCGATCAGTGTTTTCGACTGCTTACTGCAAGACACTGTGTCCGGGTTGTTGGACATGGTGCTTTGATCAGGTAATAACCACAGGATCACGTTATCGCGTCACTCGAGGCGAAACCGTAGGAAGCCTCCTAAAAACCAACCGCCTGAAAAAGTGACACATATTTCATTCACAAAGCAATGGCGGTCGTTAATATTTATCAGATCATCGATGTCAGCATTACTTATGTGTATATTTCAACAACAAGAACGAAACTAGGTTTTGGCTATAATTGTAAAGTATATAATTTAATTACATAAGAACTAAAGCGTGGGCGGGGCTCAGCTCGGATTGTGGACCGGTGTATTGCTACGCGGCCAAAAAACACCAAATGTACTTATTCTGTAAGCGACTTGCAACTGATGTTTTCAGTTGGAGGACGGTTCCTCGGCAGTACCACTGACCGCGGCGACCACGCAGCACACAGACTGTGACAAGCACCCCCTGGCGGCGGCCATGGTGACGCAGGAGAGTGTCACCGCTTGAAGAGCACGTGTCCACCGAGCACGTGGTCCACCTAGCGCCATTGGTGAGAGAGCGATAGAGATTGATACCCATGGTATATACACCCACAGACAACTCTCGGGTGTAACGTATAAAATATTATATTCTTTCATAATTTCGCTATTATTACAACTATCTAATGGCCGACTGATGGTGAAGAATTCATAAGGCTTAGCGTTGGTACTCATTTAATAAAACGACTTTACTCGCACGTCTCACAATGGTTACATAGCGGAGCGCCTTAATGGAGATGGAAAATATAGAAAAGTCCAAATACTTCTAAATGGTCAAATTTTCACTAGTTAATATAAAAAGATACATGCAATCAACGGTGTTGCTATTGTTCTTAATAGTCAAGTCAAAGGCTTATAAAATGGCTTAATGTATATTATAAGATTCACTTATTCTCCCTGTCGCAATTTTAGACAGCTAAATATAAGTATGCGTGGTTTAAAGGCTTATCTATGTTTGTTTATTTTTTATTTAAATCAAATTTTATGCACAACTAGTATATGAACCGTTACTGAAAATGTAAACGGCGGTAGGAAAACATGATTTATCGATAGTAATGGGAATATATGTCGATGACTCAATTTGTCCAACATCCAATCTTTAATTGATAAGAGAATTTGTTCTGTTAATGCAATTTCGGCAGTTGGTCACAGCCAAGCATTGTTTTGGAAGAAAATATCTGAATGAACTTGAAGTAATTTTGCACATTGCATCAAATCTTAACATCTGTTAAAGACAATGTATTGTTTAAACCAATCACTGTAACATAATAATATAAATTTGATTTTTAATCTATAGTCTTGCTTTTTAATTGTATTATTGGTGTTATTCCAGAATTGACTTATCATTACTCCTTGTAATGTATAATTGTTTGAGAGAGCGGTATTGAGCAATAAGTTTACTTTGAGCAAATTACCTTTTGGTTTATATGAGATACTAGTAGGACATGAAAATTGTATAATTAGAAAGAGCACCCATCTGGCCATATGTCCTGGCAGAGCTTATATCGCAATTTCCAATTAATCTTTTGATTTTGCATGGTTGAACATTGTATTTGATTCTTGTGATAAAACATTTTTGTAATGAAAGCGTATTCGGTACATTAAAATTATATTCGTTGAAATGATTTTGGTTTATGCTCGTTTTGTGCACACGCGGGCAAGTTTAATTAAGAAGAAACCGCTGGATGATTTGGATGAAGTATGCCACAGAGTAAACCCCTCGGTTCGAACCAGTTGAGTACGTGTTCTACCACTCGGCCACGGAGGCTCCCGAATGGGACAAGAGCTTGTAATTTGCCTCGTCAAATCGCTAAAACCAAGGCACAAGAGATTGATGAAGGGCTTTGTCTGTTTCTTTAACGTGATCCTCCAAACATTATATATGCGCGTCTCTATCAGTTGATACAGCATTGTACACATGTCCCGTGCATATCGAACATCTTTTCGATGGCGGTTATCACCAAAACACGTCAGTTGCGTCGATACGACAATGCTCTCCATTTGTCCATCGCAACCATACCCTGCCCTTCGTCAATCGAAAAGGCGGTCCAGTGAGTACGAATTGGTGATACAAGGAATTGAATTGTTGATATCAAGAATTAAATTGTTGATATTAAGAATTGAATTGTTTATATAAAGAATTGAGTTGTTTATATTAAGAATTGAATTGTTTATATTAAGAATTAAATTGTTTAGATTAAGAATTTAATTGTTTAGATTAAGAATTTAATTGTTTAGATTAAGAATTTAATTGTTTATATTAGGAATTGAATTGTTTATGTCAAGAATTGAATTGTTGATATCAAGCATTGAATTCTTGGCATCAAGAACCAGGATATAAATGGTGGAATGAACCGCCATATCTGGACATTGACAGGTCCCCTTGCTTCTTGGGTTTAACTTCCGCATACCGCATACAACTTTGGAACTAAAGGTTTCAGGGACTGACGCAATTGTCCGAAAGTCGCTTTCCCATGTCTTGTCAGCCAAGATCTCTTTGACTTTTTCGTGAATTCTGGCCCTTTTTTTGTCGTACATCGTGTGATGATCACTTTGAGATCCTGGGCCATACTGGACTTATGTATCCGATGTTATAACCGCATAACAACTAGTACCACTGTTAGTGCAAGCAAACCCCTAAGGTTACATTTACATGCATACATAAAACCAAAAATCGTGGCAAGCTTCCACACTCATCCCAAGCACATAGGCCTACAGCTAAGAAGTTGGATGTTGCGTAACAACACCCAGGGTGCTTTTCGAATTCGGAGTAAATTTCCGCGGCATCAAAACGCTTTTGAACCCAAAATATAATTTTCCAATTTCGATTCAATTTGAGCGATGGCTCAAGTGTCCTTAACATATTAACCAGTATTCTGTTGAAACGCTGACCCGTTACCCATGGGGCGCTAGAGGGTTGTCCTCGACATCTTTACCCTGGTCAGTTCGCATTAATGTTGGATCAAGTCGCTCTTAAAGATTCTCCCTTGATCACTGTGAATGCCGGCCGGAAAACCCCAATGTACGACAAAGCTATCTAACGGGAGTTTTGCAGTTGTTTTTTCAGTTTTGTTTCGTGTTAAGCCTAGCTCACACTGCGCCGACGTTGGCTAGGGTTAAAGCCTAGCTCACACTGTGCCAGTGTTGGCTATGATTAAAGCCTAGCTTACACTGTGCCGGTGTTGGCTAGGGTTAAAGCCTAGCTCACACTGTGCCGGTGTTGGCTAGGGTTAAAGCCTAGCTCACACTGTGCCGGTGTTGGCTAGGGCTAAGCCTAGCTCACACTGTGCCGGTATTGGCTAGGGTTAAACCTAGCTCACACTGTGCCGGTGCTGGCTAGGGTTAAGCCTAGCTCACACTGTGCCGGTGTTGGCTAGGGTTAAGCCTAGCTCACACTGTGTCGGTGTTGACTATGGTTAAAGCCTAGCTCACACTGTGCCGGTGTTGGCTAGGGTTAAAGCCTAGCTCACACTGTGCCGGTGTTGGCTAGGGCTAAGCCTAGCTCACACTGTGTCGGTATTGGCTAGGGTTAAACCTAGCTCACACTGTGCCGGTGCTGGCTAGGGTTAAGCCTAGCTCACACTGTGCCGGTGTTGGCTAGGGTTAAGCCTAGCTCACACTGTGTCGGTGTTGACTATGGTTAAAGCCTAGCTCACACTGTGCCGGTGTTAGCTAGGGTTAAAGCCTAGCTCACACTGTGCCGGTGCTGGCTAGGGTTAAAGCCTAGCTCACACTGTTCCGGTGTTGGCTAGGGTTAAAGCCTAGCTCACACTGTGCCAGTATTGGCTATGGTTAAAGCCTGGTTTACCGTGTGCCGGTGTTAGCTAGGGTTAAAGCCTAGCTCACACTGTGCCGGTGTTGGCTATGGTTAAAGCCTAGCTCACACTGTACCGGTGTTGGCTAGGGTTAAAGCCTAGCTCACACTGTGCCGGTGTTGGCTAGGGTTAAGCCTAGCTCACACTGTGCCGGTGTTGGCTATGGTTAAAGCCTAGCTCACACTGTGCCGGTGTTGGCTAAGGTTAAACCTAGCTCACACTGTTCCGGTGTTGGCTAGGGTTAAAGCCTAGCTCACACTGTGCCTGTGTTGGCTAGGGTTAAGCCTAGCTCACACTGTGCCGGTGTTGGTTAGAGTTAAAACCTGGCTCACACTTTGCCGGTGTTGGCTAGGGTTAAAGCCTAGCTCACACTGTGCCGGTGTTGGCTAGGGTTAAACCTAGCTCACACTGTGCCGGTATTGGCTAGGGTTAAGCCTAGCTCACACAGTGCCGGTGTTGGCTAGGGTTAAAGCCTAGCTCACACTGTGCAGGTGTCGGCTAGGGTTAAAGCCTAGCTCACACTGTGCCGGTGTTGGCTAGGGTTAAAGCCTAGCTCACACTGTGCCTGTGTTGGCTAGGGTTAAGCCTAGCTCACACTGTGCCGGTGTTGGCTAGGGTTAAGCCTAGCTCACACTGTGTCGGTGTTGACTATGGTTAAAGCCTAGCTCACACTGTGCCGGTGCTGGCTAGGGTTAAAGCCTGGCTTACCGTGTGCCGGTGTTAGCTAGGGTTAAGGCTTAGCTCACACTGTGCTGGTGTCGGCTAGGGTTAAAGCCTAGCTCACACTGTGTCGGTGTTGGCTATGGTTAAAGCCTAGCTCACACTGTGTCGGTGTTGGCTATGGTTAAAGCCTAGCTCACACTGTGCCGGTGTTGGCTAGGGTTAAAACCAACCTCTCACTGTGCCGGTATTGGCTATGGTTAAAGCCTAGCTCACACTGTGCCGGTGTTGGCTAGGGTTAAGCCTAGCTCACACTGTGCCGGTGTTGGCTATGGTTAAAGCCTAGCTCACACTGTGTCGGTGTTGGCTAGGGTTAAAGCTTAGCTCACACTGTGCTGGTGTGGGCTAGGATTAAAGCCTAGCTCACACTGTGCCGGTGTTGGCTATGGTTAAAGCCTAGCTCACACTGTGTCGGTGTTGGCTAGGGGTAAAACCTAGCTCACACTGTGCCGGTGCTGGCTAGGGGTTAAGCCTAGCTCACACTGTGCCGGTGTTGGCTAGGGTTAAAGCCTAGCTCACACTGTGCCGGTGTTGGCTAGGGTTAAAACCTACCTCTCACTGTGCCGGTATTGGCTATGGTTAAAGCCTAGCTCACACTGTGCCGGTGTTGGCTAGGGTTAAGCCTAGCTCACACTGTGCCGGTGTTGGCTATGGTTAAAGCCTAGCTCACACTGTGTCGGTGTTGGCTAGGGTTAAAGCCTAGCTCACACTGTGCTGGTGTGGGCTAGGATTAAAGCCTAGCTCACACTGTGCCGGTGTTGGCTATGGTTAAAGCCTAGCTCACACTGTGTCGGTGCTGGCTAGGGGTAAAACCTAGCTCACACTGTGCCGGTGCTGGCTAGGGGTAAAACCTAGCTCACACTGTGCCGGTGTTGGCTATGGTTCACCCTGGTCCTCCCCGGTCCTTCTCGGTCTATATACGCGGGACGAACCGGGGCCATCTCGCAACATTTTGTCGCGCCACGGTATTACGACGGTGCTGTGACGGTATGCCACGGTATATCAAGGTGTCACCACGGTGGATGCCGCTACGACTACGGTTTTACTAAGGATTGACTACGGATCATCACGGTAGGCCAAGGTTCATCCAGATCCAGGCGTCAGCACGGTTTGTCAAGGTGTGACTACGGCTTAATCCGGTTTGTCCCGGTTTACCAAGGTTAGACTACGGTCCACCAAGGTGGTACTGCGTTCGTCCCCGGCGGTGCCACGGTCACACTACGGTCTCTTTACGATGGCGTATAGATACATACTGCATGTGCAAGGCTTTTAGACCAGCACCCCCACCCCCCTACCCCCCTCCCCCTCCCCGCCATCCCAGACCCTTCCAAATCCGAAATAAATACCCAGAAGCCTTTGACAGGTGGAAACTTTTTAAAAAGAATGCTACCTGAATAGCATTGATGTAGACCTATTACTTTTATTTATTAACGTGTAACCGTAGTTCACCACTACATTCAGAAATCAGAGATCCGCTGTTTGTTTGAGAGTATTCTTCAGAGAGAGGCCGCCACGCGTTATTGGCTCAGATTTTTTCCGGGTACTGAAAGGTTTTCGAGTAATCGACCAATCAAGTTTCATTGTCGTTAAAGCTGTAAAAAATCGCTGTGACTACATAAATGCAGGTAGATGACCCATATGTGGTGTAATATGTACCAATGTTAGTGACATCATGTGTGCCAAATGGCATCGAAATCAAACTGGCAGTTTAGATGCAAAACAATAATCACACTTTAATATGGCCATCTCATCATAAAGCCTCGATAAGACAACTGACTGACGGCGCGGTGACGTTTCGGCCTATAACCCGGTCGATATTGCATGTACATAGTCGCAGTCGGTACGAACATCAGACGTTTGTCTACATTTAAAAATGTTCTTTCATACTTACTCACACTGAAGGTTAACCCATACATCCTGCCCCCCCCCCCCCACCCCTCCCCCGAACACACATGCACGTCTTTTTTTCTCCTTTGCTTTCGAGGAGGAGCTCTCCGTGCCATAAGTATTGTGGAACCAGAGATGGGGGGAACCTTCGTTTGTTTACGACCAATCCCCAACCCCCCCGCCCGCCCACACACACACTCCCCAGTCATCCATTGGAACCAGCGACTCCTAGAAACGTTATATTTCCTTATTTCAAGGAGCCTTAATTCGCGAATTTGTGCTTGGTCCTTGGTCGAGTTCAAACATAAAACTCTATATTTTGGGTTCTAACTGATTTTTGCCTGTTCCATAGTCAAAGAACTAGGACTAGCCTCCAACCCTGCCCTTCACTGACTTAGAGTCTGGAATCCCCCCCCCCCCCCTTTGTTTTAGGAAGAATGTCATCTTTCAAGCAACAGGCTTCTGGTGATCTTGCACTCAGCGGCAGTTTTTGACCTCACTCCTCTTACTGACCACACAAGATAGATTATATCCTCATCATATAGGGTCGCGCGATAATCGGATAAAAGGGATAAGGTCCCGTTTTGTTTTTAAAGAAACCTCAAGAATCTCGATAGACTGCGCCATGATGCTCCTATTTTAGGCCTAAATAGCGGGCAGGTCGACATGTTAGCAAGGCAGCCTAGTTTGTTTACGTCATTAAAATTGCCAAAATATATATAACTTAAGTTATAGTTAATTACATTTTCTGGTATGCAATGCAGTGATTGAACGCAGTACTTACCTACATATCTTATACAATTAAATACATTGAGGGCATCACAACGCCTGGATCTAAATGGGGCGACATCACCACTGAGCTCCCTATGAAATCCACTCGCACCTTCGCCCTAAAAACAGGCGGGAGGAAGCGACAACGTGCGAGGCGAGGGAGCCATATCGTCAGAATGTACGAGGCGATTAGCAATCAAGATCGCGCAAATAATCTCACTCCTCACATGTTTACTATATATTGGTTCCCGACGTATACGTCTGTTGGGGCCCAAAACGTCCGACTGCCCAAAATGTCCTACATAACTAAGAACAAACTAACAGTTTCATTTGACGTAGCGATCCTACACAATCTGCGGATATGAAGCCGCCATACGCTCGTTTTGTAGCTCTTAGTTAGCGATATACGAATAATATTGAGGTTTCATGAGAAGCTGGGGAGGGGGAGGGGGGCGGACGTGCGAGCTTCAGTATTGGAAAGGGGCGTAACAAAGTACGGAAAAAGCGTTAGCAGTACTTTACAGCCTTAGCCTCTTTGTTCCTTTTGGGACTCGTCACACCCTCCAGACCTAAATCTACCCATTACAACAATATTTATTGCAAGATTAGGAGGGTATGAAATTAACCTGGGGACATATTGATTCTTTGATGATCGTATAGGGCATGTCAGTTCTCGCGGGTTCTACTTCCGGCCTGGCAGTTTTGGTGACAAACAAACGAACACGTGCTTTTTGTTCAGTGCGCAGCCTGACTCGCCCCCTGCGTAACAATGGATACCGCGCGCAGAGGGCTGTCATACTAGTTACGACAGAAGACGTGGAACCAGGCAAGGTGCACGGCCGCCAAAGCAAACAAGGGGGGGGGTCGCAATTCGTCTTTCGTGCGACTTATATAAGGAACTGTTAACTTTTTCGCGTCGATATGTTGGCAGATGACACTTTGAGCATGTCATTTTTCATAATACTGGTCACATTCAGCAAACTAGGCGCACAACAGGTAGATGATTTCCCAATGTTTATACTGATCTGGAGTGATCGGGTGACAGGTATGGACAGCCTTTGCCGTCAAAATTACAGTTTTTTTCTATCCTGAATGCAACTACCATTTAAATAGGCAAATTTGCAAATTTCAAAAGAACAATGTTGTAAATTTACTGTGCTAACATTATCTTTCTAAATTGCTTCAGTTCTGTTACATTCATAGTTGTGATGGGTATTTTGACAAACGGTTTCATGAGAACCACAAAATAGAGCAGTACTGTCACTTTTCCATTTCCACAGAGTGAGCCAGCTTACATGTACTTAGCGGCTTGCCGGTATAATGCTTTGGATCAGATAGATTGTGTAGCATTTCTAAGTTAACCTGGTGCGGCAAACTTACTATCCAAGAAGTACCGTATATACATGTATGTAGTTGACTACAGTCATACCTCAGTTTAACGGGTCCTTTCACATAAGCTAGCAAAAATAGATAATCTTTGCTTCCTCTATATGGGATTGGTGGAATTAAGCCTTAATTTATAAAACAAAAAGTTTTTAGATGTTTATAGGTAGACACTTGTGTTGATGAAAAATATTAATTTGTATAGCTGATGTGTCTACGTTCAGCTTACTGATAGCTTTACTTCTGCATAAATGTTTAATTTCCTTTTTAACATTTCCTTTCAATTTTGATTAATTAAATTACCCTTTCTTTTGCTACTATTTTAAAATTGTGGCATCCTTAAATATATGAAGATTTTCATCAAGATTCTGCAATGTAAAACATACAGAATCAATAATAATTCAGTGTATAACCTTCATGATTCACTACTTTTTTTCTCATACATTGCATAAACATGATGATAATAAATCCAAGTTTCTATTTGTCTTTTTGCATTGGGTTTGCTTCTATCATATCAGTTTAATTGGGTTAACAACATATGGTATAAAATAAAATCTGCAGGTATTTCAAATGTAGCAGTACAAAAACTAAATTAAGATACAAAACATAAGACCTTATATATATAAGTATACCTTTTTCATACCGGTACTTCATCAGATTCATAACATTTCCTTTTAAGGTTGTCCACATTACACCTTTCATAGCTACTTTTGTCCTGATGTCTATACAACGAACATATAATAAAGAAACAAGAGAACAACAAACTATTAAAAGTATTGATAGCACTAAACCCATAAGAAATTCAATAATATAATGAAATTGTGGCTGGTTTATATATAGAGACATTTCTATTTAACCACCATAAACATAAAAAATCCCAATAAAGGGATCATCAATATATATGTTACATTTTGTTAGATCAATTTCATCTCTTAGTTCTCTTGCATTCAACTACAGTAATGACAAGGGCACATTCCTTGGTTAATAAATCCTGAGTACCATAATAAATATAACATATAAGCTTTTTCAAACCTCTCAGTTGATACAGGTATATTGTATTAAATTGTGTTCCATCAAATTAGAATGTAAAAAAGATAAATTTGTAACTTTTAAAATAAAATGGGACATTATATGGTTTAATAGGATATAATAATCATCAACTTTGTTCTACATTATGTCAGCCCTGGGTGACAAATATTGTTCATGACATTTGCAACTTGAGACAATTTTATTTAAATGGTGCTTCTGTTAGGGTTGTAATGCAGTCTGTAGACTTTTTTATTTTGTTCAAAGATATATTAAGTGACCTTTTCACCTGCAATGCACTGACGTCTACAGTGGAATTAATGATGCATAACTCTGTAATGATAAGACGTCCTTTTTAGATTGTCCGACCTAATTTTGATTAAATTACACCTTTCTGGTACTGTTGTCCTAATTAAAGGTCTATATATATGATATATATTAATAAAACAAGAAAACTACAAACTAAGAAAAATATCCATAATAACAAGTAGCACATAAGGACACGAGTAACATTAAACATTTTTGGCAGGTTTATATATATACATTTTCATTTAACCAGCATATATAAACATCACAAATAACAATAAAATGATACTAATCATCAATATATATGGAACATGTTGTTACTTTCATTCTTTTCTCAAACATTTAGCTACAGTTGTGACAAGAGAACCAAGATATTGCTTTGCTACTAAATCCTGTGTGTTGTAATATATAAACTGTTGTCGTCTAATCACTTTTTCAGACTTCTGCTCGGTGGCTATAGTATATATTATAATGTGTTCCATTATTTGAAAAGACCAGTTTACAACATTTAAAATATAACTAGACATTACAGTTCAGTAGGCTATAATATCAACTTTCTGCTTTCTGTGACAAACATTATTCATGACATTGGCAAATTCATAAATTTTCTTTAAATGGGGTTTTATGCAGGCTGTGAACGTTTACATTTCTTCATAGATTTAGTTGACATTTGCATCCACATACTTTCTACTCTTGTACTCTAATTTATATTTACATACTTTGCAATGTTTTATTGGTATGTTCACTTGAAACTAACATTTGACAAATTGAAGAAAAATTAATCAAAGATAAAAACGTATGTAAGGACATATCATATCCCATATTCTTAGATCTATATCTATGTGTAATAAATATCTGACAAAAATGTAGGTACATTGTACATATTATTTGACAGCAAATATTTGCTAAATACAAAGGGCATGATTGAGGATTTTTATAATGTCACAATATTTAAGGTAATACAGTCAAGTGTTTCTTAAATTTTATAATGTTATTCCCATTCAAAATCAAAGCTTTATTTAAATAAAGGTTAGTTATAATTTGTCAAAACCTTCAGGATTGATTTCTTGGTTTGGACAAAACTGTAATAAAATCATTTGCGGTAAAATAACAATTATAAGTAATATTGAGCTCAAGTGGCTCTATCATATCTGCTCATAAAACCACCCATTTGCGTCAGCAGTTTGATTATAAGAACATTCGATATGTGTTCGTCAATTACCTACTTTGAAAAATATAAATCGATATGTCGAAACAATAGCCGTCTCACTATTTTCGCGAATTATGGTTTATTCCGCTTGTCATCTGTCATTCGGCCGTCGGCAACACCGTCAGGCCAGCGCAAATATTGGGTCTTCAGCGGGCTGTAGTGCGCCAAGTTTACTGACCGTAGTTATTGACACGGCAAAATACAAGTTAAAAGTGTCGTTCAACAATATATTGTCACTAGATAGTTAACAGATGTTTATTTAACTTGTGTAGAGGTCCAGAAGGGACCCACCCTCTTCTCGCCGAGGCCGCCGCGCACGTTGCCTGGTTCCACGTCTCAAATCGTGACTAGAATGACAGCGTTTTGATTCGTCAAGCAGGGAGCGAGTGAGCTGCGCAGTGAAACATTAAGGTCGCATATAAAGTCGTTGTCACCAAAATCTGATCTCGTGAGGTATCGCACACATAAAACGAGATTCACTTGCATGCCCTATTGTGCTTGGACAAAAATCGGCGTCTAACTGTGCATTATGTTATAGGTGTGACTGTCGTGATCCTGGCCCGTTTTGGGCAGTCGGACGTTTTGGGTTCTCACATACGTTTCGCATCGTCGCGATCTCGCGCGTCTTTGCCTCGAGCATTCTCGCGATCTCGCGCCTCTTCTCGTCTTTGTCTCATAAGAGACAAAAATTAATGTGCAATAAGTGCCTCAAATATGTTAACAGGAGATCTAATAGTTGCATATAATGTCAAGGACGTGCGGTGCCACATATATTATTATATACCTTTATGAAGCGACTAAAGAACCATTGTTGGAGCTACCATGGAAGACAATGCCAAGTATAGGCCAACCAAATTACAAACATATACTTTTATTGGCCTACGATTCCCAACATGCATCATTATTGGCATGCTATCTGGTTCACGATTAAGATAACCTGTTTTCATTGCCGCGCCAACGGACAACAGGCGATATATCATATGAGTTAATTGCAGTAAAACTGGGAATAGACGACAAGGATTATCGGTCCATTGCGCTATTTGTCCGAATAAGACGGACGAATTGAGTTACATGGGACCTAATTGTTGCTAGAAAACATGTATTCTATTCTTAATAACTACAGTACATCGTAGAGATCTGAAAATAGCACGGAGAAAATTATCTATATGACACTCTAGCGGCGACGCCCTCTATTGGGAAACCGGTGCGAATTCTGCCATTAAACATGCTCATTCATCTTGTATTGTTTATCATGTTTGACCTTTTTTTCAGGCAGTAAGCCTATTATTATGACGAAAATTTTCAATTTTCGACATATGTCGGTCGGTCGTGTTTGTTGCGACGAAATTTTCTATTTTCGTCATATGTCGGTCGGTCGTCTGTTTTCACTCAAAGTTTGAAGTCTCATTGCGCTCTAACGGCTATTTCTATCGATTTGCAGTCTTCTCAACCTTATAGTTACGCAGTAGGGCTAGAACATATTCGTCACCCAGGTCAAAAGGTCGAAGGTCAAGGTCACAGCGATTTTTTGAAAAAAAATTATGAATGCATATATCTCCATTAATATTAAAGCTAGAGATCCCGGGTAAGTTTCAGAATGTGCTACTAACTAAGGCGCAGTTTTCGGGTATTGTTCACTTTTTGATGCGTAATACTCATTTTCGAGTAAAATGAGGTCATAGGTTTTGCGCAAAATGCACAAAATGAGCTCTGTCAGTTTTCACGCTTTTTGACACATTTAGCATCAAGCTATCGCTATGCGGTTCTAATATATCATAGAAATATGAATTGAAATGACTTGTATTGAATCTTACAGCTTTCTGATGCGTCGTTTGACGTCACGATGACCTCACTTTTGGTACTTAATTTTTTTTTTTTTAAATCGGCAAAAAATCATAAAAATGCGCGACTGGCCTCATATTGTAGGGAAAGTAGTTCCTCGTATAGCGGCAAGCTAAAAACGATACGTTCCTATCTTACTTCCGGTTCCAGGGCCGACGGCATTTCTCTATGGGACTTCCCATGTTAAAGCCCTGGATCTCGCAGGCTGGGAAAAGTGTTTTGTCGCGTATTTCACAAGTGCCTCCATCAAACAACACCAGGGTTTTTTGGTCCATGGTGAAAGATACGGTTTTTTGGTCCAATCAGAGGCTCCCACAGGCGTCCTATCAAGCAATCACTCAATGCTTGCAGCTGCGGATAGATAATACTAAGCTGGGTCATAATCTGCGAACACAGTGACATAGCTATATTACTTTTTGGTATATAGTCGACATCGTTTAACATGCGATCCTATGGGGAAAAATGAACTTGATCGAATATGACCTACTTCCGTTCAAACAATTTCAGTCTCATTTGCCACACAGTGACGGACTATCATGGCAAAGCAAGCTATAAGCAAAAACACGGCGATCTCAATATTACTTTTTGTTTCCATGGCAACGAAGCCACTGGCCTAATGATAAACATATAGATTCTGGCCATTTAAAAAAAATCGTCAGAAATCAGATACAAATGCTAAAATTGCAATCTTTTCGCAAACTAGTTGGCAATAAGCATCTTCAGTTCACTCAGTGCTTTAATCAGGCGGATGTTGTCTTGTTATGGCGCTAGAGCGCTCCGAAGTGGGACGACACTTTCGCGGGGTCGCCAATGATGAGTGAATGGAAAATTGTGTCCATCTTGAAAAAATCGTCAAAAATCAGGAAAACAAGCCAAAGCTGTGATGTTTTCGTCAAATGGTAGGGAACATTGATGGTCAGAAAAATAGTAAAAGAAACAAATTAGTTTTTTTTTTTTTCTTTGATATACTTTATTTCCAAGATGGTGTAGGATACAAGCGGTACAAGTATATGCATAACAACTGTATGACAAGGCCAATATATTTACCTTGTTACTACTTATTATTAGTTTACCCCTACATACAGCCATACATAAATACATACATACCTACATATTTGCAGACGTACAAAGAAAGGGAGTTGAACCTGCCAACTGTCTATTAGTTATTAGAAACAAATTAGTTTCTATATCACTTCGCCAACAGTGTTCGGTCTCCGCGTTTCCGCGATGATAAGCTAATGCAATTTTTGACCATTTCGCCAAGCCATAGCTGAAGGACTAATCTTTCTATCGCCTATCTCTTTAATCGAATAAGTTGTGGCAGTAAAGCTTGGCATATTGCCACTTGGACGTTGTCGTGCGTCACGTCATAACGTCACCATGACGTCATGACGTCACATATCTTACGTAGGCTATTACTCAGCTATTACAAGGTATGGCGACTTTCGGGATGCTTGACGTTGCAGGTCGTGTTCAGGGACATTTTGTGCCGTGTGTAACTTTTTGGGCGCAGGGGATAAGTATGCGTCAAAAATGACGTCATAGCTAACGCGCTCCTACGACATGTTGGGTTTGCTTCATTTTCAGCCACTTTGGCAATAGCTGTCATAGCCCGAGTTGATACGTAAGTATATTAAAGCAATAGAAGCCATCTTAAGCATTTTTGCAAACGTCAAATGACGTCATGTCGCGTCACGATGACGTACTATTAGATAAAAAGTAAAATTCGTAGCGCCATTCATAATGAGTCAAGCAATCACTCTTGAGAACAAAATTTCATGTTCACTTAAACTCTAATATGGCATTAAATTCGCGGGCGGAAGATGCGTCACATGACGCGATCCTCACGTCACCGGCACAAACGACGGCTTTACCTGTAATTCCGTTAATATCGGTTAATTGCACACTGCTCAAAATAGAGCCTGCGGTGCGCACGTTGTCGGGTGAATGCGCTATTTGGCTAAAATTTCCCGTTATACGCGCTGTTTAGCCCGAATTGTTCCGTATACGCGCTATTTATCCAAAATTGCCCCTTATATGCGCTGTTCAGCTCAAATCGCCCGTTATATTTGCTATTTAGCATAAATTGAGCGTTACATGCCCTTTTTAACCAACAATTACCCGCTACATGCGCAATTTAGCCCAAATTGCTCGTTATACGCGCTGTTTAACCTAAATTGCCAGTTAGATGCCCAGTGTACCTAAAATTATACTGTTATACTTGCTATTTAGCCCAAATTGAGTTATGTGCGATATGTAGCTCAAATTGCCCGCTGAAAGCTCTATTTTGCGAACCAAAAGCTCTATTTTATCCACAGAAAGCTATGTTTTGTCAATAGAAAGCTCTATTTTATCCACAGAAAGCTCTATTTTGTCATCAGAAGGCTTTATTTGGCATAAGTTGCTATCCCAAGCCGCTATCGATCCTGAATTGCTCTCTGAAGGCTATATTTGGCCCAACGAAAGCTCTATTTACCCCAAATTGTACCTTAAAAGCTCTTTTTGGGCCAAATTGTATGTGTAATGGCCTACTTAGTCAGATTTACTCACTAAAACTCTATTTTGCCCGCCGAAACTTCTATTTGACTCAAATTGTCAACTGAAGGCACTAATTGACCCCTCAGATCCAGATTTGACCTCTCAGATCCAGATTTGACCTCTCAGGTTCAGATTTGACCTCTCAGGTCCAGATTTGACCTCTCAAATCTAGATTTGACCTCTCAGATCCAGATTGACCTCTCAGATCCAGATTTGACCTCTCAGATCCAGATTTGACCTCTCAGATCCAGATTGACCCTCAGATCCAGATTGACAGCTCAGATCCAGATTTGAACCTTCAGATCCAGATTTGACCTTTCAGATCCTGATTGACCATTCAGATCCAGAGTGACCCCTCAGATCCAGATTTGACGTCTCAGATCAAGACTTGACCTCTCAGATCCAGATTTGACCTCTCAGATCCAGATTTGACCTCTCAGATCCAGAGTGATCCCTCAGATCCAGATTTGACCTCTCAGATCCAGATTTGACCTCTCAGATCCAGATTGCCCCTCAGATTCAGATTGACAGCTCAGATCCAGATTTGATTCTTCAGATCCAGATTTGACCTCTCAGATCCAAATTTGACCTCTCAGATCCTGATTGACCATTCAGATCCAGAGTGATCCCTCAGATCCAGATTTGACGTCTCAGATCAAGACTTGACCTCTCAGATCCAGATTGACCTCTCAGATCCAGATTGACCTCTCGGATCCGGATTTGACCTTTTAGATCCAGATTGATCCCTCAGATCCAGATTTCATTCACAGATGCCTATTTTGTCTCTCAGATCCAGATTGACCCCTCAGATTCCCACTCGACCTGGACATCCCCATTTGCCCTCTGAGATCCCGAGTAGTCATTTAGCATCCCCACTAGACTCGTCAGACCCAGATTTAATCTGTCGGATCCAGATTGGACTCGTATGATTCTTATTGACTCACTCAGAAGCCGCCAGATAGAGATTTGACAACTAGGATGCAGATTGACCCGCCGCATCCCTATTTGATCATCAGATCCCTATTCGACCCTGGTGATCCTGATTGAACATTGCTAATCCAGATTGGACCCAACGAAACCAGCTTTGACCCGTCGTATACCAATGTGTCCCACGGATCCCGTTTCGAACCGTCGAATTCGACCCTGCACATCTCGATTTGTCCCACACGACCCTAATCGACCCATCAGATCCCTATTGGTCTCCCGAATCCTGATTGGAGCTCCCGCATCCCTATTCGAAGACCCTGCGGACCGCCACTTGCGGAGGACAACCCAAGGCATCATCGATACACGCCTGATCACTTCAGGGTGATTTTGTTTAGTCCTCTAATGAATGACCAGTGGCCACGGTGCTGTCATCCCAACACACACCCCCAGGAAATCCGGAAACAAAATTTGTTCAAAATTTCACAATAATGTCATGCAGCGGCAATGTCAGAGACGACCTTGGGCAACAATACACACCGTTTGGGCCAAAAATGTCATGCAGCAGCAATGTCAGAGACGACCTTTTTTTTTTGTATAAACTTTATTTATTTAACGAGGTTACCGATAGCGAATACACATATCAACGGCCACCAACATATCAACAGACGACCTTGGGCAACAATACACACCATTTGGGTCAATAACTTTTTAAAAGTCCACACTAGGTCGGCACGAGCATTTGTAATACCATTCACCCAATTGACCATTGACCTCACAACCACGCTATCATATTCAATGTATAGTTCAAGCCAGGGGACCGAGCATATGGACTCAATGTACTGCAATCTAGAAATGACCCTCATTCTCTTAATACTCATCGTGCCCGGTCGCAGTTTCGATCAACATGTTCAGATAGACACGCTCTTTGACCTAAAGTCGATTTTCGTCATCATCAGTGCCCCACTGAGTTCTTGTTATGGCGAAAATCGCCATCATGTCGGTCAGTTCTGTCTGTGTGTCTGTGTGTCTGTCTGTCTGTGCCCTCGATAACTGTCGAACACTTGCAGCTTTCGTTGTCAAACTTCGCCAGTATATGCCAGAAGTCCAATCTCAGGTCAAGTTCGTTACCGAGTGAAATCGGTCAAACGTCAACGTCACGGTGACGTCATACGTCCAAAACACATTTTCCTGTCTAACTCGCTTAATATTACAGCTAGAACACAACATTAGTGTCTATATACTCAGCTCCTGAAAATCTTTCTCGTTATGGCTATTACATTTACGTAGGAGCAATAGTTTTCACGCTACAGGCTTTGGACATTTCAAAATGTTCCACACCAATTTTTTTTTCAAACCTTAAAGCGATTGTCACGAGACTTTGCAGGGACATTAAAGGTGCAACTCAGGTACCGTATGTCAAAAATTATAGTGATCCCATCAATAGTGTCCGTTTCCAAGGCGACGAAAATCCCCATTGTGAGCCAATGGAAGTGTTGTCCCCCGATTTTGACAACTTGCCTTACAGGTATCTCCACGCCGCTTGGCAGGGCCATTCAGTCCGCCACCTAGATATACTATGCCAAAAATTACGGCGATCGAACTTGTAGTATTCGTTTCCAAGGCAACGGAAAATCCCATTATGAAAGATACAAATTTTACTTTTTTACATGTTCGGTGCAGTTAAAATGCACATTGCCTCACGCTTCTTGGTACAGGCTACCTAGGGGTCGGCCTTACAAATTATGTGCAAGATGAATGCAATCGGACGGTTACGTTTTGTTTCCATAGCAACGCAAAAATGGCCCAATGGTGACAGACATTTTTGAAATTTACCATGAGCCCAACACATAGAAACCTATAAGCCACGCACCTCAACTTTGACCCAAAGATTACTTAAGGTTGTATCTTAAAATTGATTACATTTCAGCAACCTGGGTCAAGGGTTAAGGTAGTGACCTTGACTATTGTAAATGTCGACTGCTCGGTTGTAGCTCAAAAACTAAAAGACATCTGAGCACCAAACTTGCCCTGGTGGATAGGGGTGACGTAGCTTATGCCAAATCCAATCTCAGCTTGAACCCGGAATGCGCAATATAACGGTGCCAGAGCGCCTGGAAGTTGAAGGTTCGAACCCGACTTTTTCAATTTTTAAGCTGTCGCCCTACAATATTTACCACAGACTGGGACATAAATTAGGACCTTATATTTAAAATTGTATTAAAATCGGACTGGTTGTTATCACGTAACGGGTCATTTCAAATTAAAATTAACGAAATTCACGGTGCCCTCAATATTGACCGTACAAACTTGAAAATGGTATAGGACACTGAGGAATTGTAGCGCCCTTCAAGGAAAAATATGGTTAAAATTCGCCGTGTTAACACTTTTGCGTACATCGACAAAAATACCATTGCAATAGTAAACTATACGGCGTTTCTGTTCGCCTAACGCGACCCCCCTCTCGCCGCCCCCACCCCGGCCTTCTCCATGCCCGCCAATACACACACGCATTCTGCCTTTGATGCGCTTCACTGGCGCACACTCCTGCCCTTATCCACACCCACCCCCTACCTTACACCCCTACCCTGTGTATTGCTCACCGGGCCGCTGCCGTTCTGCTTCTTGCTGCATGGTGCTCTTACCGTGAACCAAGAGCCGACTCCCCCCCCCCCCCCCCCTCCCCCACAGGCCCCAACTGAGGTCGAGGTGACAGCGGTTGCAGCAGCATGGGAAACTACGAAATGCTGTAATTCCCTTAATAATCGGCCCAGAAAGTCCCGGTTTGATTTATAATGTGCAGCGAGACGACCCCCATGCATCAGTCATGCGTCATCAGACGTTCATTTGAGCTGGGCTATTGCTAGTAACTGGCAGGATTCGGACACAAGGCAATCGGGAGCGCGGGGTGGGTGGGGGGTGGAATTGTGCGCGATACAACTGGTCAACGGAAAAAGATAGCCCTCTCAAGTCGGATTTTGGCGGTGAAACGCCTCTACCGAGCGGATTTGGGAGGTGAAGAAGGTGGCGGGAACACACCAATGTATTAAGTGCCCGCCTACCCCCTGGGCCACGGGTCGAGAGGTGGCAGAGATGGCACCAGCCAGTAAAGCTGCCAAACGCTATAATTCCCTTAACCATTGATCCAGCAGGTCCACATTTGCAGCAGGGAGACGATCCCCATGCATTAGTCGTCAGTTATGCGTAATCACCCGCTCATGTGTTCTTGTGTGTGTATTTGTATGTCGCAAAATGTAGGCAAGCTGAGTCGTGCTGCCCCCCTCCCCCCCCCCCCACCTCTTCTGCAAAAGAACGCTATCTGAGGCGTGTACCCTCCCCCCCCCCCCCTCTTGGTCGCTATCTTCTGACTAAGCGGTCTGTCGACGTCACAAACCGGTGACCTCATATCTATTTTTAGGACACGCGTGCGGCTCCGGAATGCCGAGCAAACAAACCAGCAGACGCCCGGGCTGATGCATGCTAGCATGGCAGACTCTTTTGTACAAACTCTTACAAGATGATGTTAGAGGGGCGTAATTTTGTTACCCGGCTGTAGAAAGTACTCCAATACTCAACTGTAGAGATGGTTGCAGTGTCGCGGCCCCGGGGAGATAGAGGGCCATTTTCATACAAATCTGGTGAGGGGGGCGGGGGGGTCCATTGGAGCCATAAACTCTCAGCTGCCAGGGTGATGTGCCTTGATTGTGTGTCGCCTTTTCTCGTGTCTTGAGGTTTCTGGAGCCTGACATGTGCGGACTACTGATGGAGGATCTGGATGCAACCCCGATGGGAAAGAAATACCACAGACTGCATCAAGCAATATGAGAGCACTGTGCCGAGATCTCTCCATGTTAAGAGTGCAAAACTCTGTACATAGCGAATACGAGGCGCTCACTATCTGCGGAGTCAATGTGCGGCGAGAGACTGGAACGCGCGGTATATCACGTGATGACGACGTTATTCAGCCAGGTTTACCGCCAAGCACCAACAGCTGATATACGTGATTACGCTAGGTGCTTACGTCATCTGGCGTCCCTTTGGGATACTGAAAATGTGACGGTTCAAGAAACGCTGCATCTGTGATATAATCAATAAACAATTCGGCAGGAAGGAAGTATTTGGTGGTGTGTAGAAACTTCAGCTGATCTGCATTGTTCAGTTAACCACGAAACGGAAGCACTTGAGCTAAAGACAAACAATTATTTTTGCAATGGTCCATTTATTATAGATATACTTTCACAGTTACACCTCAAAACTTCTACGACAAGATATCGAGTCACTGTACATTTTGTACATTCACTGCGGTACGATCTTTCCACTTACGTAACGTCTCTCCTCAGATTAATATCACGCCGAATGATATTGCGTGCTTACCGAGTACTATAGTTTTGCTGCCATTTGGAACGTTCCGCTCATTGTTAAAACACACGAAGAACTTATCTGACAAACATTTCAACTAAAAGTGTTTCCCTGTAACTATTTCCTTTCATACCGTGCGGTCGGCATCACTCTAAATAGATCATTGGTTCTTTAAACAAATACTATCCCTGACTTTTCGTGTAAAGATTTTAGATTTTGAGGATTCTTACGTAGCAAGATCCCAGAAAATAAGTACATTGATAAATGGAACATAATGAACTTAGCGTTTTCCCTGACAATACCTCGTGTGACATCCTCGATACAACGCCGATTCTTCTACACATAACATTTTAAACGCTAGTGACAAATGTCAATTTTATTAACAGAAGAAAAGTGCAATTCACACTGGAATAGAAGATATTAACTTACACTTAAATGGTATAAAAGTTTGACTATTAAATAGTCTTGTTTGGGCGCTTTTTCGATATTATTTCTTTTTTCATCAAATTACATGGAGACCATTATCTTTTCATGTCTCCGGCCTATGTCAAAATTATAGAACGTTGCATATTCTACCTTAGTCAAAAACATAAGAAAGAAGTTCAAGGGACTAAAGACATAAGAAGAAGTTCAAGGGATTGAAGACATAAGAAGAAGTTCAAGGGATTAAAGAATGTCAATACAACTTGACATTCTTCTAACCCTTGAACTTCTTGTAACATAATAACCAAAAGGTCTCAAAGCAAGAACAAAAAAAGTAAGATGTTACTGTAAGACCCGACTATTCTACACAGAAAAATCTGAACGAGATTATGTTAATACTTTCCCAAAACGTTAAATGCGAGATCTGAACTAAGAAAAATGGCTGACTACACTTCAGTTCCTCACTGTGATGATATGTTCCAGCCTCTTAAGACACACCGCGTCGATCACCTGTTAGGCTAGTCTCACTGATGCGTCTTGACCGACGCGGCGACTGCGTCCCAAGTGACTTCCGGCTCGCGCCCAGGAGCGACGAGCGTTTCGTCGGCGTTCCTTGCCCGTTGTCCGAGGTCACCGACAGTTTCCTCTGCCTCAGCGTCATCGGTTTCTTGGGAGTCACCTTCGCCGGAGATCGCGCGACCTTATCCTCCACCTCGGCCTCCAGGGACTCCTTCCGCTTCCGGTTTAGATATTTCTTTGGCGACGAACCCGAATCCGACTCCGACGATTTATCTTTGCTCTTCTTCCCGGGGGTAGAGATTTCGTTCGATTCCGCCACCCTTTTTCGGGTAGCTTTTAACGGCGAATCCAAGCTGCTCTTTCCGTCTTCTTTGTGATCGTCCGCCAATAGCCGCGTTTGGTTTCGACCTTTCGTGGGACTCGCGGTGACCTTGGAGTCGACCTCTACGTGGTCGTCGACAAGGGACGCGTCCTGTGAGAGCGATTTCCTGTTTCGCACTGATAACTGAGACCTGGGAGTTCTCGCCTGGTTCTTAGTCGGAGACGTGCTCCCGCGTCTGTCTACGTCATTCTTCACCCCTGGCGGGCGTCCCGGACCCTTACGGGCAGGCGACGCCTCCTCGGGAACAGGCTGGAGCCTCGCCGGCGAACGCGGCGCCACTGGAGAACCACCTCGCGCGTCTCTGCGTCTCGCCGGAGACGCTGGCACCTTCTCCGGGGACTTGACCTTCATTTGTCGCCCCTTCGCCGGAGATCCTCCCACTTTCTCCGACTGTTTTAGCCTCGTTTCAGATTCAGTCGCAGCCGGGGCGTCGCTCTTCCGTCTCAGTCGATGCGAGATGGGCGATGGCTCTGCTCGGGGCGTCCTGGGTGAGCTATCGCCCTTCCTCGGTCCCGTCGTCATGGTGACTGCCAACTCGCTCTCCATCGTACTTTCCGATGCCGCGCCGTTGATTCCAGGTCGCATTTTACTCTTTGTGGGAGAAGGCGAAGAGGCTCCGGGAGACTTGTCCTTGAGATCCCCTGGCGATGACCCCTGTTTAGTTCCTCTCTTGGCCGCCGGAGATTTCTTGTTGGCCGGCGAATTCGGAGCCTCATCACTGGAATCCTGTAAGAGAAGATACACGAAAACCTAAGCAATATGCGCTTCATATGTTAAACATGGACGAGAGCCCAAAATGCTTCAGAATCAGATCTCGTTAAGCTTCGTGCCATATTCATACTGCATTTTAGGCACACAAGGGCTAAGCTGGGCCAAGAAACCTCCAGGAACAGGATTAATGGATGAAACATGCATCAGATTAGGTGCCCTGGCCTGGCTTCGAACCCAGGACCTGCGGTCTAGTACGCTAACCACTTCACCAGGGAGTTCCCCCCCCCCGCCCCGGATATATAACCGTCATTTTGGAGCGGTTGCGACGTGAACGATAGGGCGATAATATAGGATTATTTTAAACATACTATCTGAGGCAATGGACCTATGGAGCAATGAGATGAGAGGGTAAAACGCCCAGGCACAGGCGGGGTTTGACCCCGCACCCTGTTGGTCTGCAGTCGAGAACGGCGGCTCCCGTCGTCACAATAAATCAATAATATTCATATATGAGCAAAATACGTTACGTGTTTACTGAAACTACGACACGTGATATACTTTAGTAAACTTACGATCCGTCTACTTTACATCGGTTTACATGTAGGTCCTTACTGATTGTATGACTGCTACGCCCCGCCGCTGTTGTCGTCTGCCAGCCTTGGCAGCTGAAAGTTTCAGTTCCTCTTCATCTGATAGTCCGCGTCCTTGAGTTGAAGACACTTCATCCTCAGACCCGGAGCTCTGGCCCTCCCCTTCCTCGTCCCCACTCCCCTCCTCCGAGTCAGTGTCAGACAGCGGGCACTCTTCGTCCACCCCTGAGTCCTCTTCCTCCGACCCCGCCTCCTCCTCCGACCCCTCGTCATCGTCCTCGCCCTCCGATGCTTCCCAGCTGATAAAATCCGCAGCCGAGGGCGACCTGGGTGCGGCCTCCTCCTCGTCTGATTCAGACGCTGAACCGGATATCGATTCGGAACCCGATCCGGATTGTGACCCTGACCCTGATCCTGACCCAGATCTTGACCCTGACCCCGATCTTGACCCTGACCCCGATCTTGACCCTGACCCTGACCTTGATCCTGACCCTGATCTCGACCCTGACCCAGATCTCGACCCTGACACAGATCTCGATCCTGACCCTGATCTCGACCCTGACCCCGATCTCGACCCTGACCCCGATCTCGACCCTGACCCGGAACTTGATTCTGACCCAGACCTAGATCCTGACCCAGATCCCGATTTAGACCTGGATCTCGATTTCCTGTGACTCAAATCTGAAGATTTCCCAGCCATTGTCGCCTCCTCCCCGTCCACCTCCGTCTGTTCTTCCTGCTGCCGTCCTTTCTTAACCTTTGCCTTTCCTGCACCTTTCTTCTCTCCTCGCTGTCCGGCGTCTCCAGTCGTCTGCAACCCACATGTGAAATGAGGTCAAACAACGCATCGCCAGAAAGATAATTATATCAGATAAAAACCCATGCAAAATAGATCCATAAGGCGTGTTTTGTTACGCTTGAAATAGGTGCCACTCATTTCATTGAACCGAATCCGTTTCATACACTAAGAACCTCATACACTAAGAACCCGTACACTAAGAACCTCATGCACTAAGAACCTCATACACTAAGAAACTGTGCACTAAGAACCCATAGTCAAAACACGTTCAATAAGTGTAATCCATACACTAAGCACACGTATATTAAGGTAAGCCACCCATAATAGCAAGGTAAAAGAACTCTGTATTTGTGATTATTTTATGAAGGCATACCCAATTACACACCTTCTGGTGAAGTTTTAGGATACTTTACGGCCCCGTTAAAAAAATATTCTCCATTTTCCTAGTATACCCCCATTTCACAAAATGACCAAAACTTGACACCTACCACGAATATGTAATTTTGCTACAATTGAGCTCAATATTAAGTTATTATCATCAGTATTAGCTCTTTGGAAAGCTTAAACCTAGTGCAATACAGGAATAATATTCAAAAATGTAAATAGTAACCACAATAAATAACAGAATGGTAATAATAAAGTGCAATTATGCAAAATCAGGACAGTTTTTGCCAAAATTCGGAATCACCACCTTCACAAAATTGGCTATAATTTAATAACAAATGAAAATCTTGACACCAAACGACTTTTAAAAACTTCTAAACACATAGTTCTTGTAATACAAATAAAGAAAAATATAGGTAGCCGTGCAAACTTCCCGAGAAACACGACTTGACGCTTAAAAATGTTATTTCACAAATATTTTTTGGCGCAGCTTATTTCACACAAATTATCAGTAATTTACGCCTTGTGTTCACATTTTTATAAATCTGGTTATATATAATGGTCTCCGATATAATTATGATCTACACGAATGTTTCCTGATCTATTTACACGTTTTCTAGATATTTTTTCTTGAAGTTTCCGAATTAATCACGAAGAGCCATTCTCGGGGAAATACCCTGTGAATGACGTCACGAATTGGGGATTCCCCTGTCGATATTTACCGACGTCTTCTCTTAATCGCCGAAGCTTATTATACGATGCTCTATTCATTTTACCTATGTCACCACTTCTTTTGCTGTGTTTTATTTGTGCTTTGCTTCATTCAGACTGCGTAAAATCTCATGGCTGCTGCCCGCCGATGTTTGCCGATGTTTACCGAGGTCTGCTCAAAATCGCCGAGGCGTATTATGGGTGACTTACTTAAGAAGCGATACACTAAGAACCTGTACATTAAACACCCGCACACTAAGAACCTGAGGCGGTATTCTTAAACCGCCTAAAGGCTGAGCGCTAAGTGGAACATTTGTCGAGCGACTATCGGGTTAACACAAAAGGTCGATTTTCTGAATCTCAAAAGTGCTAAAAATACATCGAATATAATTTCTGGATCATGAGCGCCACCACAGCGAGCAGGTCAGGCTAAGTCGAAAGTGCACATTTCGTGTGGTTCATGAATATGACCGCTGTACACTAAGAACCCGTACAGTCAGAACCCGTTCAGTAAGAGTCCCCACCTTGCCAGTTTTCTTTGCGGGACTTCCCGTTTCCTCCTCCTGGACCCCGCCAGAGGGCGTGCTGTCTACCACAAACAGGTCGCCGCCACCAACGCTGGGAAGTCGCTCCATCAAGCGACTCCATTCGCTAGGTGGCGCTGTGTCATCCATGTCATCAGATTGAGTATCTGGGTCGTTCCAATCGCTTTCGGTAAGCAGCTAAGGCAAAGAAATGGAATGGATAAGAATCAAATAGTAAATTAAGAATACGAATCAAAATAAATTAAGAATATGAATCAAAGTAAATTATGAATATGAATCAAAGTAAATTAAGAATATGAATCAAAGTAAATTAAGAATATGAATCAAAGTAAATTAAGAATATGAATCAAAGTAAATTAAGAATACGAATCAAAGTAAATTAAGAATATGAATCAAAGTAAATCAAGAATATGAATCAAAGTAAATCAAGAATATGACTCGGAGTAAATCAAGAATACGAATCCAGGCAAAATAATATGCGCAGTGTAGCATCCACCACGAAATATTCTTCTGCCGCTAAGTTTGTTTTTAATTATATTGCGTTTCGCCTTTAATGGTCTAGAATTACTATTAGTAATTCTAGGTAATTAGATATCACTCCCGACATCAGGAGCAATGGGACCAACAACCGCCATGATCGCGACCACGACGACAACCAGCACGACGGCGAGCACAACGTCAACCTGCACAGTCACCACCACGGCCGCCATCGCGGCACCCACAGTGACATCTGCCTCCATCCCAGCCCGCGGCCAGGCTGTTCCGTGGAACCATCACTCGGACAGCTCAACGAGACAGCTCAACGAGACGCCTATTGGTCGGTCCCCCGGTCACTGGTCAGCGCTCCGATTGGTCGGACACCCGGTCCATGGCCAGCGCCCGGCCTATAACCCCAGCGGCACCCCCTTCAACCCGCCACTTGCAGGTCCTGCCGTCGGAACGCAATTTGGTTCTCAATACCCACCCACCCTAAAGCAATATTATACTTACTAGGCTTTGCATTATATGACATGTTACTTTTTAATGTTTCCTTAGGCGCCCAGTACGCCGTGCTGGCCGCCTCCTTTCACAGTTTCATTCACAGTTTGAATAAACTCGGTTAACGGCCACACGTTTGTCTTCTCTTTTGTGACTGGTTACGTAATTATGGTGGGTGAGGGGGTAGAGGCTGGAGGGTACCGAGGTGAGAGCGCTATGTCATAGGTAAACCAGCGTTAGCATATAGGTTAATAAGGCGAGGGATTGAGGTATTCTGAGGTAAACGCGATGTTTTCTACAACTCTAGACCCCAACATTGTTTCTACACCACTTGACCCCAACATTGTTTCTACACAACTAGACCCCAACATTGTTTCTACACCACTAGACCCCAACATTGTTTCTACACCACTAGACCCCAACATTGTTTCTACACCACTCGACCCCAACATTGTTTCTACACCACTCGACCCCAACATTGTTTCTACACCACTTGACCCTAACAATGTTTCTACACCACTCGACCCCAACATTGTTTCTACACCACTTGACCCTAACATCGTTTCTACACCACTAGACCCCAACATTGTTTCTACACCATTAGACCCAAACATTGTTTCTACACCATTAGACCCAAACATTGTTTCTACACCACTAGACCCAAACATTGTTTCTACATCACTAGACCCCAACATTTCATTTTATTTCCTTATTTACTGACATCCATCAACGCCTCCTTTGTGTCCTCGTCACATTCCTGCAGCAAGAACTTGGTGACCTTGACCCCCTTAAACTTCCGGTGCTCCGGAATGGCGTCCAGAATGTCGGAGTTCTGTCTCTGGATCCAGTCCAAGTAGCCATCCGGGGCGGGGACCTTCAGCGCATCCTGGAAACCAGGGGACGACCCCGTCACATTACGAGAGCTGAAAGAGCTGATGACACTATTTAAGCGCCCCATCTATATGTTATAATCACTTTATAAATTAAGTTGCGTCATGATTTTCTTCATTGCATGAATCGAAGCACACAATGTGTCAACAAAGACGTTTGGTGAAGATTTCTCTGTGGGAAAGGGTTGCATATGCAGGTCACAGTTATTGTGTCATCAACCAGAATAGATTATTAAGCGCTAATTACATGCATTGCAAAGTAATCTGGTATCCTTGAGAACACCAGACGTTAAAGAAACACTGACCTTGAGCGCCTCCTGTGCCGCTTCTGGCCAATGGCGTAACATCAGAGAGACAAGGAGAATGAAGCGAGTGTAATCTGTTGGACGTCCCACGCACCCCTCCACCATCAACAGCGCCCTCCTGCGTTCGATAACAAAAAATGTCGTTTATTCAAACAGTCACACTGACACGATGATGTGCAAAAACAGCAAAAATGCACATTCCACATCTCTAAACCAAAATCGAGACATTAAAACACTTTACTCTTACAAATAAATATTCTCCGGTGGTAAATCTGCTATAGTGCTATAATTTGCCATCATAAAGCAGAGGTAGGTTCAGTTGTATGGAAGGGGATCAGGGCCAAAATTCTAAGTCGTTAATTCCTTGTGCTTCATTCGTAATTCTTCACTCTTAATGCGTTATTATTGATTCTATCAGCGTTCTCCCTAACTCCTTATGCTTCATTCGTAATTTTTTCATTCTTAATGCGTTATTATTTATTTCATTGGTGTATCTCTTAATAAGTATTCATTCTAAAGTTTGACTTTAAGGTAAGTTCTTACAATATTACAAATCAAGGTGAGAAAACAGCCAAAAAAAATAAGCAGAACATAGCAAGAATTTACAAATACGAATCAAGCAGTACGCATGAAGAACTCCGAATTTAGCATAATACCATCACTGCTCTTTGAACTGCAAAATTATAACGCAAGATGGCGCCGCAACTTTGGAGATTGGGTAACGCCAACGAAAAGAGGAATGCTCCCTGAGACAGTCTACGGCTAGAGGACAGCACTAGACACGGAGACGCGTTTTTGTAATTCACACCCGGTTGGCGCTTCCGGTTCCGTGATTATGCAGTTTCTTATGAATATTCAAACAGATATCTGCATGCGGGCGGGAACAGTAAACGTAAACGTTTCGGCGCGTTGTTTTCGGAAATTTGCATCACCAGGTCTTTCCCAGCTAACACTTTTTTAGAACCTTTTTAGAACTTTTTTTGGTTCTTATTTGGTTATAATAAATCATAACGTTTTTATTACCATATAAATACGTTAAAACGTAAACGGAGGTGTAATACTTTTAGACTCGTATTTCAAAACGTTTTTCTGCTGTTTAAAGAACGTTTTTTTATCCGGAAAATTCAGGTGCCAAAAAAACGTTTTGATCGATGAAAAAAAAACGTTACAAACAAAATGATTGACAAGATGAAATTAAGATACGTCACTTGAAAGTGAAGGCAGGTGATACAGTCAAGGTATCGGCGAGCAGCAGATTCCTGGAAAGAGCTGACTGTCCGCTGAAATTGTGCGTGTTACTTCATAGCAACTGACCCCCCCCCCCCCCACTGCCGTTTGTTGTCCGGTATTCGCTAGATCCACTCGTTGTTGCATATATAGCCAAGAGTCTGGAAAGCGACACGGAAAAAATCTATGCGTTTGACATTTGACACTGCAAATTGTGAAAAATCGACATTTGACACTGTGAATTTTGAAAAATCGACATTTGACACTGCGAAGTTTGAAAAATCGACATTTGACACTGCGAATTTTGAAAAATTGAGACTGGACACTGGACGCCCCCTTCCACACCCCTACGGATTTAATTTAAATTGTTCTCAAGATTATTATGAAATTAATTGATTCATATAATTTGGGTGAATTACGATAAGATAACATTGAAGGTTGATAACTAAAGTTGCTAAATAAACATTGGTGTATTCTTTGTTATATTTTATTCAAAAACTGGCATTCACCCCTTCTTTCCTGAATAAGACCGGCCTAATTAATGCACATATTGATATGTCGCTGATAAACAAAAGTATGACGGCACATCACCACACCCCTACACTGATTTACTACGGTGCCCCCCCCCCCCCCCCCCCCTACTGTGAGTGCATGTAAAGCGATGTCACATTGTGAATGTTGTTGACTAAGCCAATGCATACTAACAACGTCAGTTGGGTAACCTGCTTTGTGCAAGTTTGCTTGAGGGTCGAAAAGTCGAAAAACAACTTAATTGAAGAATGGAGGCAATGAAGTGTCGCTTGCAAGCCAGTCCTGGCTCGAGCCCAGGCCCAGCTCTCGCTACTTTTGTTGCTGTGATTCACAACCAACTTCGCTGCCCGCCTGGCTGTCTCGCTTTGTCAGTCTCCGCTTCGCCCCTGGCATGGTTTCTTAAAAGCACATTAACCTTATTGACACCTTCAGCTTCACTGTCTGTATCACTTTCCCTTTCGGTTCTCTTGTTGCTGGTCAGATAATTCCGGACACGGTGAAGATTCCGTCGAAGTGGCCAGTTTACACACTGTCACTGACAGTTTCCCGTGGAGAGAAGTTGGCTTAACTGTCTGCGGCGACGTACTGAATATTCATCAGTGTTCATGATTAATTAAAATATGCAAAATTGAGGAACCGGAAGCGCCAAACGGGTGTGCCAGTCTCTGACCAGACGTCATCTCATAGGCGGGAGCACAATTTGTGCTGATAACCATGTTATGACGACAGATGGCGCGGATTAACCAAATTGACGATTGCAGACGATTTTATCATGTCGACAGGTCTGAAGCAAGACAGACTTTAGAACGCCCCAAAACGTGTGTCGAGCATACTGTATTAACTTGACATTTAACACTTAAAATTAGGAATTGACAAATACGCCGAACGAATTAACAATATATCATTAACAATCAAGCATTACAAATCTAGCATAAGAAAATAAGGATTTAGCACCAAGAAGTAAGAAATACGCAGACCCAATGAACAATAACGCATTAAGAATGAAGAATTACGAATGAAGCACAAGGAATTAAGGACTTAGAATTTTGGACCTGATCCCCTTCCATACAGTTGACCGTAAATATTATTACATATCCAGATACTTTCATTCTCTCGGGTATCGCGGCCAATTTGCCAATGGTACCAGGATAAACGTGTCGAAGCAGGAGTACAAATATCGTACCTGGCGAGACGAAGTACGAGACTTTCCGCCTCCAAACTCGCTTCGTTTAGCTGGAGCATGACGTCACAAGCGAACTGGGGACAGCTCCCCAGAACGAGGCTGATCATCCCGACCAGATGATGCGAGAGCTTGGGAAAGTCGGCGGGAGATCTGAAACACGCCACGTAATCGTTAAATATATTATTAATAAATTCACCACGGATGTTTTGGGTTTCCAGCGTGTCGCATACGCTGCCTACGATGGCGGTCGAACGAGCATGCGTAAGTCCCAAGACGTCCCATATGCAAATTTAAACACTGTTGCATGTTGTATTGTATTGTTTTCCTGGTCGAAATAACTGATGAAAAATCTTAATAAAGTATCGTTATAAATTAGAGTTAACTGGGGTACATGAAATCTACATCATAATACATATTAATGTGAGTCCCATGCTTGCCTCTTGCTTCCCAGAACACACAGATCCACGTAGCAGGTAGTTATCCCAGCCAGGAAGTCCTCAAGGAGAGGTCTCTTTTCACTGACCTATTTAAAAAGAAAATAATGCGAAATGAGACAACGCGGTATCATTCATCAATATTAGTGACTGGCCTATCTTGCACTCTCCTACTAGATGTCCAAACTATAGAGTCAGCGAAACGACCTTGGGGTTTTCACTATCATACTACGCAATCATTGAACATTTTTAGGAAAAAAACATTTCCGACCATTACCATGTGTTCGTTCATGTAATAACCTAACAGTGCTCATTTGTAGGTGTGTGTTCATAGCATCCCTGTAAGCAGTCAACTTAACAAGACCTAACGCTGTGTAGAAGGAATCTCATTGTGTGACATCTTTCATGCTTGCGTCACACTTTCAGAATGTCTTTGGTACATGAGATATCAAAAGCAACAGCCAACAATTACCAGGGTCAAAAAATGTTGGAATTGATAACACGAAGGCGTCTTCCTCCAGGGGGACATATCAACATAAGAAATAGAGGTCTCAGAACCTGTATTGGTTTATTTCCCGTACAAATAAACACAAATAATTTTTCAAAGGCTGCAAACTATAGGCGGACGGCTGCCAGCCAGTATAATCACATCAAAGATATTAGGGTGTACTAATATCTTTGATAACATGTATCCCCAAACTCACTGGACTGCGGCCCATTGTGACACCAGGGCTGCGATAAACCTCTAAACCTATAAATAATCTCGCACTCCGCGACTGGATACTTTCGTTCGATCTGTCACTACTCAGTGTGAATTTTAACTGCGGTTCGTGCGTGAAAATGCATATGATATTGCTTCTCGTACGAGACGATAGAATGCGAGATGGGTTTATCTCAGCACAAATATCCTGTCCTATCATCGCCTAAAGGCTCGCACATTATATCGGAAACTTATATGCTGAGATAAATCCATCTCGCATTCGAAACAATGATATATATGCATATCCAATATCATCCAATACGAGGTGAGCCTTACCTCACTGTACCCCCTTATATCTCGCACACATAACCTATAACACTTACCTGGGTTCTTTGTTGGTAGTGTCTGTGCAAAAACAGGATAAAACTCAAAGCTCTCTCTTTGGTGACCAGGAGACTGAAACATAACAAAATTCATCAGTTCAGGGTGTTGTTTGCAAAGATGTATATTATGACCAGGAGACTGAAACAAATAACAAAATTCAGCAGTTCAGGGTGTTGCTTGCAAAGATGTATATTATGACCAGGAGACTGAAACAAATATTAAAATTCATCAGTTCAGGGTGTTGTTTGCAAAGATGTATATTATGACCAGGAGACAGAAACAAATAACAAAATTCTTCAGTTCAGGGTGTTGTTTGCAAAGATGTATACTATATGTGTACACACAGAAAAACGATGCAGGGGTGCAGAATATTTTCATAAAGCACTATTTATCCATTAGATTGACGGGTGTATCGGGTGTTTTAAGCCTCATGTTGCGACAACGTGTAAGATTGGTTGCATGTTCAAGACACTTTATATCACTTTCGGTCATATCGCGTCAGTGGGAAAAGGAAGGGAGAGTGGAGTCATGTCGCCGGCGGTAACCCCCTACCCACGTGTTAAGAACCCCCTGAGACAATGACATGAATAGGGTAATAGTCCCAGAGACAGGCGGGGTTTTAATCCCAAACCGGTTGATCAGCAGTAGAGTGCGCCACCTGTCGACGAGGTCGGCATCCCTTTATCACGATGTTTATCATGTACAACGTTTTCGCTTTGGCTGGCGTCGTAGTTAGACAAATAATCAATGTTAGAATTAATGACAAGTTCAATACGCAACGTACTACGAACTTTAAATACTTGGTGGGGAGAAATGATCCACGTTCATTAAACTCACCCTTTTTTCTGTTCGTCCAAAAGATAGCTGCTCACTATGCTACTGAACTGCCTGTAGAAGAGAATAACATTTGGAATAAGCATTACCCAGAACAATTTACGTCTATACCACAGCGATACTGGATCTATTTCAATAACTTCTGCCAAATACCTCAATCACAAATTGCAACACAACAGAATATCATCAATTGTCAAGGTGAAAGTTAAATATGTAAGGATGAAACTGAACAATAAAGAAGCACATATATTGCATACTCCATATATTTCCTATCTATATATTATAACCATGGAGTTGGTCCACGAATGATAAATACAGGTAACCAAAGTTGAAATATTAATATATTGCTGTAATATGCAATATTTTATCAAATATTATATTTGGCTTATATATGTATTTGAAACATTCTATGGGGCTTGAATATTAAAGATAACATTGGTTTAAATATGAAAGATTATATGATAAGAAAATATAAAACAAAGAGATTACGTTCCCTACAAATAAATACTGACACATAGAATGTCTTTGTAACGTGATACAGCTCGGCGTCCCTGCTGTTCTTACTGCTGGCCTGTGATTGGCTAGAATCGAGGAGCTCCTGCGAGAGACCCTCCTTATCATCATCCTGTAACAACAAATAGTACCATTGCAGGATTATACATACATCAATCTATTAGCTTGCCTATAGCAACCCAGACGCTTAAACCTGGCCCTAACTTACGTAAACGTGCATGAAACAACTCTTTGAACTTACATCTAAACCTGACAATATCAACATTGGTACCGAGGCCGCATTAATCACAATTATTGTGGTCGTACTTTGCATAGTCAACCAATACAATACAGTAGTCCTTGCATTATACGGTCCCTCTATTATACGACTCCCTCCGTTATCCGGTCTTTTCTCTGTGCACGGAGCACTTTTACATGTTAAAGCCCCTTTATTGTGTGACTCCCTCGCTAACGCGACTTACGACCGACATTTCGGCTCGTTATGCGACCGGCATACAATTTAACCCCTTTGTTAACTCGCTGCGTGGCGGCGTGATGTGGCAGTCGACCCGATTGTCTCTAAACAAACAACACATTGCGCTAATCTGACTGGTTGTTATAATGAGCAGACGTCTAACAGTATCATTGTTATTCACATCTTTTGTGTACATGCAGACAATGGCTGACAGACGCAATCTAAATGCTGATCTTAGGATCAGATTGTGATGCAAGTTAACGGTACAGAGCTGGAGACACCATAATCAGCCTATAAGCTAAGCAACTTTGTTAGACTGAATGCTAATGCTATCATGGATAAGAGGGAAATAAGAGCCAGATCTGCATCAAAAACTGTGAATCTGAGGAAAATATTGTACGATGAGGTTAAGACTGACGTTTGATGGGCTTTAGCACAGCACAGTACAAAAACATTCTTCTGATGGGAAAGCTAGCTATTACATTGCTCTTCTCATTGGACCTAGGGTTAGCTGATTTCTCCGCTTTCAATGGGTGGTTCTATAGTTCCCAGCGACGCCACAATATAAAAGCATCAGTGCGGAGTGGATAGTCAACTGAAGTTAACCCGAAGACGCTTGCTGATTGGTGTTCGCGATACTTGGTCGAAAACTGCCCATCTCGGGGCATCCCTCTATTATAGGACTCCCTCTATTGTGCGGTCTTCTCGGGCTGGCAGAACAGAAGTTGTATAACGCAGGGACCACTGTATAGACCTGGAAGCTAAACTTTCAGATGGCATATTAGACCTTGGGATGCTGTTACTTGTGTCAATCGTGGTATAATAGCCACTGGTAGAGAGGCAGAAACTTGTAGCAAGTGGGCAATAATCTGTTACATTAGCACAGGCTGATCAGTGCACAATAGTTGCAAGACGATGACATATTATATAAAATATTATGGTTCAAGTTAATATCGCAGATAAAGCCAACTGGTAAATATCTTTACCACATACATACATGAAATGTTTCTATCATGCCCAATGCAGCACCAGCAAGGTTTGGACATCTCTGTCGTAATTGTAAGGCACCTGCATGGAGAAAAATTGGCATTGCAGGTAGTAGGATCATAAATCCTATTAAGAGAACACTGTTTGTATATTATAAACTGTATACATCCAGCCTTCACCTGCCCAAGTACCTCCTCCCAGTAATTGGATCATAAAAATGTTCCACATGATTTAAGTTAATTTTATAGAACATTGTCTGGTGACCAAAGAAAGAAACAGATTGCACAACTGATGAAATGTGCTCCTGCAAACAGCTAAAGATTATGTTTTTGATCATATTATTATTTCTTTCTTGCAAGGTAACTTTTAAGGTATATGCACACAAAAATAGTATAATGCAAGATACCATTTTTATAAAACAAATATAATAACAGAAAGAAATGTAAATCAGAGGGTGGCATAGATCTTAGCATGGATTTCAATAACAAAAACAGTCCTGAAAGTACATACATTTTTGCCTTTTGGCATCTTGTTTGCTCTTTGCTTCCTTGACTTGTGTGGATGGCCTTTCCAAAGATGACTCAACGATGCTCCTGAATAAACACCAACATTTTTAATGCCAAAAAAAATAATTGTTGTATTGGTAGTGGTTATCCTTGATGAGGATATATATATTATGACTATCATAGGCCAGGTGGGATTAGTTTCTTAAATATGACATAGTCTGCTCCGATATGGGTCCTGTCATGGAACTAAGGCCGGATAAGAGAAGACAGAGATGAGGAAAGCATTTCTATTGCAGTTACCCAAACTATTAAACAATAGTTGGTGCCTTTGCTATTTGGAGAAACTTCCTTTTTTCCTTGAATATGCCTTGAGAATAGCACTGTAACATGTTACAGCACTACCTTGGAAAGCGTACAAAAATGGAGAAAACAGAATCAGAGTGCAAATCCTTGCCCACTTGATCTGTAGTTTGGTATGCTTAACAACTGAGTTAGGACATTTATATCATAGGAATAAGTCCAACATTGAGTCAGAATTGCTGAAGTGGATGCAAGCTCCTTACCTTTGCAAGTTTTCAACATGCTTTTCTTTAGATTTAAGCAATGCTTCCTTTGCAGCACCATCAGGTAATGCATACACTGTTTTGTTGTATAGCTTCTTTACTCTTGAAGTCTTGTTAGCAAATTTTGAGGCTGAATAGAAAAAAATATAACATATAATAAAAAATATATCCTGCACCACAGGACAGAAGTTCTGGCTCTACATAAAACACCTTGCCAAATTGTATTTTATGTGGAGGGGGAGTGGGGGAGGGTATAGAGTAATTATTGGCCATGTACTATATATTAGTTTCTCAAGTTTTACTTTATTGCCATCTGAGATACAGATAAAAATACAATATATAAGATATATAGATCTATATGGTCTTTCCGAACTTAAGTCCTGCAATTTTATAATCAGAACTTCTCTTATCTCTTTTCTTCTGAATAAATCAAGAATTGTACAAATAATAACCCTGATAATTTGCCAACATCTGTAATCAAGAATCTCCAAGACTGGCAAGAGGCAGCAAGAATATTAATAGGGATGGGATGCATCATTGAGATCAAAAAAGGATATTCCTCCTCCAAGCTCCCTCATGCCTGGAGCCATAGGTCATTTATTCTTTGTTTCATTAGATGGAAACACATGACTTGTGCATCTATATCAAGATAACAATGTATTTAGAATTTATATAACACTACCCCCTCCCAGTCCCAGTGACCAGTCACCCACTCCTCAACCCTTCCACCCGGCCAAGCAGTCTTAGTTTAGATCTCTGCATGTTTACCCTCACTGTTTACCATTTTCTCGAATGAGTCCCTTCAGAACGTCAAGAAAACGTTGGACTTCTACATCAACTGCTCCCATATTGTTGTTCTTTACGATCGAGGCAAAAAATAACTATATCAAAATTTGAAATAACATGACCACCGGTTCATTGCCCATGTGCCTTGCTTACTAAATTATCGCTCACATAAGCCGCGGAAATTGCCCTTCCGTCAAATCGTCCTCCTTGGAGAGCATATCGCCCCAAAGTCAAATTGTACCACATCATAACGTCACCACAAAAACTGTTCGGCGGGCGACAAAACGTTCCACCCTGATGCCTATCAAAATATTCAAGCAGACATTCACAATGCACATGTGATATTTATCAGGCGTGGATCTAGTATTTGTAAGGCAGGGTGCTGTGGGGACGAATTCACTTTGAAAAACCTCACGACCACATCTTACATCTGGCTTACCGCTAATTACCATTGAGACATGGTATCTTCGTTAAAACAAGCCTGGGTCCGCATGTCTATATTATCTCTATAAGTTGCCTGGTTTCAGTAGATCTAGCACGCCTTAACATATGTGTCACAGCTATGTCACATAGGAAAAGGATCAACTGGATGTAGAGACGGAGTCGTGCCTCTCACGCGAGTAACCCGGCCCCTGCTCTTTGCAAAGGAGGACATGGCATCTGTTGTACAAATCTGGTGATGGTGAGATGGTGAGGGGGGGGGGGGGGTCCGCGAGTGGCCATTGATGCCTGATAGAGCGGGCATTTCTGACGAAAAAGATACCCCTATAGAGCGGACATTTATAATAAAGATACCCCTATAGAGCGGAAATTTATGATGAAAGAGATATGGATAAGGATAAGGGCGGATATTTTAAAAGTTGTGACAGGGGGGAGGGGAGAATCTGAAAATGTGCGTTCACAGAGGGGAGGGTTTGTCGCGCACCCACCCCCCCTCCCAACCCAGCAATATATTAAGTACCCCCCCCCCCCCCCGAGATGGCATTTTTATCCTGCCCAAACACTAAACACAGAAACATAATTCTGCGCAGGCCGCCCCGATAGCTCAGTGGGTTAGAACGCTCGCATTGGTCTTTGGCCACCTGCGAGCTTAACGTCATGTGTATTGGTGGTTCAAGCCCCGCTGTGGCCATGTCTGTTTGATCGCAGGATAAAGATCTCATGTCCTTCTGCACAAAGAGTTTGGGGTTACCCCTGGGGACATGGTTCCACTCTTCCCTTCCTTGTCCCATTGGCGTGATTAATTTGACCAAAAGTGATTAAAGCGTCCTGAATATACAACAAACCAACCAACCATAAATCTGCGCACGTGGGGCTCGAAATAGACAAAAACAAGGGGGTATGTAAGGAGTTTGAGGTAACCCGCCACCCCCCCCCCCCCCTCCCTCTTCAAGCAAGTAGATGCAAGAAGCGGGGTTAAACTTCCGCTCAAGCAATGAGATAACAAGCTTAGGTCCTTAATATACAACGAACCAACCATAAATCTGCTCATGTGGGGCTCGAAATAGACAACAATTAAAAAGGAGGGTATTTAAGGGGTTCAAGTTAATCCCCCCTCCCTCTTCAAGCAAGAAGATGCAAGAAGCGGGGTTAAACTTCCGCTCAAGGAATGAGGTAACAAGTTTGGGTTGCAAAGCCCCTTCTCAAGCAAGCTCATGTCAAAGACTGCTGAAGTCAAATGGCTAGCTGTACTTCATTTGATCTCTATCCACACCCCACCCTACGGTTTTCAAACCTACTCAAAATGACCCCACCCCCCCCGCCCCCCTTATTCAGAATACTGGATTCACGCGCTTGTTTGGTATACAGTTTTTGGCTCAGTGGCGGATCCAGGGGGGAGGGACACGTACGTGCCGCCCCTTTTACGGCACCGGTAGAAAGACCAATTTCGTCTACTTTCGGCGGCATTTAGACGCTAACAGGATGCGTGCACCGGGCCCCTTTTTTTAGACTCCCCCCCCCCCCCCCCGCCTCCCCTCCCATTGGGCAAATCCTGGATCTACGACTGTAACTGAGTTTGTTGTGCCGAAAATAACCACCTACAGGGGAAGCTCAATTCTTTCGATCACTATCCCTGAACTAATTTCAAAGCAAAACGTACTCAAACTTTCCCGGAATTACTTACGCGTCCCCTAGCAGCCATTGATGTTGGCGCAAGTGCCCCCAGGCAAGCCCGCTTCTCTAGGGGCACAACGGTAACAATGTTAAAATCCTTCGACGTTAGTAGGGAATCGACTGTAGCTTTTATTATATTTTATGTGGGCGCGTACAATAATAGTGCTTACGTATTCTATATACCTTGTTCCATCTTCTGACATCAAGAAAGTGTGTCAACACTAGATTGTTGCAGTCATATTTTCGCGAACAAATGTTGGAGCATGCGACTTTTCCCTACCAACCGCCATGCGTATGCAGCGACACCTGGCGAATCCCGCCACCATTGAACGATTGGTACCCTGGGTCCCAAACTTTGTAACAGTTAATGACCTGTGAACGAGGGCGCTGCTGTTGTCCTTAAGTTCAAAATGAGCGACTGACAAGGCCCTCTAGCGGAGAGTCATATGCTAACGGAGAGGAGGAACCAAGTCGCATTCACAGGTACCGGCATCCGCCAAAAACAAATATGGCGGACGGCTGGTCGGGAACAGTTGTGTGCTCCAACATTTCTTTGCGAAAATATAACCGAAACAACCTAGTGTCGACACACTTTATTGATGTCAGATGATAGAACAAGGTATATAGAATACGAAAACACTATGATTGTTCGAGCACACATTATAATAAAAGCTACAGTCGATTCCCGTCGAAGGATTTTAACATTGTTACCGTTGTGCCCCTAGAGAAGCCGGCTTGCCTGGGAGCACTTGCACCAACCATTGATGTAGCTCAATCTTGCAGCGCTCCGTGGTTCAGCTGCACAGAAAATCTTATCATCGCGATAGAATCCTTTTTATTCTGAACCCGAACTGGAAGCAGGTTCATTATCTGTCAAAATGTTACTCTTTCGAATATTGTTTCCATATTGGAAACGGAAGCAAGACAACGCGAAAATTGGGTAGGCCCTCAGCTGTACGATGGTGCTTGCACCAACCATTGATGTAGCTCAATCTTGCAGCGCTCCGTGGTTCAGCTGCACAGAAAATCTTATCATCGCGATAGAATCCTTTTTATTCTGAACCCGAGCTGGAAGCAGGTTCATTATCTGTCAAAATGTAACTCTTTCGAATATTGTTTCCATATTGGAAACGGAAGCAAGACAACGCGAAAATTGGGTAGGCCCTCGGCTGTACGATGGTGCTACTCCCCCCCCCTCTTCCTTCCACACACACTTGATTGGTCAACGCTGGCTGTGCTGTGTATGATTAAGAGTAATCGTTGCCGCGGCCCCATTTTTTTTCATTTGGAACATTGCACGGGTGCTTATGATAAGTGGGGCATTTTGTCTCTTGGCCGTTTTTTTTTTGTATTCGGCTTGAGCTACATGTCCTAATTTTCGTACATCATGATTTTAATCTTAAAATATACTGCATTCAGATAGTAAATTTTCTTATCAAAATGTATTATGTAATTTTTTTAATATAAATTGTCACACACTAATCTCAGTTGTTCAGAAAGTAGGAAAATGCATTTTTTCGACTCGAGTGAGTCGCAAAGGATTGTGGGAAGGCAGAGGTGGTTTACATGGCTGTTCGGATGAGATGCATTGTCAAGTTCTTCCACATTAAATGACATTTACTACCATATAACGGACGTCGATTGCCACAGAATGCGGACACCAGTTTCTTGAACATTTATAGGCTTCATTGCTTGATGCCTTAGTCATAAAGGCATCTATATTGACAATGGAGCACCACAGAAAATATGACCCGCTTAGTGAGTTTCAAGATATAACGAATCATGACGTAAATATCGCTCTCCGGTGTTGTGTTGTCGGCTGAGAGACGTTTGGGAAAAAGGCTTTTTGCTGTGCAGGATGAAGATATTAACTCTCTGAAATGTGGTTGTCTCATTGCTGGGGTTGCCATGTATATGTTATATGCATTGTCACAGTGAATTTGATATTATTTCTGCATGAGATATGTAGAAGTCACGTATTGACTAACTGGTTTAGCCTAATTTGTCATTTCTGTTGTAAGACAGTTGGTAATAGATGTCAAGTAACGTCTGAACTCATCAAACTTGTTTGCTGTTCAAGAAACCTAGTTTCCCATCTTGACTAAAACACTCGCTTGTTAGCCTTATTTTGAAATAACATCTTTCTTCCTTTAAATAAAGGGAAGTAGGTCTATGGAAGATTTGCACTCATCCCGGCAAGACGACTGCATAAATCAACATTTTCACTGCAAACCAAACAATATTATTCCACACTCGATCAAACTTGATGTCTCATCGTCAACTTATACCTCCAGGGCAGCGCCACTACAGACATGCAGGCTTGGAACCGGCCTACCTGTCAGACATAATTATAGGCCAGTTCCACTATGGTGGCGCCGCCTTGGGGGCATACGTTGATGATGAGACACTTATTGCTAATCCAGCATGAAGTGAAATAGTTCGGTCATCAGTAAAAATATTGCTTTAGATAATCTAATGGTATTAGTTGGTTTTATAGATATATGTATAATGAGGAAAAAACTTGTCAGGTCACAGCCTTGATAGATCTAGTGCTGGAGACCCACTTCAATGGGACCCTTCATTGGGTTTCAAGCCTGTATTTCCTACTGGGATTTTCAAAAAGTACAGGCATATTTGAAATTCTGAAATATTTAAAAGTATACTATAGTAGGGCTAAATATCCATTTTCGAATATATTAATCTTTTAGGTATCAAATTCTTCCAAATTATCAAATGATTTTTTATTTGTATCTCTGTTTGCAAGATGTTTTACAGTTACAGAGCACCAACTTCTGATCCAGGTGCCATATTTAGTTTTGGCGCATGCTGGTATCTGTGAATGCAACTTGGTTCCTACAATACTTAAGCATATGACTCTGGTAGAGGGTGTTGTCAATAGCTTACTTTGAAGTTAAGAACAACAGCAGTGCCCTCTGTCACTGGGAATTCCAGTTTACAAAGTTTGGGAACCAGGCTACTTTTACATTCCAAGGTATCAGTACATGCCAAAGACAAATATGGTTCAAAAAGTGATCAAACTTTGGTGCTCTGTAAAAAAACGTCTTAAAAACACAGATACAGTTGATTGCAAGTATTTGATATAAATATATCTAGATTTAGATGACCTTACTGTAATTTCAACCCTACCATGTATATAGTGTGATTTCCTCAGCAGTAAATAGTACCTGTCATATTCATACAAAACATCTTACTGTCACATGGGCTATTCTCATATCTGGCATTCTAATAAAGAACACACAGACAACAAGATGTATTGTCTCTCAGCTAAGAAGCCTGACATGTAGTGTATCTTCCTTCATCTCTGTATTTTAAGTTTGAAAGCTTTATTTAGCATATATATGTATAAGGTAGCTAAATCTTAGCAATCTGTTTATCTTAAGGTCGAGCTTCTTTTGCATCAACCCTTCTGTTATACATATGACCTCTCATAAGGGGCTACTCCCATCAACAGTTGGTATTCCTCCAATCAAAACCCTAATATGGCTCATTACTTGAGAATGTTAGGATAATTTAAAACCAATATTATGTAAGCTATTTTACATGACTGCAATATTATCATCTGGTATATATATATTTTTTTTACATTATCATGTATATGGTATTTACAGATCTTAATGGAATGACAAGAGCCAATGACGAGCAAGGAGACAAAAAGAAGATGAAAAACTACAAGCTTGTAGCTGATCCACAGCTGCGGCCAGGACTACAGAAGATATATCGCTTTGATGGAGTCCTGCCAGGGGTTAGTAATCAGTCAAAAATTATATTGTTCATGGCGCTTCTTATCCTGCTGGCCTTGCATCAAAAGTGTTTTTTCACTTACCATGCTTACTGGTACTTTGTTGAGCTGTATTGTTTTCTTATTCCTGGTTAGTGCTTGGGGCATTTTTTATGTCCGAATGATATGTATGAATAATTGGCTATGTATGGCATGGATAAAGTGAAATTCTACGATACTGACGGGTAGAAAATAATATTAAATGAGATTTGCCCTTTCTAAATGTAATTGGCTTCTATTAAAAGATTACAATTTGTATTCTAATTTTAATAAGGCTAATTTTTTTATATTAAACCAATCCTCTGTAAGATGTTTCATTGTGGCTTAAGCCATTGGACCACTATATATGAACCCCATGCAATAATTGAGTAGTTTATTTAAGTCAAGTTACCAACCTACATTGTGTACCCATCCAGGACCCAAGTCCAGTCATTGTGAGAGATCCTAGGTCCAGAATAAAAAGGTACTGGACCAAGGTGGAGGCAGCTAACCTTCAAGTACCTAAGTTTAAGGTAAGTCTTGGACAAATTTGCCCGGTCATGTGCATGTCGATTTTTGCCTAAAATTTGGGTGATACAAACTACATTTGGCAAAGACTCAAACAGGTATAATATATATGTTTCTTCTTATGACCATATATGATGTGAATGCTTTTATAAAAATTGAAGGAAAGTAAGTTACCAAATTCATTAATTTTAAATTACTATTTCAACAAAAAGCAAAAAGTGCACATTGGATGAGCGGGGTCACACATACTTACATGATGACAGCACACTGATGTGATCTGCATGAATTGGGCAACAACTTCTCACCTGCTGTATATTTACTTTCTGTAGAGCCTCCATGCGGGAGAGTGTTATATAGTGTTTACAGCTGTTCCTACAGTGAGCACACCTCCCTATGATCGGGTAGAACCCTCTCTTGCCAAATTTGTGAAAATAGTAACTTTTAATTAATGTCCATTGTTACTTGTGGTTAAGTTTTTATATTCTGTCTTGATATATCCTACTTATAATCAATTATAATATCTCATTTAGAATTTTGGCTTAAGCATATTTATAGACGTTACCATGTGCTATATTGATATATGCTCTCACCTTCATTTCAGTATGATCAATACTTCGTTGGTGCAATCCTTCCCAAAGAAGTCACATTCACCAATATGAATGATAACATCAATCTCAGCTTCTTGCGTGACATGTGTAAGAACTTTGGGATCATGGAGGATGCTAAAATCTACTTCCACCCAAAGACGAAGAAGCATCTTGGTGTCGCTAAGGTAATTTTTTGTGCAGGCAACTTCTGGTGTTGTCTTAAAATGTATGGCATATGAGTTGTACTAAATACTTGGTGTACTAAATGGGTGTTTGGCCATGTTCAATCACAACGCAAAACAGACCGCGAATTTTACAATCAGGAGATATGGCAATCGAGTTTATATCTGTTATGGGACAGCGATGATCATTCACCTATTACCGGTATGTTACAAAGTGACATGCATATAACTGTACTTGTTTTTGGCGTTATTACCAAAGGAAAGAAAGAAAAACCCAGCGACATTGACATTGCATTGAATTTGACACTTCCAGGTTGTGTTCAGTTCCACCAAGTCGGCAAGGGCATGTGCAGAGAAACTCAACCAGACTTCAAAAATGGGAAATATAATGACAGTGTTTGTGGATGCGATGGGTAAGGATGTAAAGCAATCCAACGTCTCTGAGGTTTAGTGAAGGATTGTAGTGCTAGGCGTGTGCAGACATAAATGAAATAAATATAATCACTTAAACAAATAATTGTGTCGATGCACCGAGCAAGGATTTATTTATGAGTAGTACTGTAGCAAAAGTTGTTTACTGTGGTAAAGTATACGACTCCATTATGGTATTAAATGGCTGGCGTGAGTACTACATGAGTTGCGGATATGTTGAATCAGTATTTTGCCCTAACATGGTAAAACAGTCCTCTGCGTGATCAAGTCAGTTCGCCAGTATTGATCGACTTCCCAGCTTCAAACGTTAATTATATTTTTCTACAGGCAAGGAAAGGCTGCAGATAGTGGAGGACATGACTATGGATGCTCCGAAGTTCAAACCGCAGTCCCCACCGCCCAAGCGACGCAGCGACTCGTCGCGGTTCCGTCGGAAATCCTCGTCGGAGTTCGTCACTCCCGTCTCAGACTTACGGAGTGCGCCGCCCGACTTCCCCACGCCCTCGCAGTCTGATATGGGGTACAGCGTGGGCAGTGTGGGCAGCTCCAGCGTGGACTGTTTACCACCGCCGGGCACGCCGCTGACTCCTCAGGCCCCCAACACGCCGGCGAGCCTCACGCCCGGCCTAGGGCTTGGGCCGCCCGGGATGGGGCCGCCGCCCGGGGGTGCCTTTCCCATGCCTCCCGTGGCCCCTAACATGGGCTTCAACGTGGGGATGGCTAATATGGAACCGCCGCCCCCACACCCAGCCAACACCCCGGGTCCCCACGGGCCGCCACCTCCTCACGCACACCCTCACCACCATCACCCCCCGCCCTCGTTTGGCGGGGGTCCGCCGCCGCTACCGCCTGACCCTGGACCCCCGTTCCACAACAATCACCCTACACACCCTCCCCACCCTTCACACCCTCCCCACCCTCCGCGCCCACCCCCGCACCCACGCCATCAGGACTACGACGGCCCCGGCGGTCACCATGGCGACGACGGTTACCACGACTACGGCGATTATGGCCATGGGCCGCCCCCACCCATGCAGCAGCATCCGCAGCGCCACCGGAAGGAGTGGGAGCGGAGGGAAGATGACTGCCACTGGGGGGAGCACCCGGGGCCTGGACCAGGGCCGGGACCTGGACCAGGGCCGGGACCTGGACCAGGGCCGGGACCAGGGCCTGGCCCCAGGGGTCACCGAGACTATGAATGGGAGCGGCAGTGGGGCGGGGAGCACCATCCCCAGCGGGGTGGTCGCGACTGGCCGGGCAGGGACGATAGGCATCAGAAACACCATCGGGATCACGATCGGGACCGGGACAGGGACCGGGACCGGGACCGGGAGCGTGGCGGCGGCCGCCACCGCAAGGACCGGGACCACCGGGACAGCCGCGACTCCCGCCACAAGGAGCGGCACAGGGACCGGATCCGGGAGCGCCCGGGCCGGGACTACAACAATGGGGGCGGCGGTGGCAGCATAGGGGGAGGAGGAGGAGGTGGAGGGGGCGGCGAGCCATGGACTAGTGGTAACAACCACCGTGCCTGGGACCAGGACAAGGAGCGGGACGACACGTCTCAGTCCGTGTCCGACTCGGGCAGCGTCAAGCAGAAGCAGAGCCCCGAGCCCGAGAAACCTAAGTACCAGAGCCTCGAGTCCCGCATCCAGTCGCTCTTGTCTCAAACCAAGGAGGCGGACATGCCATTCGCCAGCCCGGGACCCGGCGACGAGGCCGGGGGTGCCCCCGCGGGCCCCGCCCCTACCCCGCAGGACGACCTGGCGTCGCCTCCGCCCCTACCCCCTTCCAGCGACGCCCTGCCCCCGTTGCCCCCTATGCCGGTCTCCGACGAGCCGCCGCCCCCGCCGTTGCCTCCGGAACCCCTCCCAGGGGATGCGGGTCCCCCTCTGCCCAGCGACCCCGAGCCGCCCTTACCTCCCGGGGAGCCCCTCCCTCCAATGCATCATGGGTTCCTCGGCACGGACGCGGATGGCGCGATCATACAACAGACGGCGCTGCAGCATATGCCGGCTGTTCTCAGGCGGTCGCGCTCCTCAAAAGACGACGACGAGATGAGCTTGTCGTCCATCAGCAGCGGGGAGGAGAAGCTGGAGGTGAACGCTCCGGGGATGGGCGGGCCCGTCGGCCTCCACCCGCCGCCGCCGCTTCCCCCGCTCCCCCACAACACGGCGGCCGCCATGCTCAATATGTACGGGCCACACGCCAACGCCATGTACCAGAATAACGTCAACAACGCCATGTCTGGCATGTACGGCGGCTGCATGCGGCCCCCGCTCCCCGGCCACCCACCCCCCGAAACCGCCCTCACGCCTCAGGACGAGGAGAAGAACAAGATGTTCACGCGCATCCTCGAACAAGTCGTCACCGAACTAAAGCTCATCATGCGCAAAGACCTGCGCAAGAAAATGGTGGAGAGTTCGGCGTTTAAGTCCTTTGAGAATTGGTGGGATAAGGAGGATTCCGTATGCAAGGTGCTGAATACCATTTCTTACATCTTTACGGCTTTTATTAAGTAGAAATGTGACACATTGGGGTCATGCTTTCCAGGATACTTTTCTTCTGTTTGGCCTCCCTGTTCGATATCCTGACGAAGGTCAGGGACATAACTTTTAAAGCGTGACAAATGTAATGTTGTGACACATTGGGGTGATTTATTTGCTCTGGCTAAATAGGTAAGCCAAACACCTGTTTTTGTAAACGTCCGGAAATAATTGACGTTAGTGTTGTATTCTATCATAAATCTTACAACGAACAAACATTGTTACTTTTACTGTTAGAACAAGTCGGCAAGCAAAATAACTGAGTCCTGCCCCTATCCCTGGCTGGAATCAGTCCTCGCCATGGTGTTCGTGAGGGGTTAAAAGTTAATCACATTTATTTTCTTAGCTGAACGAGCTCTGCTATTATGTTAGGAATTTAGCCACTACAAACCAACTAATCGGTCAAGTAGTCTCCCCACAATTAGTTACTCTTGGGGAAATGGTCACTGTAAACTGGGTCCTTTCTATGTCCGCAAAAAGACTTTGTCAGTGTCCCTTTATGGTCTATCTTCCATGTTAGAACCCACGAAAATGATCATTGTACGAGAGATATGCTGAGACAGTGGTGTGCCGTAACCTGAAAGAAAGACTATCTTCTCTATCCTGTCAGGGAGACACCTTCAGGAAGAAAAGTACAAATGTTTTCGTGTCGGTCAATGTTGTGGATTATCATTCACATACATGTTACCGCTAACATCCTACACTAATTCCAAAACGACGACCCAGTCTAGTGGTGTTTTCGGTTAGGAACAAGGGTACAAGTAACATGTGCGCGACACTGATTCAATGATTCTTTTCCATGGAAGAACCCCCGTTTAGCGAATAGAATTGTTAGATTATCCGCTATGAAATACGGTCGTTTAGCAAATGTGAGTTTTTGGGATTGTATCTTCTATGATCAACGAATAATTGAATATTTTTCCTTCCTGCTGTCCATGTAAACAGTCTCAGCGGCCTTCCAAGTTCGCCACGGCGGCTCAGGCAGTGGATCGCCTACACGTGCCGAAATCCGCCACGGCTCCGTCCTCGGTGTCGTCTTCCGGGGGTCCCACGGCCTCTTCGGCGGGCGCCAAGCCACCGCCGGCCGCCCCGACCCCGAGACCCGCCACCGACATGAGTTCCACCCTCTCCTCGCTGTTTGAGAATAATGAGGGCTCTGGGTTCGGTCCTGGGTTCGGCATGGGCGGCCTCTTGGGGCTGCGCGGCGGGGTGCCTAAGATGCCTTCCTTCAGGGTGAGTGACGCGCGGCATGCATTCAGAAAGTTTGCCAGTATTGTCATACCGCATATGTTGACAATGTAATGTTATATAGCGATAAATAAATATCGTAATTTTATGTTATAAAATAATAATATTTAAAAAAAGGTCGTGCGCCATTGTTAAGCACGTTGGAAGTGTGTCTCTTAATCCGTAGTTTTTCAAATCTGATTTTCTAGTTTTAAATGCCATTTGTACATTAAATCTGTTCCAGGAAGTAATGCGTACTAATGCTGTTACATATTTTACGATCTGTAGAAGAAGTTCCGGCCGCCGTCGCCGCCTCCGCGAGAGGACGCCGGGGACGAGGAGGATGAGGAGGACGAAGAGGACACATTCCGCGGGCCCAGGACTCCCGAAGAGTCAGGTGCGACACTGGAGTCCATTTCACTGTTTCGGAAGGTTCCTACGCCTGAGCCTTCATATAAACTAAAGTCGTCTAAATCAGTATTTTGTTTTCCCCTCATTTTCATTTTGCCCTCACGTTGAATCGCTTCAGAAGGCTATACATATATAGCACCATTTTAGGATACTTTGTGGGAGATATGTTGTGAAAACCGCGAAGTTTTGAAACTCTGGTATTTAATTACTGCTTAAGTCAGCAATCTTTGCACCAGATTACAAGGGGAAGTTTCCAATTGTGGTATTGAAAGCGAAATCGTCCTCATTGCTTGTGGCTTGTCATTAATAAGCTTTGCTCCTTCATTCTAGAAGCGTCGTCTCAGTCTGAGGAAGACGAGGACGATGAAGAGGAGGAGGATGATGAAGATGAAGAGGATGATGAGGCAGAGGATTCAGAGAGGGAGACCAGAGTCAAGGGGAGAAGCAAAGTGCGAGTGTTGGAGAGCAGTGAGAGCGAAGCGTCGGACAGGGGGGATGAATCTGAAGGTGAGAGCGCTACGTACATTATCGCTGAACAATAAAACTCTTTACAGCACTACATATATACATTTATCAGAACTCAAAACTCTTGCAAAACAAAGAAAATCCTTAAGAATGTTATTATATGTTTATACATTTGTAACGAATTTATAAATCCTTAAGAATGTTATTATATGTTTATACATTTATAACGAATTTTTACGTTAGTGTTCTTCTATGATTACCAGTAGAAGGCTTCACTTCGAGATTTCATTGTAGCGTGTTTAGTTATAACTTGTGTCCCACCATGTTGCAGAGGAAGAAGAGGAGGAGGAGGAGGAGGAGGATGCGGAAAGCGTGGCCAGTGGGGCTAGCGTTGCCAGCAGCGAGGAGGAGAGTGAGGAAGAGAGCGCCGGGGAAGAGGACGAAGAGGGATCAGAAGATGAGGCGACCAGGGACAAACTCTCAGCTATCGACGAGGCAGAGGAGAGGTAAGTGTTGTGGGGGTAACGTTAAATTGTCTAGTTTTGACGGGGCAGAGGAGAGGAAAGTGTGGTAGGGGGTAGCGTTAAATTGACGAGGTTTGACGAGGCAGAGGAGAGGTAGGTGTGGAAGAGGGTAGCATTAAATTGTCTAGTTTTGACGAGGCAGAGGAGAGGTAAGTGTGGTAGGGGGTAACATTAAATTGTCTAGTTTTGACGAGGCAGAGGAGAGGTAAGTGTGGTAGGGGGTAACATTAAATTGTCTAGTTTTGACGAAGCAGAGGAGAGGTAAGCATGGTAGGGGGTAACATTTAATTGTCTAGTTTTGACGAGGCATAGGAGAGGTAAGTGTGGTAGGGGGTAACGTTAAATTGTATAGTATTGACGAGGCACAGGAGAGATAAGCGTGATCGTGGTAACGTTAAATTGTCTAGTAATGACGAGACAGAGGAGAGGTAAGCGTGGTCAGGGTAACGGTAACAGCGCAATGATGGATCCGCCTCGCCGGTGTGTTACAGAATGGAGACTGGTGATGAGAGCGACGTGGCGGTCTCGGCTGCGGAGGAGGACGCGACGGCCAAGTCCGACAGGGACACGGAACTCTCCGAGACCGAGGCCGCTGCTAAGGATGGCTCCGAAAGCGAGGCTGTGGAGGACCAGGACGAGGCTGCCGTCAGCGAGTCGGAGTCGGAAGACGAGGGGCTGACGAGGGTCAAATCAAAGGATGCGGCGGAAGAAAAAGCGGGGCCCAGTGAACGGTATGTCTAGGCTGCTAGAATAACACATTGTGTTGTCATGGAGATCTGGAGATGTAATGTATACATCTTAATTTGTTTGATTCACATACCCTGTCAGTCAACGCTTCGAGGCCCGGTTTCGTTCAAATGATGGCATAATGAGTGGTGACCTAAATGAGATTACCCATACTACGATATTCCTGGAAGATAATCGAATTATTCAATAACTTTAATCAATATATACATAAGAGGAGATCATTTTATGTGACAACTGTGTTTCATTTTCAGTGGCAGAGCCCTTTCCTAGCTTTTGTTGCCAGTATATTGGGGTGCGTCATAAATGTGTGCTCTTGTTTAACAGGGAAATGGCGGGCGTCACTTCTGAGGCTGAGGATAAATCACAAGAGGAGGAAGAAGACGAGGATGCGGCTGTCGACCACGTGGCGAGCAGTCCCGCGCCAGAGACCCAGAGTTCTTCATCATCCAGCGAGTCGTCATCAGAGGAGGATGAAGAAGAGGAGGAGGAAGAGGCCGTCAGTAGCGCCGCGGACGTCGGACGGGAGCGAGACCGGTCCAAGTCCATGTCCCCGCGCGACGAGGAGGACACCGAGCCGGATGTGGTCGGGGGATCCCCGGAGACCGGTCTGGAGCAAGACGCGGCTATGGCCCTGCTCCAGATGTCACACAAACCGTCCAGCACCACCGCGCCGCCTAGTCCGCCGCCCGCCGCGCCCTTACCGCCGCCTCCCACGCTCACGCCGCCCCCAGCACCCGCGCGGCTGCCCTCCCCGCCGCCGCCCACCTCCGTCATCGTCCCCAAGCAGCGCGGGGACGGCAAGCCGGCCAAGCAGCGGAAGCTCACCCGGCAGCAGATCGTCATGGCCGCCGAACACAACTACTTCGCCCCGCCGACGCCGCCGGGGGGCAAGGACAAGACGGCGCGGCGCGTGGAGAAGCTTCAACGCCAGGAGGTGGAGGAGGGCACGGACTCTGCCTCGGAGGGGGAGCCGGAGCTCGTGCCGTGCCTCCCGCCCTGGGCGGCCTTGGACCACCAGTACTGCCAGCACTTCCACCCCGTCCAAATGCATAACTCGCACGAGGAAGAACTCGGCGACCTCTCCGCCGTCCTCACCGCCGCGCGCACCCCCTCCGGGGAGCTCGTCAGCGACGCCGACAAAATAGACATCAGCACCGTCGAAGTGGAAATCTCGGAATACAAATCGCCGTCGAAAGCGAAAGCGAAAGCCGCCGCCAAACCCCGGGGGGCAGGCCGCGGCGGCCGGAAGCTGTCCGACGTCACGAACCTGGGCGGCTCGCGGGAGCTGGCCAGTCTCTTCTCGGCGCCCGTCCCCGCCAAACCCAAGCCCAAGTTCAACCAGCGCACCATGCAGGAGGAGATGCGCATCGCCTACGACTTCCTGTTGGAGGGGATGGACGAGGAGGACGTGGGGTTCGTGAAGCGGCGGTACGAACAGCTGCTGCAGGACGACAGTCCTCACACCTACTGGCTCAACGACACCCACTGGGTGGACCACAGCGCCACGCGCGTCAGGGACCCCGTCCAACCACCCCCCAGGAAGCGGCGCAAGCATGGCGCCGGCCTGGATGACTTCACGTCCTCCCATAAAACAGGTCGGTATAATCTACCATACTGTAGGAGGGGCCGGCCCGGTACCTCAGTGGGCTAGAGCGCTCGCATTGAGTGCCTCCTGAATGTACAACCAACCAACCAATCTACCATACTGTACCCGGCCCGTTCGTGTCACCGGCGCGTACTTCGCAGTGTGGCTGGTCCATGTTTTATTTATATCTATGCATTTACGTTGACACTCACTCAATGATAATGATAGTTTAGTATATTATAATGCCGTGAATTACATATGCGGCGCATGTGCTTCGGCGTATTATCTCATTATCAAAGTTTAGATTGTCTTCAAGTTTATCCAAATATAATCTATAAATATAAGTATAGTGTAATATATACAATACAATTAAAATGAAGAAGTTGAATACACTCATTCGAAAAACTTTAAAGGCTGTAAAAGTATGTTCTGTCAGCGATTGGCTTTATTTAGTTTGGGGGCTGCATTCCTATCATAAACGAGGGCCTTTCAGGACAATATGCTTATGTGGTAATAAACGGCGTCATGGTAGATTTGGGATAAATAATCTGGATGAACCAAACCGCCACGTTCGTTTCGATGGATTCATGGCAAATAATCCACAGTAAAAACTAAGTGACTTTACTAATGTCACAGTGCTTAAATTCCCGTGTGTTACGTCTGTGCAGGGAGCGCCCGAACGGAGGGCTACTACAAGATCTCGCACAAGGAGAAGAAGGCCTACCTGACGCATGCGCGAGGAGTGCCGTCCATCCAGAACATGGAGACAGACCTCGCCAAGGTCAGCTTTTCAGTCAAGGACGCCTGTTTTGCTTCACCCCTCCCGTCTCCCCCTCCTCCTCCTTCTGACTGTTTTTTAACGGTACCATGGTCATCCAGGTCAAAAGGCTAGTTAACGATTGTACGGGTAACAATGCAATATAAGGAAACTATATGACAACGTGGGTCAATATACGAAATCTAAATGTGTCGCAAAGTGGCGATGGTATATAGTCAACTGAAGGTATATAGGTGTTATTGTTTTGATATCAATTGAATGTCGTATCATTGCTTCTCATTGTGTTTTTACACACACACACACACACACACACAAATATTTATGCTCCTGTTTAGCAATACTAGAGGGAACCAAAACATACGTTTTGTTCCACTTTTCTAAATTATTACACAGAACACTTACCGTCATACCCTGTCATTTATGCTGATATATCGCCCATACAGGAGCTCGACGTGCCAATTAGCAAGAAAAAGGTGCAGCAGTCACGTGACCTGCGTTCTGAGAGCAGACGACTTCTCAGCGTCTTGTCCTTCATGGGGGAAGAGGTCGTTAGCGACGCTCTCAAGCTCAACCAGCTCAAGGTCAGTAGCGCGGGGTGTGGTGCGGAGCAAGGTGAAGTTCGCTCTTGATATGGTATTGGATTACCAACAGGATTGAATTTTTGTAAATTTATTGCAAAGATTCCATGTATTGTAAACACATATTTGCCCAATTAAGTATAGCCATGAGTAACATTTTCCAATTATATAGTGCTATCAGTGACATTGACCAATTAAATAGTGCTTTGGATAGATTGATGAATTCTATAGTGTTTTGGAGGATATTCTGTCAACTTCATAACGTTCCGAAATTTTATTGAAGTTACAATTTCTAAATCTGTAGCGCGAAGGTTTAAAATGTAAGTCAGATACATGAAATTTCTCTGATAAGTTGTTTAAGATTACCGGGGTAAGTCAAGATGTATCACATATAAGAGATGTATAAGATATTTCAGTCAGATACATGAGATATAAGTCAGATACATCAGATATCTTTGATATAACTCAAATGCATAAATATTTAAGTATTAAGTAAAATATTTAACTCTTAGTTAAGTCAGGTACACGAGAGAACTTTAATACAAGTCAGACATGTCCTATATCTGGGGTCGACGTCACTTGCAGTTCCGCAAGAAGCAGTTGAAGTTTGCCAAGAGCGGGATCCACGACTGGGGTCTGTTCGCCCTGGAGCCCATCGCCGAGGGCGAGATGGTTATCGAGTACGTGGGGCAGATGGTCCGCCAGTCCATAGCGGACGAGAGGGAGAAGAAATACGAGGCCAAGGGGATCGGCAGCAGTTACCTCTTCCGCGTCGACCACGACACCATCATCGACGCCACCATGTTTGGCAACCTGGCCCGCTTCATCAACCACTGCTGTAATGTAAGTGTTAATACCGGCCCGCTTCATCAACCACTGCTGTGATGTAAGTGTTAATACCGGCCCGCTTCATCAACCACTGCTGTAATGTAAGTGTTAAAATCGGCCCGCTTCATCAACCACTGCTGTAATGTAAGTGTTAATACCGGCCCGCTTCATCAACCACTGCTGTAATGTAAGTGTTAATACCGGCCCGCTTAATCAACCACTGCTGTACTGTAAGTGTTAATACCGGCCCTCTTCATCAACCGCTGCTGTAATGTAAGTGTTAATACCGGCCCGCTTCATCAACCACTGCTGAAATGTAAGTGTTAATACCAACCCGCTTCATCAACCACTGATATAATATAATTATCAATACCGACCTGCTTTATCAACCGCTTTTGTCATTCTCTATCAATGAGATGTGAGCTCGTTTATTTGGGTGCTTTACGTTACAGCATAACGTTTTAAAGAACAACCCCTGTCCCAAATAAGCACATGATAATAACATTTTGTTTTCATTTGTTTTCAGCCTAATTGCTACGCCAAGGTCATCACTGTTGAGTCTCACAAGAAAATCGTCATCTACTCCAAGGTGAACATTGACGTGAACGAAGAAATCACGTACGATTACAAGTTCCCTCTCGAAGAGGAGAAGATTCCATGTCTGTGTGGAGCGCCCGGCTGCCGAGGCACTTTGAACTGAGACTTAAGGAACACCGAGTCTGTGTGGAGCGCCCGGCTGCCGAGGCACTTTGAACTGAGACTAAAGAACACCGAGTCAGTGTGAAACGCCCGGCTGCCGAGGCACTTCGAACTGAGACTAAAGAACACCGAGTCTGTGTGGAGCGCACGGCTGCCGAGGCACTTTGAACTGCGACTAAAGAACACCGAGTCGGTGTGAAGCGCCCGGCTGCCGAGGCACTTTGAACTAAGACTAAAGAACACCGAGTCTGTGTGGAGCGCACGGCTGCCGAGGCACTTTGAACTGAGACTTAAGGAACACCGAGTCTGTGTGGAGCGCCCGGCTGCCGAGGCACTTTGAACTGAGACTTAAGGAACACCGAGTCTGTGTGGAGCGCCCGGCTGCCGAGGCCCTTTGAACTGAGACTTAAGGAACACCGAGTCTGTGTGGAGCACCCGGCTGCCGAGGCACTTTGAACTGAGACTAAAGAACACCGAGTCAGTGTGAAACGCCCGGCTGCCGAGGCACTTCGAACTGAGACTAAAGAACACCGAGTCTGTGTGGAGCGCACGGCTGCCGAGGCACTTTGAACTGCGACTAAAGAACACCGAGTCGGTGTGAAGCGCCCGGCTGCCGAGGCACTTTGAACTAAGACTAAAGAACACCGAGTCTGTGTGGAGCGCACGGCTGCCGAGGCACTTTGAACTGAGACTTAAGGAACACCGAGTCTGTGTGGAGCGCCCGGCTGCCGAGGCACTTTGAACTGAGACTTAAGGAACACCGAGTCGGTGTGAAGCGCCCGGCTGCCGAGGCACTTTGAACTGAGACTTAAAGAACACCGAGTCTGTGTGGAGCGCCCGGCTGCCGAGGCACTTTGAACTGAGACTTAAGGAACACCGAGTCTGTGTGGAGCGCACGGCTGCCGAGGCACTTTGAACTGAGACTAAAGAACACCGAGTCGGTGTGAAGCGCCCGGCTGCCGAGGCACTTTGAACTGAGACTAAAGAACACTAAGTCTGTGTGGAGCGCCCGGCTGCCGAGGCACTTTGAACTGAGACTTAAGGAACACCGAGTCTGTGTGGAGCGCCCGGCTGCCGAGGCACTTTGAACTGAGACTTAAAGAACACAGAGTCTGTGTGGAGCGCCCGGCTGCCGAGGCACTTTGAACTGAGACCTAAAGAACACAGAGTCTGTGTGGAGCGCTCGACTGCCGAGGCACTTTAGGCTGACCTTCAAACTCTGATTCCGTGTGGGGCGCTTTTGACCGCGGAAAACGACCTTTGTCTTTCATCGACTGGTACTTTGCATAGAACATTGCCCCATACTATTCAAACTTTTCTACTGACTGCGCTTTAATAATAGCATGACGTCACTGACTGACATAATTGTTCCCACGAAACAGTGAAATTTGTTCTACCTTAAAAAAATGTTCAGTTCCTGTTTAGCTTACCACCTATGATAAAAAAAAAACGGCCTGGTTGGTTGTGAGTTGTAGCTCCTTATAAGCACAGTTCTTGACTAACAGGAGAATGTACTGCTGCATGGGGGTATGTTCGTCTAATTGGCAGGGAGGGAGGGAGGGGAAATGGTGGGGTGGGTGTAATTACGGTTTCCTTGTAGTCACTGAGTGATTGGAGGCTTGGCGTACATAACAATCGTTGGTCGATACCCCAGTCCCCTCGGCGGAATGCATGTGTGAAAGCTGTATAGGCATGTCAGGGCGGGCTGCGAGGATCCTCTTGTATATAGTGGTATGAATGGAGCCGGGGCCTATGCCGTTGTTGACCATATTGACTTTTGTTGTAAAATTGACCAATTTATTAAAGTATTTCTTGTATGTATATAACAACAAAGAAAGACAGAATAAAACGCAAAACACAGACTGTTGAGTTGATAATATCTTTCTTTGCTTACGCACCGGAATATTGACTTCTGGTGAAAAAATAATTCGAATATGCCTTTTCAAGATTCAACGTAGCTGTTAATGAATCATTCTATATGCCTGGATCAAACAATTGGGCACTCGTTGAAAGGAAATTTTATATTTGTCGAAGAATTGATGAAGTAATGTGTATGTATAGAACGTGTATACAAAAATTGACCGAGAACCTTACAAATCATATCGCGTGAAAAACAAAACTGCCGGGGGCGAATCCAGGCTGTTGGAATCCTCCGTAGTTCCAAAAAACTCCCGGGGGCCTATTTATAATCCACATGTAACTTACGCACGAAAAGCGCATTTTCGTCGAAGCCTCACCATCAGCCCTTTGGGGTTGCGCTAATGGTTAAGAAGTCCAATACATTTTTAGCACTATCCCAATTCAGAAACGTGGATTTTCATAAAGCTCACCACTATAAACACGAAACACGTGGATTTTCATTAAGCTCACCACTATAAACACGAAACACGTGGATTTGACAATCTTCTATTTAAAAATTAAATAAAATTCTGTCCATTCTATTATGGTGTCGTCTGAAGTCAAATTCACTGTACCTGAGCTAAATATTATTAGGACTACAGAACACGACTCATAGCCATTGCGGAGTGTATACGAGAAAAATTAAGCAACTGGTATTAACATGTTTGTGCTCTTTATTATTTGGATGGGAAGAAACCATTTACAAACTCCACCATAAAGATACACTGTGGCCACAAGATAACGGTTCACAATATTTAACTGGTGGAAGGAGCGAATGACACACTCGATAAGAAAATAACCCCAATCGCCTGTGTTAATTACGCTCACAGGTGCCTTCATGGTGATTCTTTTAACATTCGAACAAAAGAGTGGCTCTATAGAATAGCCATAGTGATAACAAATTATGCGCAGTAAAATACGGATCGAGGTTTAGTGGCGTAAATTTTCACAAGCGGATATAGTATACATGTGGCGACTACATCTATACATTTCTCAACTGAAATACCACATACCTTAACCAAGTAAACGAATGAGATAATGACACATGGATTACACATTTAAGAGTCATTTAACCAGTGGTTGTAACCGGACTATATTATACACACGTTGGAAACATTGGCGCGACCAATCTTACTCGAACCTTTATATATACATCAAACTAATTATCAAGAACAATCCAAACCAAAATCGAACAGCAGCATCATACGTAAGTCCATCCTCCATCAAGTGCTGCACATTAACCATATACATAGACGGATATTGGCTATAGTAACATATATATGACATAAGCTAATAGACAAATAACTTGATATTTTCTTTCATATTAACACGCATACAAGCAGGCATCATGTTATACTCGCACAACATATTTTTATCTTTAGCAAGCATTTCAAACGACCATGGTGTGAATGATACAGAACAAAGTATACAATGTACAGCGCTAGTTTCTAGCCACAGCAATATAGTCCAGTTCAGTCTCTTCAGCAGCACACTAGAAGGTAACCTTGACGTGGAACTTCCTGAAAGCCCTGGATATTCTCCACGAATTCGGATCCTCGTACTTGTTGTATAGGGGTTCGATCTTCTGCTGCTTCTTCGCCCTGCTGAGCTTGGTCGGGTCGGAGAACTTGAAGAACTTGGGGGCGAATTCCACCAGCCATTTGGGATCGATGGCGGTGACTTCTCGCATGTACTCCTTCGTCGTCAGCACCAGTTCGTGGTAGACAACCCAGTCGGGCTGGCGGTTGAAGAGGGCGCTGGACGGGTGGATGTAGACCACCTGTTGGTCCACCAGCGTGCGGTATCCCTCCTGCGGGTCCTTCTTGGCGGCGTTGCTGAAGAACCCGCTGAGGATGGCCTTCTGAACTCGGCCCGTGCTCTTGCCGCACGACACGACGTCCAGCTTGTGGCGGTCCATAATGCCCAGCATCTGCTTGCGGACATCCTGGGCTCGCTTCAGGGTACGGATCTGGACGAAGTTCTCGTAACACCAGGCGTTGGAGAACTTGTTGTTCTTCCACGAGTTGTAGACCGCCAGCAAGGTGAGATGGTCGCCTTCGGCTTGGTGGAACTTGGCCTTCTTTTGGTCGGCGATGGCCTGCTTGTCCTTGGGACGGTAGAAGACGTTCTGCACCGACAACATGGACACGACGGTGAGCACTTCGTCACTGCACCCAAGGTGCACCGACATGATCAACATCTTGGAAAGCTGCGGCTCCAGCGGGAACTCGGCCATACGTCTCCCGAGGCGAGTGAGAAGTCCTTCGTCGTCCAGGGCACTCAAGGCGTGGAGCTGCTCCATGGCGGAGATCAGGGTCTGCATCGGCGGAGGGTCCATGAAGTCGAAAGACAGCAGGTCGTTGATCCCCATCGCCTTCAGGGAGAGCACCGTGCTGGCGAGGTTGGTGCGCTGAATTTCCGGCACATTGGTCGGAAGCATCTCATCTCTGTAGGCTCTCTCCGTGTACAGGCGGTAGGTTTTCCCAGGCCCCGTACGCCCAGCACGGCCCGCTCGTTGCTTGGCTTGGGCCTGGGAAATGGGTGTCACTATCAGTTGATCCATTCCCGTTTTGGAGTTGTACACCTTCTGCTTCACAAAGCCAGGGTCCACCACGTAGTAGATTCCATCGATCGTAAGCGATGTCTCCGCAATGTTAGTTGCGATAACGACTTTCCTTGAGCCTGGTGGAGCAGGATCAAAGATCCTCGTCTGCATTTCACTTGGCAAAGCACTGTACACTGGGAGGATGATCAGTTCAGGCACTTCAGGTCCCAACGCCTTCATACGTTCAAAGAGAATTTCACATGCAGAGTCAATCTCTTCCTGTCCAGTAAGGAAGAGAAGAACGTCACCAGGGGGCTCCGTCAAGTGAATCTGCATCACTGTGATCATAGAGGCATCCAAATAGTCAGTTTCAGCCTCCTTGGTGTACAGGACCTCCACAGGATAGGTCCTTCCTGGTATGGTGAAGATTGGAGCTTCATAGAAATACTGGGAGAACTTTACAGCATCCAGAGTTGCAGAGGTGACAATCAGTTTCATGTCCGGTCTTTTTTTGATAGCCTGCTTCAGCAAGCCAAAGAGTACATCAGTGTGAATTGTTCTCTCGTGAGCTTCATCCAACATAATGATGGCATACTGAGTCAGATCTGGATCAATCAAACACTCTCTCAGCAGCATACCATCTGTCATGTACTTGATTTTGGTCTCAGCACTGGTGCAGTCCTCGAAACGGATGGTGTAACCAACTTCTTGACCAAGGCGACAACCAAATTCCTCAGACACACGCTTAGCGACAGACATGGCTGCCACTCTCCTAGGTTGTGTGCAGCCAATCTTTCCCTTAGTTGTATAACCAGCCTCGGCTAAGTACTGTGTGATCTGTGTCGTTTTGCCAGATCCAGTCTCTCCAATAACAATCAAAATCTGGTTGTCATGGACAGCTTTTATCAGTTCATCCTTCAACTTGTAAATTGGCAAACTTTGTCGCTGCTCCAGGATCGATTTGGTTTCCTTTTTGCCATAAGATGCCTTTACACCACCACTTATATATTTTTTCCACTCCGGCATCTCCTGCACAACACCTACACCTCTCATTGTGGATGCCAAGACTCGGCCATCTACTTCTGGCATTGGATCAATCCAGTTCTTATTGAGCCCAACAGGTATAGAGTCCATTTCTGCTTCCCGTTGAATTTGCTTAATCTCCCTCCTTTCTTTCTGTAATGCACTTTGCATCATTGCAGCCTGTGATAAGCTACCATCTGGATTTTTGACAATTTTAACTGGACTCAAGTCCACTCCAACCCTTCCACAGCCCTTAAGAAATGGAGGTTCCTCCTCTACTATTTCTATTTCAATGTCTTCATCAGATTCTTCATCTTTATGCAACAGTCCAGTTTCTTCATCAAAATCAGGTAAGTCTGATTTATCAACAACATTGGCTGCTATCATTTGCTTCAGTTCCCAGCGTTCCGGTGATGAAATCCTTTTGATAGCTTTCCTCTCTTTTGTATCATCCACATCAGGGGCATTTGGTAGAAGAGGAATATGTGAGGGTCGATCTGGATTTCTGGCCTGCCCATCAGCGGCATCAGCCCCATTGTGCCTTCTGCCTTGAGGATTCAGGTCCTCACCTGTATTCTGATTGACATCTTTCATAGATAAGCTGGTTTTTTGTCCTGTGAATGTTAACACTTTCACTTTAACCTTCTGTCCCCTATGAACAACTTCTGATACATTGCTGACTCTTCCTTCACTTCTCAGTTGTGAAATGTGTACAAGACCTTCCCATCTCTTGCGTAAATTTTCCAGCTGAACGAAACAGCCAAACTGTGTGATACTTGTCACCTTTCCTTCATAGATATCACCCACAACAGGCTCCAGGGGTATTTCTACTGCAACAGGCTTCTTGCTTTTCTTATCTTTCTTGGGACTTCTTGACCGAGATCTTTTATGTCGATGACGATCTAGGGATCTACTTCTTGATCTTCTCTGATACCTATCCTTAGACCTAGTATCACTTCTATATCTATGTCTATCCTTTGATCGACTTCTTGATCTTGATCGACTTCTTGATCTTGATCGACTTCTTGACCTATGCTTATCTCTTGACCTTGATCTTTTCTTTTTCTTATGTGGACTTCTAGACCTTTTTCTGCTGAATTTTTCATCTTCACGAGCCGATGATTTAGACTTTTCTTTTTTAGTGCTTTTAACCATGTCAACAGGATCCATTAAGGCCTCTAATTCTTCCATCATATCTGTAGCCACTTTCTGATCCTCTTTCTTTGCTTTACCATCTCCTAACATTAATCTCACTTCAGGGTTATTTGGTATTGCCAAACCAGGAAACAGTTGTTTGGCCAAATCTTTATCATCTTTAATTGAATGTTTCTGTATCTTATCCTTAGATACTGATTTATCTGCAGTCTTAGGCATCATCTTTTGTATGAGGCGTAAAATATTTGCCACGAACGACTCAGAAAAATGAGCTCCATTTTCATCCAGTGCTTTTTTGAATGCTGCATAGGTTTGGTTGCGTTCCGCGAGATGAATGATAAATTCTGCCAAGTCTTTATCATTTAGTCCATAGTGATTGTCCAATTCTGTGCAGACTTTAGACACAAGAGATAACTGCTCAAGTTTCTGAATTTCATCCATGCTTGCTGATCTCGTAGATCCGATCTATGTATGTGGTCAAGTCCTTTATCTGTTTATGTCACGCACACGCGTTGTTGAATATTATTGAAGAACACGGGGACGGGTACCCATGTTGCAAAACCAGATTAGACACACCATTCCTGGCAATTCACCAACGTTGATGAAGACATTTTCTTGTCCTTGATAACACTTTTAAAGTAAGATAATCCAAGGGTGATATATTGAGAGTAATTAGGGTTGAATATGTTCAATATATAGATATTTTCGTCGCAGAAACGTTCCTTCGCTAACACCAAACACGACTTTTCCGGTGACGAGCATTTGCGAGAAAACTGATATATTTGTTCTAACTTCTAAAGTAACTTCCGGAAGGGATAAATATGATTTTTGTCAGTAGCTATGGGGGCCGTATTTTTCAGCTGCGACGATAAGTGAAACGCGAGGTGAAACGTCTGTATCTATAGCGTATACTCGTCTTCATGTCACTTTTAGTTAGGAAATCTTCTTTTTATGTTTTAGCTGTTTTGATCCATATATATCAGGGGCGGATCTAGGAATTTGCCAAGAGTGGCCGGGGGGGGGGGGGGGTTGCTCTCTAAATTAAGACTTGTGACCGGGGGCGGGGGGGGTGGGGGCTTAGAGAACCCGACTTTAACAGTGTATATGTTCAGTTTCCCAAGGGGGGGGGGGTGCGCTCTCTGACCACTTGGGACTTTAACATGTATGTTAACATGTATGTTGTATTTTCTGGTTCCCAAGGGGGGGGGGGGGGTTGCAACCCCCCTAACCCCCACCCTATATCCGCCCCTGTATATGTGGGGGGGGGGCACTACATTGGGGGGGGGGGGCACTACATTGGGGGGGGGGGGGGCAACGGGGGGTCGTGTTGCCAGATCAGATATGCCTAATTATATTATATGTACTGAGCAGGGGCGGATCTTGGGGGGGGGGGGTTAAAATTAGAGGGGTTGCAACCCTCCCCCTTGGGAAGTTGACGGCATACACTGTTAAAGTCGGGTTCTCCGAGCACCCCCCCGATCGGAAGTTTTCAGAGAGCATCGCCCCCCCCCCCCCCGGTCGCAAGTTTGCAAAGAGCAACCCTCCCTGTAGCAAATTCCTAGATCCGCCCCTGATGTAGTGCCCTCCCCTGGGGGTCCGTCACTGACTATGGCTATACAGAGGGGGCGGAAACGGAGGGACCGCCGGGTGAGCACTTGCCACCCTCCCCCAATAATGTAATGGTGATGGCCGGGGGGGGGGGGGCAAATGCCCCCTCCTCCCAACAATCCTATGGCTATATTCTTGATTATTTATAGTACGTATCCGCTGCATCTATTTTTGCTCCTGACAGAGAAAGCAAAACAGGCTAAAAAAATAGTTCAACGCCGGCTTCATTAACAAATATGTATACTATCTTAAACTGAACTCAAATCTTACTAATAGATGTGTCATGCCGGGGTCAAGGAATTATAGCGAATCACAGGCCGGCGAAATTCAAGAAAATTATATGGACACCGATATCAGTGATTTATAGGTCGTAAATCACCCCGCTCCCCCTCCCTCCTGCCCGTGATGTGAAACTCGTCGCGGACTGCATGTGTATCCGATTTATCAGTATAGTCTTTACGTCGGTCAACAGAATTAACGCCATGCAGATATCTACAAGAAATTAAAATTTTATTGACAATTAAATATGAATCTCAGTCAAACCGTATCAATATAAATTTAATTATCTTTGATTATAAATCACAGATTTGTCTTTGATTATAAATCAAAGATTTGTCTTTGATTATAAATCAAAGATTTGTCTTTGATTATAAATCAAAGATTTGTCTTTGATTATAAATCAAAGATTTGTCTTTGATTATAAATCAAAGATTTGTCTTTGATTATAAATGAAAGATTTGTCTTTGATTATAGATCAAAGATTTGTCTTAGATTATAAATCAAAGATTTGTCTTTGATTATAAATCAAAGATTTGTCTTTGATTATAAATCAAAGATTTGTCTTTGATTATAAATGAAAGATTTGTCTTTGATTATAGATCAAAGATTTGTCTTAGATTATAAATCAAAGATTTGTCTTTGATTATAAATCAAAGATTTGTCTTTGATTATAAATCAAAGATTTGTCTTTGATTATAAATCAAAGATTTGTCTTTGATTATAAATCAGAGATTTGTGTTTCAACACAAAAGTGTTGAAACATAATTTGTCTTTGATTATAAATCAAAGCTTTTTCTTTGATTATAAATCATCTGAGAAAACGATGACTTCGAAGAAATAACTATGATCAAAATGTTTCTTGTCATATATGATTTACCTGTTTACGTACCTTCGGTAAGGTGCGCTTATCTCGTAGCTAGGTCGAAATACGCAGTTATTCTCGGTGTTTGTCTCCTGCAACTAGCAAGTTTCGCTCAGTTTCGCGCTGAGAGTCAAACTTCAAAGACAAAGAGGTTACTCGTCTGGTAGTCTGATCAGCTTATATCCTGGCTGTTGTCACTGGTTGTGTTGAGTGCCAATACTATAGGCCAATGTTACTGAAGTTTAAGAAACCAAGTAGTTTAGGGGCAGACGGCTAACTGATTATTTATGCTTGTTCTCCATGTCAACACTGGTCAATGACAATGTGTAGTCAAGGCAAAATCTTGGCGCAAGTGCCCCAGGCAAGTCCGCTTCTCCAACTCTAAGCAGCTAAGCGGGCTTGCCTGAGGGCACTTGCGTCAAGGCAAAATCCTGTAAATTTGTAAACTTAGTGGTTGCACTTTAGTCCCATATGATTATAAGACAGTTGACTCATATCCTCAGGCAGAAAATGTGGGGGGAAGATTTGTTTGTGTGGATGACTATCTATCAAACCATCATCATTTTGTACTATGATCCATCAAACCATCGTCATTTTGTACTATGATACCTAAACTTCATATTTACCACAAAACCCACATGCATATAATTTATAAACTAACAAAGTATCACATTACTATCAAATCGGTTGAATTGAGACTTTCTTTAACGCGCCATTTCGTATTTGGTCATTATTCACCAGTGGCTTTCGCCAGGTGGTATTTCGCTTATTGCTTATCAATGGCTGGGTGTATGAATCCTTACTAAGCGAATGGTATTGTTTTGATGACATGTGAGCATGAGCAGAGGCAAGATGGCAGATAGAACAGAGCGGTCTGCTGGCTTGAGAAAACAGTAAACATTATCGTCGTAATAATGAAGACTTTAACCAAAATAATAAAGTAAAGTGATAGATACATACTTCCAGAAACTATTCCCATACTCCAAAAGTCCTCTCCATCAACACAGCTTCTTGTCACGCATGTTTGTACATTGCCATACAGGATTTGATGGTTAGGACATGGGGCTATACTCAAATTCATTTATGCCGTTCACACTCCTTTTGGCCAATATCTTTGTGAATATTGGAGTAATCACCGAGATATTTTCTGACTGGTAGTACTGAACTAAGACCCAACAGATTTAGACTTACTTTCCTCTCTTTGCGAATTATTTCTTTCTGTGTTATCCAAAGAAATATTCCATATGATGAAGCTCCATTGACCACAAACGTCAGCCATTTAACAAACTAAAACAAGGAACGTGCGCAAAGCGTTGCCTGGCAATGGTTGCCATTGGATACAATTGAGACAATGGATACAGTACACGTCATAACAAGCACGTGCTCCTTCTTTTAGCTCATTAAGAGGCAGACGTTTGTGGTCAATGGAGCTTCATCATATGGAATATTTCTTTGGATAACACAGAAAGAAACAATCTGCAAAGAGAGGAAAGTAAGTCCAAATCTGTTGGGGGGTTAGTTCAGTGCTGCCAGTCAGGAAATATCTTGGTGATTGCTCCAATACTAACGAAGATATCGGCCAAAAGGAGTGTGAACGGCATTAATGAATTTGAGTATAGTTATACTTGTACTTGTAGACCACAGGTACAGCCAGGCAGAGTATTGTCAGTGGGGCATTTCTTTGGTAGCTCGGTATATTCCTGCAGTAACCAGAATTTGCACATTAAGCATCAGTATATCGCCCGACACTTCTTTAACCCAGGTATGGGTGCGCGCACATCCATTTGGTATGCCGATGTACCCTGGGCTCGCGCTAGGGTATTTTTTTCATTAGCCAATTTGGCTAATTCCGTGGAAAAACATTAGCCAAAATTAGCCAAATATTTGTTCAAAGATTTTCTGGTTCCATTTGTTGAAAAAAACATAAATAAAAATGCGTTTGTAGTAGAAATTTTATATTCGCCATTTTGGCGAGTGTCCAGTAAGTTCTTATCGCCAAATCCCGAATTTTCTCGCCAAATGGCTATTGGCGAATGCTAACGCGAGCCCAGGTACCCCATTCAAAACAACATGGGACATTCGGGAGAAGATGGTGGCTGATTGAAAGGTCATGAGAGTATGTTGGTTCCAGTGCCCCTACTGCACTGGATGTAAACAGTATGTGCATTTCATTGGAATAGGCATATCTCTATCGGCACACCCGTAAGTTCCCTGTCACATGTTGCAGGTCCAGGGTGGCATACCAAACCTGGCCTAAAGAAATTCACCCATTAAATCAGTGGTGTAGTACAGTGAAATATTTTATCTATTCCTTAACTCGGAGCCAGAGCGATTCAGTTCCATCACCTGATCAAGTAGCCTTGCACAACAACTCCATGTTCCAATAATTACTCAGAGTCAGATCAATGTAACTCCAGCATTATAGTCTTGCAATATCTAACAATATAGGTCCTGAATTAGTGTCAAAGTCCTTTCACTAGTCAATTGTCTGCTTACTCTTTCCAAGGATGCCTGATACTACCATAGATTTGAAGTTACAATACTGATAAGCGATAAACAATGAAGTAATAGCTATCTGCATGAAGTGAACTCCCCCAAGAATTCATCCCAGCTGCTGATAAACTCCTAGATTATGCCCCATCCTCCACACATTCCTTGCCTTGGTTTAGGTCTAATAGCAGTTGCATTATATTATTTAGGCCTATGGTGCATGTACTAAAACTTTGTGGTGAAAATATGTTTTCATTTGGATTTGGTTTTTGCCATGACATGTTTTCAATGCAATTAATTATTTGTAGATGGTCCAGTTGGACATCATGCTGTAATCTATTATGGATCGATCTGTGACAGAAGCCCTGTTCACTGAAGCAGCACAAGTGTATAAGGAAAACCAAACTTGTAAGTATCACCAGAGTAAGCTGTTCAAAACTACTGTACATAAATTTAAGAAATGAAGATTTGTGTGAGACACATTTTATTTTATTTCTAGGAACGCACTCTGTATGTATAGACAACCAGAAGTTTGGCACTTGATAAGTTACTGTTATGATGTTGGGTCCCCTGATTGAAACGGGAGAGCTTTTCTATGGTCTCTATCAGCAGGTTCTATATTGAGCTCCACGTACAGTTATTTTGTCCCAGTTAAATCTGTTATTTGCTGAATACCAACGAAGATCAGATGAGTTTCTTCTTGTACCTTTGTATTTCAGTAACAGATGACATCTTATCCACGTAGGTCTCAGCTAAAACACATACAGAAAAATAGTGAAAATTAATTGAAATTTTGGCTGGAGATAATGTATCTTCCATTTTGCCTTATGAATACAGTATACTTTTCTCCAAAATGTTTAAAGTATTGATCAAAGGCAAACACAAGTTACATCCTATTCTTCATAAAAATAATGAATGCTCAATATTTAAATACTTGTTATGTATGCAGCTGTTGTATAAGTAGAGATATGGTATGGTATTGGCGCTGGGTGACTAACTTATGGATATCTTATACTTATAGTCTGCAATTCGTCTTCCAAGCTCCTCTGTTGCCTGCTCTTGACTTGGTTGACAAGAAAGAGGTCACTCAATTAAAGAGTCCGAGTGGTCGTTCTGCTTATCAGGTTTGTAGCTCATAAATACAAAACCGGCAGGAATATATCTTTATATGTTATCACCCATGTAACCATATTCTGTACACTATCACCGTCTATTGTATTTTGTGATGTGTTACATACCCATTAGTGAGGATCTTATTCATGTGATGTCGCGTATTGTAGGTCATCGGCAGCTCTGGGACACCATACCTCTGTCCAGCAAGTGTGGACTACTGCAGCTGCCAAGCCTTTCGATTCTCTGGTGAGATTAAAGGACAAATTAAACGGAGATTACTTCTTCAAGGGAAATGCCCTCCCACCTAGCGCCCTGCGCGACAATGACGCCCAAGTCGGTGCCCTCTGCACTAGCCCAGAACCCTAGGCTATGTGGGCTGAAACACAGCCTAGTCGCATTCCATAGTAAAATTCTGGTCTGGAACAACCTCATTTCAGCGTTGTTTGACTTTGACCAAGTGTAGCTCTGATTCTCCTTTGCTGTGGGAAAAGTTTTAGAACAGAAACAAACCCCAATCCTTTTCTTGTTACTTCCTGACAAGTAATCACTAATCACATAAGTAACCTTTACTTGAAAGGCAAAAATAGTTCAGTCTGTCACCAGAAATTCACATGAAAACATGTGTTTTCACTGACCCAATGACTGGGTCCCTGAACAATCAACCAATTAGCATGGCTAATTATTATTTATGTAATTAGCATACATCAGTAAATATGTATAGAAAATGACTTTTACATTGTTGAAACTAATTGTGACAGCTATACTTAAACAATTCAATTTGTCATGTGAAGTTGATTTTTCACTATAGAATGCTACATGGCTATGATTCTTCAACCATAGCCATGGATTCATGGCTACCTCTGCACCAAGAAGTGTGTGTGTCAATATATAGGTCAATAACCGTTTAATGCCAAATATCTTTTTGCATGCCGTTGTAAACACGTGCTCCATGCTGGCGATGATTATGTCGATATATAATATAATAATTATGTCTGTTTCCTCTTCTATAGTTCTACAAAAGAACGAACATCCTCTGGTAAGTTGATCTCGGCTGACAGTGCCACGACGAAATTGTGTGTTGTAGACATAATTCATTATAACTGATGTACTGTTCCCGCCTCCCGGAGATGTTACAAATCCTCCATTATATAGAACATTTATCCACCTAATGCAGCATTGATCACACAACGATCACACAGCAGAACGTACGGAGGTTGTGTGTAGATATGTTGCATTACTTTTTACATGACGCACTGGATCAACAACATTGTGGGAAATACGTTGTGATGTATGTGTTAGATGTTATGTTAGATTGTTGTAGGTGTATGGACATTGAGTTAGGACAAATATGGTTTCGATTGTGTTTCTTTCCAGTGCAAACATCTGTTGGCAATCAGACTAAGCCAAGCGATGAACGCCGAGAAAGTACATAAAGTCACAGATGTTGAGCTGTCAGATCTGCTGAAGCAAGTAGATTAAATAAACACGGTCGAAGAAAGTTGGTCAATCAGGAATTGATCCAATCCCAATATATTACTAAATTATATACACAATGTAACAAATGTTATGTAGGTAATACTACGACACAGATAGGATCCCTGTTGAGATGTTACCGTTTATGTTGTTTAGTATCACTGCACTGAGACCACGAGTTTACATTAAGTTGTGTATGTTTGTCGCTGTGGGAAATTCCTATGTCGACTACTTTGTATCATGAATAGATGTGATTTTAGCTTAGGAAAGAATTGCTGTTTTTCAAGCAATAAAAAATAAAAAGTTAATGGAAATTTTTTTGCCCCCGTGAGATATTGTCATTTGCAGTCAGTCTGTTCCGAAAGTTCGCCTGACCAGACACATTGAAGGGGGAGGGGGAGACTGTCACTATCCTTACCAGTAAGCTGATACACTTTTGTCTTTTAACAAGTTATTAACAACTTGTAGTTTTCAAGTTCCGACTGTCGAAGATACAGGTGTCCTGGCCCATAATACAAGTTGCTGGTGTTCATTCCACATAAATTTCGTGCTTTTTGCACTGAAATTCAGTAGAGAGCAACCCATTTTCCTATAGTTCAATTTTAACCACGCATGCGATATTGAATCTTTACACGAGCAATAGGCAGTCCGAATAAGATCAAGACGCGGCAGCTATCTTCAAGATCAAGTTAACTCTGGTTTCTTTCAAAGTATGGAAAGAAATACTTGGCTATATTATCAATTTCATCTGTAATATGCATTCACGGGATTCTTGTTTATAAAGAAATAAACAAATATCTTCAAATCAGAACAATTTCATCTCGTTTATGTAATTGACTTTGTCATATGGAAAAGTTTTTGGCAACGGTCCCAACGTTGTCATACAATTTTCAACAGCTCCTGGACAGTCCTATAGCATCGTCTGGAATTTACATCTTTTATTGATTACTTCATGGAATTCAGTCGCTTTTCAGAAGACAAACATACATGTATCTTTCCTTAACTCTAGGACACATTTAAAGCTATATTCACCGTCCCTGTCGTAAAACAGGACCCAACAATACATGCTCTTACGCATTTTTTTATACACATTCAACTGATTTGCCAGGTAAAGAAAATAAATCATACTGGTGTGCTCGAAATTCATCAAAAACCGCCTATCAATCGTCGAACACCGCCATGCCTGCATCATTTCATCAGTGTATTAAACTTAAAAACCATAAATTTGGGGCGTGATATTCCATATAACTCTTTTTTAACAATTCATTGAAGCCACAGAGTCGATTGACAGATGAATCATTTGTTACAAACTAATTGTTGAATAAGCAAATGAATGACCTCGTTGCATGTCAAAACTCCCAAAAAATATGCACTTGATTAAAGACATTAGTTTGTCTAAGACTTAAGCAATATACAAAGACAGGAGCAGCCCTCAGAACAAGATCCGTTGTTTAAAGACCTAAAAAGTGAGGTTGTCTGACAATAGAAAACACTCCACACACCGCATAAGATTAATCCAGCTACTCCTAGTATTAACCAGTTCTCCCAGCGGTGACATAACAGAAAATTCCCGAAACCACTAATACTTCTAGGTCAAGATTAAAACATCTTAACTAATAAGAACGTTACCATATTACAGTTCACAGACCGGACAATACTTATCGCCTAACAAATAAAGCAAGTACTTTGCAAGTAAAGTTGTACCAAAATTCATAGCAAACCTTTATTTGACCTGCACATTGTGGAAGTCAAACTCCATACTTTTAGTAGGACACTACGGCACCTTTCAGCAAAGGACAAACCTTGCATAAAACTAAGCAAGATTCCTAACACTGCTGAATCAATATCAGGATGAGCATTGGATGTATTGGAAGCGAGCTTTCAGCAGCAACGAAATACATGTACCTGACATTCAAACGGTTATTTTTAGTTTGATTAAACATTTAAGCATATATCCTCCTGGATAAAAAAAATCATGCATTGATTTTATCCACACGTACAAACTATCAAACTTGGACCACAAACGGTGTTTAAGATATCTGATAAAATTAGGACCAGAAAGGAGTAAATCCTACGTACTTTTAAATCATATACAATAAAGAAATCACTACTAACCCGTAATACGATGGCCTACATATATACAACAAATACACAATCAGCGTAAGATTACATTTACACTACATTACATTTTATTTAAATAAACAAAATATCAAAGCAATGCTTCAATCGGACATCCGCTTGCTCGAAAGACTCTTCTCAAACCTCTGTGTTCCCACACAGACATTATCCGAATTTAAAGAATGCATGTATACGATTACAACCATATGTATAGTAGGTTGAACGAGTCGGAAACAATTATGAAAATATTTTTGCTTAGCGACACAAGATCCGTTAGTAGCGACAGATAATACATACATATATAAATAAATAAAACTGGCCGAACCGCACATAAATCCAGAAAAGCTTAGTCATAGTTTGTTAACATTTTCTTTCACAGCACCGTGCCGCGTATCTAGAAGGAGCATCGGAAGAATTACGTGACAGCGCGGGAAGTACATTTAATACTTCGTACGATACTACAAAGCAGCTGTATTTAATGTTAGTATCACATGTGTTATTGAGATAAGAGATTCCCTGCAAGAATAAACCGGCAAAACGCGCCGCTGAGATCTACGCTACGACACACGGGAACCCAAGTTTACATATCCGGTGTCCAGGTAATTAGTCTACAATAGAGCTAGCTCAGATCCTGACGATTAACACAAGATTGGATCGACACTAATGCTACATGGAATACACTATATACACAAAACAACTCGGCCCGAGTAAAGAACTGACAGACAGACAAATGTGACACATTCGACCCTCGATTCAACCACTGCAAAAGTGATGATATAAAGATACCCCTCACCCTCCTCAAACGCACGCGGTAGGAATACAAGCAAGCAACCACCGGGAACCAGATTTCGTTTGTTGCCTTTTCGACTTTTATGATTGATGATTTAATGTAGCCGCTGGAGCGCCGGGAGGCGCCTCAGGTTTTGGTGTCCACCTCGAAATGTTTGTAGATACTGGTGATGTAGGTCATCACAGCTTGCCAGTCCGGCCTCTCCATAGAAACCATGTCGTTCGCGTACTACAAGGCAAAAGTTGTAACGATTATAAGTTGTCTCTCTCTCTCTAAGTAATCAAGGGTAGACATTCTTCGTAGAAATGATCTACTGTATCCTAGTGTTCGATATGTTCCAGTGTTAACCTTTGTTCGTGTTACGTGGCAAAGCGTCAACAATGCCAACATTTTTATGACGTGGTACACAAGAACGCCACATTTTAGGCGCATCTAGCTTCTTGACAGTAAATGTCTCAAACATTAACTTCCAAGAGACTTGCCAATCTCGTTAGGATGCCATGAGAGGACATGCCTCTGCTGACAATCCCACGTGGAGTATAGCACTCAAGTTCGTGCAAAGATAACGACATTTACACAGATAATACAAGCTAGGCCTACGGGGATTTGTTTCGTTAATTGCTGTTCATTATTATTATCAATAATGTCATCATAGAGCTAATACTTACCAATATTGATGGAATTCCAATACTCTCCCCAGCTTTGAAAGCTAACGTGAAATTGCGCATCTGAAATGGAGGACAGTTCAGATAAAACTCATGGTGTCCGCTAAAAAAATCCCAGCAACAATTACGGAGAAGTGAGGTCAGAGTCAAGATCCACGATATTTATGAATGAGAATGACAAAGTATCGAGTGTTTGAACAGTTTCTCCATCGTAGGCACACTTAAATTATTCACTCAAATTATTTGGTGATCAGTCTCCACGGAACCCTGAGGCTTTCCACCCCTACAACTCGCCGTATATACGCACCTTGGTTTGCGAGGAGAGTTCCTTGTAAGGGATCTCCAACGGTAGATACGAATGGAGGACGGCGCAGAAAGCCAGACCGTCATTCCAACTGCTACTGAAGTTCGTAATGTCGATTCCCTGAAGCGACAAAAGGAGACAGCGTGCCAAGTGTTAACCATGCATGTTTCCATCTTGCCCAAGCGTTACTTAGTCTAATAAACTCACATTGTTACCCGTGAATGTATCATGCGCTTACGGTGTTACTTCAGTGTCACCACGAAACAAAGGTCGCTCAGGGTTACCAAGAAACAAAGGTCGCTCAGGGTTACGAAGAAACAAAGGTCACTCAGGGTTACCAAGAAACGCAGTCATTACTGTACTCAACCATGGTCTGTCGAATCCATACTTATGGCCCTCTCCCGGTTGCCACTACGCGTACTCCAAACTCGAGCGTAACCTAAATTAATTCGACAACATTGACGTGAAGTTGATGAGTTTGTAGACATATGATGAAGATGTAGAGGAAAAACTACCCAAAGAGGTATTCACACGGCCACTCACTGTGTAAGACGCGGTTCTGTTCTGGCACCACCGCAGCAGGGCATTCCTCTTCGAGCCGCCCATCTGCTTGGCCAGGTTGGCCAGCGGGTCGCTCTTCAGTCCCTGCGCAGACGTGTTCACATACGGGGATTTGTCTGTCTTTCCATCGACGTCACTGTGGAGAAGAAATACACAAACTCCAATGATACTGTCGAAATAGGTCACGCACTATGCCACGAAATAGGTCACGCACTATGCCACGAAATAGGTCACGAAATAGGTCACGCACTATGCCACGAAATAGGTCACGCACTATGCCACCTTCTTGGTTTTGGTAGGAACCTTCAAACGCAAGGTCATATGGTCACTATAGGATGGATGAAGGAAGACATGGAATCTTTACTTTACCTGGTGAATATTTGCACAGGTGGGACTCAAGCCCCTGTGACCTCGCCCAGCCAGCCTAAGGCGGTGTCGACTTGGCCACTAGGTTAATCCCTCCTCGCCAGTGCGACACCATACAATTTTTTTAATAATGCTAGGCTAAATTAAAGTAAGTCGACTTTACCTGAGACTGCTCTTCCTCAGCCCTGACTTGTTGGCCAGTATCCCAGCGCGAGGTTTCTTGCCGCCGCTGCCGTCCACCTCGGACGTCCCCATGACACCATTCGGAGATTTCTTAGCCATGTCGGAGCTGGACGTACTCTCCATGATGATGTTGGAGATGGTGTGCCTGTGGCCCAGCGGGGAGCGACCTTCCATGCCCTCCGATGATCGTCGGAGGGCGCTCTTCAACGGCGGGTCGCCGGCGGCTGTTCCGGTCACCACCCTCCGCTCGGCGGGGCTCGCCAAAGCGGGCGACGCGGCGGTTTCGGATTTAATGCTGTCGTAAGAGTTTCTCCGTGAAGACGCGCTGCTGTCGGTAGTCTGTATCGTTGGAGACAGCGGCAGTCCCGGGGAGAGGCCTGGCGACAGAGGCTTGACGTGCTCCTCGATGGTTTGGATGAGGTGCTTCACGGACAGGCTCGGGTTGCCGCCACGTGGGTCGCTCAGCTTGCGGCCGTGTCTGAAAACGGCTAACTCCCGGTCCACGGTCGAGATGACCTTGCCGCGAAGGTCATGACGTGCCATCAACGCGGCGTCCCCTTCCTCTTGTTCTTGTTTGATTTTGGTAAGCTCCTCTTGGAGGCTGGACACTTTTTCTTCTAGCGACTCACATTTGTCCTTATAAAAGTGATAATCGGCGTAGGTCTTCTCCATCCCTTCTTGCGCTTCAGTCTTGAAGTTATTGGCGATCTTCACGGCCATGACCATATCCGTTTCATACTTCTGCCATTCCTCTTTGTCCATGTCGTAGCGAACTCTGACCTCTTTAACCTCCACCTCAAGTTCTTTGTTCCGAAGCTTAACGTTGTGAAGGTCAGCTTCCAGAGCCGCGAGTTTACTTGACTGGCACTTCTTTTCCTCGACGCAGGCGTCGAACTCAAGCTGAACTTGCTCGAGGTGGCCGCGAAGTTCCTCGACCTGACGCTGCATTTCGGCGCCCTGACACTCCCTCTGCTTCAGCTCATATTGCAGGTCGCTCACCTGCGACTTGCCGTTGTTCTTGCACACTTTCAGCTCTTGTTCCAACGTCGAGAGACTCTCTTCCAGCTGACCCACTCGGTTCTGACTGACCGCCAGCTCTTCTTGCACGTTAGCCAGCTTCTGCTTGAGGGCTTCCTTCTCCTGTCGAGCGCTGTCCAAGAGCTCCTCCAGGTCAGACTTGTCCGTGGCGTTCCTCTGCTGCTCCAGTTGCAACACCTTTTGTCTCTCGTTCTCCAGCAGCGTCTTGTAGCGCTGTAGTTCAATCTGTTCGCTAGCTACTTTCTCCTTCAGCGCAGCCAACTGTGCCTCCAGGGCGCGATTTTCAGCCTGTGAGCTGTCTTTCTTCATCTCCAAGATGTGCGTCTTGTCACGCACGGCAGTCACGACGTCTTGCAGCTCCCGGTTTTCGTTCTCGATTATGTGGAACGCGTTGCTAAGCTCCGTCTGTCGCAACCACGTCTCTTCCTTCTCCACCTGGGCGTTACGCAGTAGCGCCATCAACGCGTGTTTCTCCTTGTCCATCCGGCCGCCGCTATCAGCGTCGCTGACTAGAAGCGTCTTCAGATACTCAAGTTGGAAGCGACACGTTTCCAGCTTCTCCGTCTGCGCGCACAGAGATTCCAGCAGCACCTGCTTCTCGTCGGCAAGTCTTTCGTTTTCGTCGGTCAACTCGTTGACCGCATCCTGGAGATCTGCAAGTTCGAGCCTAGTGGCTTCCAGCTCCTCATTCGTGCTGTAATGAGTCTCTTCCATTTGAGAAATGCGGTCCTGCAAGCAGGCTACGGACACTTCGCTCATGCCGTCGCTGCTTTTCGTGCTGTGCTTGTCCCAGTTATTGTCTAGCGAAAACGAGGACGGGTGATCGGGCGTCATGCAGGAAAAGTTGCCAATCGACAGCGCGGGTTCGGATTGCGGAAGGTCCGAGGCGTTGTCGGTCAAGTCCTTCCTGGGACTCATTGAACAACGCGCATACAAGCTATCCGCCGCGCCGGTACTGCCGCCCCCTCCATCGGTCCACTTCACGTCTTCCTTGAAAGACCCTCGCTGGGAGAGGGACTGAAGCTTCTCGCTGTCCGTCACGTTGTCACAGAGATTCAGGGGCGGCACCGTGAGGCCCACTTCCTGAAGCTTTTCCCGCAATTGTTTATTCTCAACGCGAAAACAGTCCCGTTCCTCTTTCAAATTCTTCACTTCAAATTTAAACTTCTCAATTTCAGTCTTTCTCCCTTCCGCGACTTGGATCTGTTCCGAAATTTTTCGCTCGAGAGCCTTTTTCTCCTTCTCGAAGCTGGCAAGAAGCTCGGCATTGTAAGCCATGGCTTGCGCGGGGGCAGAGGTTCGCACCTGCCGATTGCTGTTCTTGTTGCTGACGTTCTGCGTGCTGACTGCCCTCTTTACTAGGCTGGACTTGCTGCCGGCGGCAGCGCTCTCCGTCCCCTTCCCATTGGAAGCTCCCGCCACGTTCTGCGCGCTCTCGTCCCTGGCGGCGGGCGTGTCTGCGTCGCCGATGTTGTGGGCACTCTGCGCCTTCCTTATCGGAGTGGACGGTGTCTTTGGGGTCTTAAAACCTCGGGCCGGGGATGCGAAACGCTCTCGCACGTTCTCCTTGTTGCCCGCCAATAAGGAGGCGGCCGCGGCTTTTTTCCGCAGCGTGCTGGCCAGGTTGTCGTGGCTCTTACTGAGAGACTTCGAGAGCGGCTTCCCGCCATTACTAGCAGCTGATGATGATGACGTCACTTTATCTACGGCGGCCTTCCGCTGCGTGCCCGTCGCCGCCCGCTTCATCCTGATAGTTGTGAACTTCTCGCTATACTTCGCATCCTGAAAGAACCAACAGACAAATTAAAATATGTACACCATTTGGCCAATAGTACAAATAAAACATTACCAATAAATCGTTTTTTCTTTATATTCATAACCATGATAAACTGATGAAATTGACTGGTGTATATAGAAAAAAACTGTTTTTCAGTGGTTGTTTGCAACCAGGTCAAGCCTCACCTGGGGGCTTATCTTCTGAACGATGCATGTTATATGCTGCCATTTCATATGGTATTTATTTACATCCATGATATACTGTTTATTTATTTACATACATGATATACTATTTATTTATTTACATCCACATCATTATTTGATTATAGACAAACAGCAGTTAAAATTACTGCCATATTTTCAGAGTTCTTTTAAGCACAAATAAAAGTTATATCATTTATTATGACATACCATAGAGTGTGGGTAACCAAACAATCACTACATGTGATCACAGAAAATTATAAGTGATAGCCAGCGTCGGCTATTATCAAACCTCTACTTCGTTAGCAGACTCCTCCCCCATGTTATGCCACTAGTTTTTCTGATAACCATAATTTCTGGGGTATAAGTCGCAACGATGTATAAGTTGCACCCAACGATTTAGAAAAAATTGAGACTTGAGCTGTATATAAGTCACACCGGTGTATAAGTCGCACCTTCGGCATGAGATTTGCCCACGCTTTGAAGCGCTGGGTGCAGGACGCCGCGATTGAAATAGCATTAAATCTGTAGATTTAGAAAAAATTGAGACTTGAGCCGTATATAAGTCACACCGGTGTATAAGTCGCACCTTCGGCGTGAGATTTGCCCACGCTTTGAAGCGCTGGGTGCAGGACGCCGCGATTGAAATAGCATTATGTTATGGAAAAGATCGATTTGTGAATGTAGACAACAGATAAAGCATTGCAGTGGGTGGATCGCAAAAGACTTGGCCAATGTCTTAAAGTAGCAAGTTGCTTCCTGTGCTAATGTTTGTTGTCAAAGCCTGTCAGAATTGACGGATGTGTGTTTCTTTGATTGGTTAAACTTGTGACACAGTTTCAGTTGATACTGTATAGGCGCGGCCAGGCAGTGGGACCATGCAGGAGTAATTGGCTTCTTGGCCTCTTTAGCCGGATGGGATTATGATCGGCAGCGACGGTGCATCAGCGAGTTGTTTTAGGAGGAGGGGGGTGGGGGTCCCTGAGAGACAAACTTTGACTTGGGCCATATATAAGTTGCACCGGTGTATAAGTTGCACCCCTCAGCAGCGAGGAAAAAAGGTTACGACTTATACACCAGAAATTACGGTATATCAGGAGTAGAAACTTACAATTACAGGCTAATAAACAAGCGAAATCTGTCCTTGACAACAGATGATATATATTAGCATTAAGCTGTATATCTTACAAATGAGCATCCGCATTTTATCTGTAGTACTTCAAGTCTTTACAACTTTCACCCTACCGTTGGAAAAATAGCAAGAATGCTGATATTGCACACAATTAAATAAATATTTTGCACTTTTTCACAAGATCTAAATGGAATCTCCTAGAAAAGAATTTGATTAATGGGGATGCCATCAGTGATTCCTGTAGAAGTTATCAAGTCATTACTAGGTTTAGTCAGAATTATTGACATAACTAAGCTTATGTACTTCTAAGGATATTCATTTAAAATTAGTTAGACAAAGCCATATCAAATTATAGGCAAACTTATAGTATTAATAGAAGTCACAAGGTTTTAGAAACTATATTACAGTACAGTACTACAATACCAGACAATCAGTGATTGCCCTAGACATTTTTAAATAGGGGATATTGTGACAGTGACAAATTAACTCCCCAATAAGCCTGATGCAGAAAATGGTAGAAGATTGTCAGTAGACATACCTTCCTCACCACCAGGCCACCTGCACCCGGTTCCCTGTGCCCTTCACCTACCCCCTCATTCCCTGTCCTCACAACCCCTAAACATCTGTGCTGCCCATATGCCTGACATCCATATGTTGTGTGTGATTAGAAGGCTCCCTCCACCTGGGCAGTCTGAATACCAGCAAAATATGAAGCTGCCAAACCAATAACAACCGTTGCCAGCGATGAGGCAGCACCCACTCCCCTCTACCATCAATCATCTAATGCCCCAGCCATAATATAGAACTTAGAAGGTAGACCAGTGATTGCACTTTCATTATATATTTCATTCATGTAAAGTTAGGTCGAAACTTTTATCTCATAAAAGCTCTGATGGGGATGTCAACATTTTCCCCTGTCATTTTGAAACAATGACATACACATAAGTATAATTAAAGATGACAGTGGAGTGCAATTAAAAATATGTTTAAAGCTGGAGGTATGAAAATGTAAAATAACTTTTACACCTTGTATGTCAACAAAAGAAATAATAATATACTGCCCTATATATAGGTTTACGCAAACTAATACTAAGTGACTACAATCAAGCCAAAATATAGAATACAATAGATTTGAGCATGTTATTATGAAATAAAGCACATACAATTAAACTATAAATTGGGATTGCATTTATATTTGAGGTGAAAATATCCTACCTATGATTTCTGAGGAGGGGAAAATATCTGCAGGGGAAATTGTCTGAGGGGAATATGGTATTAGGCAGAGGGGATTAAGGAATAAGCAGAGGCTGAAGGGCGAACCGATCAAACGGTTATTGTGCTGCTTTAGGACAGTTGGCTGGACACAGGTGATTGAGGGGAGAGCTGGGCCCGGGCGGGGCATATGCAAATTGATGATAATAAACCCTATAGAAAATAATAGATGTGAGTATGTTATTATGATATAAAGCACATACAATTAAACTATAAATGGGGATTGCATTTATATTTGAGGTAAAAATATCCTACCTATGATTTCTGAGGAGGGGAAAATATATGCAGGGGAAATTGTCTGAGGGGAATATGACTTAAGAGGAAACTGTCCCGAGGGGGAAATGTCTTGTACTGTCTCTGATATGTGACAGTTACTGTCAACTTTATGACATGTACTAATAATCATCTATAACTTATTTTTGCCATATTGTGGTCAATGACACAGTAAATCAGTAGAGGGGCAAGGGGTAGGGGGCAGGGCAGGGTAGGGGGCCCCAGCGGGGTGGGGGTGGTATTAGGCAGAGGGGATTAAGCAGAGGCTGAAGGGCGAACTGATCAAACGGTTATTGTGTTGCTTCAGGCCAGTTGGCTGGACACAGGTGATTTAGGGGAGAGCGGGGCCCGGGTGGGGCATGTGCAAATTGATGATAGTAAATGCGGTACCATCCTCCTTTTTTTTGTTTGTATTTCTTGTCTCGCCAAATATATACCGGGTACAAACATATTTGCACACATAATTATATACAGGCGGCGGCGGGCTGGTGCCTCAACCACTGACAAACGCCTGCAGGCATTGTGGGTGTCGTATGTGGCCGGGGAGCGCAACCCTGTGTCACTCCTCAGGGCAGGTAGCCAACTCATTGGGCCCCGGGAAGCCCGGGAAGCTGTGTCCCCCCCGCTGACGCCAGTGATGTCCCGGACACCGCTGACGCCGGTGACATTTCGGAATGGGCCGACAGATGGAGAGACCCCGGGATAGATAGACCGGATGGATGACCTTGTACATATATGTTGAATCCAATAAAAAATAGCATTGTTCTAAACTGGTGTCCGCGATGTTTTTTTAAGCTGATTAATGAATAACAACCAGTCATCTCAATGCCCCACGGCTCAGTGAATAACACCCAGCCGTCATCTATCGTAATCCCCATGCGACGTGGGCATGCCTCCACCCCTTCAAACATGACTACCAACCCCCCCACACCATACCCCAGGCACCAACGCAACCCCCTCCCCCACCCTGCCCCTTACCTAGCCCTGATACATGGCTGCTCATACGCGCTGGTACCCGACGCGCGAGAGAGCCATGTAGTGCACCCCACATGAGGCCAGGAATTGGTGGGGGTGTTTGTGTATCTTGTAGGCTTTTGCCCTTATCAATAAATCGTCTACCTTCCAAAGCGATAAAAGGTAATTCCACAATTGTTGAACTTTTCTTTCGTTGTCTTATATTCGCTGGGGGGATTTAAAAAAGTGTCATTACTGCCATAAACAACACATTTTTCTCGACACTCGCTCCGCCATTTTGGCTTATCTTCCGTTGCGAGATTCTCAAAGTGACGTAGCGAGTTTGCGTAAACTTGCTATTTAGTGCATGTATAAAAGGCTGACATTGAATGTGAAGCCACGAAAGAAAAGTTTAACACTTGTGGAATTACTTTCCATCACTTTTGGTGGTAGGGTATCTAGTGATAAGGGCAAATAGCTACATGATGCACATGCACCCCCACCAATTCCTGGTCTCATGCTGGTTGTACTTCATGACTCTCTCGCGCGTCGGGTACCAGCGCGTATGAGAGTCATGTATCAGGGCTACCCCTTACCCTCCGCCCCTCCCTAGCGGCCGAAATGTCCCGCGGCCGAAACATCCAGCAGCCTAAGTCTAGTAAGTGGGCATACACTGTGTAGATCCATGCGCGATAGTAGCTGCACAATTAATGCCTGGTCTGATTATTACATATGTTTTACGCCAACTACAGTGTTTATGTGCCCTGACCTTGGTGCCATGCCACATGCACCGTAAAGCAACGGATGGGGGGGGGGGGGTAGGGGATAACCCCTGACGTCCCCCCCCCCCCCCCCCGCAATGCTGAGCAAGGGCCAAGGCAAACCAGGCAAACCCTAAACTGCTAAACCTTTGTAAACTTTATTTTCGCCTCTAAAGCGATTCCTAGACTTCGCTTCTCAATAATAACACCATCACACGACTAAAGCTATTATTCTATTTCCTATGCCTACGTAATTTGCTGATAAAGCCCCATACTTACTGCTTATGTCATGAAAAGCATGTTCAGGCATTAATTTTTGAACTCCTGGCTGGACTTCCCCATCGCCAACACAAAACCGGAAATTACAAATGAATCCTGCGCAGTTGTTCACTGCGCCTACGCTTTTCGGAAAAATGTGTCACCTCTTCCATATTTGGAAGCTGAGATTCTTATGTCATTACTTTTAGCCAATCAGAAACGAGCGGGGTTCCCTTGTCCCAACGGGTCTGACGACAAAATTAATTTCACTCTGTCCGCCTGAAACGAAGCAATGATAATCCCCAAACGGGTGAAACATTAGAAAATACAATGAAAATGCGGCATTTAGAGATTGGAGGGGTGTCGCTACGCGTCTCCACAGACAGTAGGCAAGGCGGGAGGAAGTACATGGAAGATGTGATATCTATTTGCCACGAAAGGGGCGATGAACAGGGTGAAGAAGGCGACGAGTTCGCTTATTTCGCTGTTTTTGATGGCCATGGCGGATCCGAGGCGGCTCGGTTTGCTGAACAACATTTATTGGAAGAAGTTACCAAACAGAAATCGTTTTGGAGCTCGGACGATGAACAAGTTATGAAAGCTATCAAAGAAGCATTCATTAGTTGCCACAAACTGATGTGGAAGTCTGTTGGTAAGGTTCAAAGTCGACGGCCTATGACCCATGTTTGCTGACATAATTCGGCTTTCGCGCGTTTGTTTAGAAATCCGTTAGATCTGTGGTAGGCGTATGCCACGCAGGGAGATCTAGCTATCACTTATCAGCACGATCAGTCTGGCTTAAATTGATGACACGGCAGGCTATCCATTTGGATCCCTTTTAATTCAAAGTAAGCCTGTTCAGCCCTGATTTCACAACAATGTCCTTACACTAAATTATAGCCCCAAGTCGCCCAATTCAAGGAATTTTCCCTAGAAAACGTCACACGGGACTAACTAAATTACAGCTGTAGATCTATATATATTTGTGAAGTTTTAGTTATTGTAGTGACCCTTCTGAAGGATCTAGACACAAGTTATAGACAGGACGTCTGTAATCCCTAATTTCCATCTCCGAAAGCTTTAGCAGTGTTTAGTGGCTCCCTAAGCTGTACCATCAAGAGCTTGCAAGAGTTACATACATACATCCTATTCAACCATCATAGGACTGTAGACTCTACCACAGGCACAGTAAATCAGTGGAGGGGGGGGGGGGTAGAGGGCCCACAATGTATATACATTGTGGGGCCCCCTACCCTCCCCCAGCCTCCCCCCTCCACTGATTTACTGTGCCTGTGGACTGTACAGCCTCTTGGTTGATTTTCATCAGTTCTTCACTTAACGTGACCTCAAATTCGGTAGTGTGCCTAGCTACAAAGTCATCCAGGGCAGTTTTATGCATATACTGTTTCCGGCATTTGTCAATCCTGTTTTTGGAAGACCATTCCATATGTTTGTAATTCTTATGCCAAAAAAATGAGCCCTAGTTTATGTAAGCTTATTACAGTACCAGATGGAACTAGGCTGTACAAGGCTTACCAGAACAGCCTTATGGTCTCCCCACCCCTTAGTATGTGATAATCTGTTAGTATGAGAAAAATCCTTGGATCGTCTTTTTATAGGTTGAGTTGTTATAATCAAAGAATGCCAGTTGTTCTATTTTCACACCCGACCCCAGTGTGAGCCTCCGCTGCCTCCAATCCCAGCTGCCCAGCTCCAACCCGATTGCTAGCTTTACATACCCCACCTCCCTCCCCCTACCCCAGAACATAGACTGCCACTCCACCTACCCTAAATCATACAGCCATTCTGGTAGTACGACCATCCTGTTCATACACTTTCTAAAGATATTCGATTATGTATCAAATCATTGGCAGAACATTCACCCTCTAGTCCAGTTATCTTATAGACACGAAATTTTTAGACCAGTTTTACGTTTTGCCTTTTACTAACCAGACTTCTGCAGTTATCTTGAATAGATAGTCACATCACTGGCCTGTTTGTAGTTATTTAACTTCAATATGTTAATTCATTATTTATTTTCCAGGTACCTGGCCAAAAACTCTCTCCGGGCTTCCAAGTACTGCTGGAACAACTGCAAGTGTTGTTTTTATCAAGAACAAGAAGATCTATGTAGCTCACGTTGGAGATTCTGCAGTGGTCATTGGACAAGGAGAGAAATGCCGAAAGCCTTATGATGGCAAATTCATCACTGTAGTAAGTCTAATGTCCTTGTGAGCTTTGACTGGGGCAACATTTATGGTACAGCAGCACTTGTACATTCTTTACTGGCCGGCTCATATGACATTGATCAACAAACTATCCTGATGCTGCTTTGCTCTTTCAGCTTTCCCTGCATATCCACAGTGGCGCATCCATCTGTGTCATGCCCTGTCACTTTATGAGCTTACGATATAGCAGTTCTGAATATATCTAATACCTAGTGAGTCTTGTTCAAATGTGGATTTCAATACCTTTGGGATTGTTAGTTCCATTGGAAAGATAGGTTGTCGGCCATAGAGAAGGAAGTAGCTGCTGAAGATGAGGCTGTAGCTAATAGAGCACTTAAGACTGAAGGGTATCCATGGCAACAAGTTAGTCCAATTGTTTAGCTTTGAACTTGCAAAGTTCTGAAGCAGATTCATGATTGACTTTGGGCTCCACTTGGGATTTAGGGCGGTAGCTGGACACACTTTTCTCATAGAGCAGACAGGCTATGGTGGCAGCCTGTATGTTGGGAGAGGGCCATGCTACCATGTAGTGGGTGGTCATATTGGAAAGCACACAAGATGTTTGGCAGATTTGTGTCCAGTTGCTCAAAAGACTCTTTGATAATACAATTGTCTGTTCTATAGTGTTGTAACTGTTATTTCTTCCGCAGGACCACAAACCAGAATCTCCTGCTGAAAAGAAAAGGATTGAAGAAAGTGGTGGGCAAGTGATGGCCAAGTCTGGAGTTCCTCGAGTTGTATGGAATAGACCAAAGATAACCCACAAAGGCCCTGTCAGACGCAGCACGCATATTGACCACATACCATTCCTAGCTGTGGCAAGAGCTCTAGGCAAGTGTTTCAAAGCTATAATGTGTCAACATCTGATACATTTTGTGCTGCATGATCAGCATTGCTAAATTATTAATCGTGCCTGTTGGTAATGCTGATACAAATAGCAAATTATATTTATATATGTATCTCACTGTCATAAGAATCATCTGATTCATTGAAGTTTCATGTCATTATATTCATTGTGTGGAGGTTTATAGGAATAAACATTAATAAACCTATTAAAGGGAACCGCTAGCCTGGCCTCTAACGCTGCTTTACCGATTCATATAATACCCAATTGTCTATCCTCCAAATTACAAAAATTTTCGCCCTGTCTATAGCTCACAATAAAATTTAGAAGTGACGCCGGGCACGATTTCGTCGCCTACCCGGGCGGCAGCCCTTTTTGGAGGTGTGTCCGCGATTGACCAATCAGAAGGCGATACTATAATTTATTCAAATCGGAAATTGCGCCTATTGTGTGAGCAAAACAAGAGGGCGTGATCATCGCTAATATAAATAGCTGCGATTCTAACTCCAATCATAGCATTGTTGCGGAGTCAATCGTCGCAAGACGTATATCAATTTGTTTGGACGGTACTTTTCCATGAAACACTAGGATCATGGTCTACTGCGCGGCTTGCAACTGCCGCTATTCATCTGTAAATCGCGGCCGTGATCTCTCTCTCTGCGAATGCGGTGCCACATGAATAGTCACAATACGCGTCACTGCTCCCGGCAAAATGGCGCTCTGCTTGACATTGCTGGGGGCGGGTTGCCTTAATTGTTTTCTCCTTACCAGTCAGCCGAAACGAAGCGTTAACACTCGCCAATTTAATTTTAAGATGTAAACTTTCGGTGCAGATCGCGATTAAATTAGGTTGGACACCCGCTTTAAGTTTAGTTTAGAAGTTTTGGAAAGTTATCATTGATTTACCAAGGTGCCAAATATATCATTGTGAGTTGCAGTAGATGCTATCATACAAACTGAACTAATCAAATTTAACTTGGGTGCCAGTTCATTTCTTTTTCATAAGTTGTGGTTCAAAACTGTTGCACAATGAATATTAAACCATTCATCTCATACTGGGTTGATAACAATATTTTGGATGTTTTTGATTGCTATAAGGTTCATTTTTTGTTATTTTAATAGGTGATCTGTGGAGTTATAACTCCGAGCAGGATGCCTTTGTTGTCTCCCCTGAACCTGACATCAGTGTGTATAACTTAGACGCTAGCACTCAGCGATGCCTGGTCGTGGCCAGTGATGGCCTATGGAACATGATGAAGGCCAAAGAGGCTGTCAGTGTGATACACCACGTGGAATTAAAGGTAGGTCAAATATGTTGAAATATCAGTACAGCCCTAAAGCATTGTGGTATAGGAGGGCACTGTAATAAGTCATATATTTGCACTATTTGTTTAAATATTCACAGACAGACCATGGAGCAATGAAACGAATCTTCCATTTCGTCCATCTTTGTTATATTCTTGAAATACAGTTGAGATGGCCCAGGATTAATGTGTGCTGTATCTTACAGTAAGTTAGCAGGTAATAACGTATCTATTTCATTACATTAAAATAAATTAATAATGTTATTGGTACATGGTTACAAGGATAGTAATCAAACTCATTCCAAGAAACAAGCAATAACCTGTATATAAATATATAACATTTGGAGTTCTTTAATATCAAAACGATATTATCTGTGTGTTTTTTATAGCGGAATCACCAGCTTAAAAAGAACCAGCACCACGAATGTTTGAACCCGGCAGCCGTGTTAGTGCGCATGGCCCTGGAGAAGTGGAGCGGGCGGCACATGCGAGCCGACAACACCAGCGCTATCGTCATCATCATCGACCCCGTGGGGGAGCAAGTGGACATGTCGCGGGCCCCCAGCCGGGCGCCCACGCTCAGGCTGTCTGACGAGAGGGACGACATCCAGCTGGGGCCCGGCGAGTATATCCTCATCGCCAGGCCCAGGAGCATCCTGGAGGGCACCCGCCACGCCACGCCGCAGCCGAACCCCTCGACGACCGGCACCCCGGAGGCGAATCGCGTGGCCGGGCCAGCCACGCCGCAGGTCCCGATGGGACCGCAGGGACACAAGAGCCCTCGCGGCGTAGGACTACACGCGGGACCATCTGAGCCGCAGAGCGCCCCCGCGCGACTTCTACATCCGCACCCGACGTCGTTGACGAAGAGCGCGCATAAGGCGCACAAGCGACCCAGTCTGCCGCATCCATTCGGTCCCGCCGGAAATGGGACGCTGTCAAGGCTGCTGCGCGAGATGTCCGGGAAGAAAGGGTCTCATCACCACGCGCGTTCCCTGTTCGACAGCAGCGGCAGTCCCGTCCTGAAGGAAGCGCGACACAAGCACCACCACCACCACCACCATCATCACCACGTGTCCAAGAAGCGCAAGAGCCTCGCTTCCGACGTTGGCTCGCCGCGCTGCGGCTCCTGCAGTCCGCCCAGGAAGGCGCCCAAGTTAGTGCTTGAGGCTAGCGCCGACAACTCGCCGAAGTCACCTTCACGTGACTCGGAGAGCGATCATCGGTTGGGCGGTGCCGGGAATCTGGTGAGGATTAGCCCGCTGTCCCCATCATCGTCGTCGTCGTCGTCATCATCAACGGCGTTGTCCTCTTCGTCCTCTGTGGACAAGAACTCTCTCAGGGATTCTTCAGCCTCCGTCCACTTGAATCATACTAAAGGCCCGATGGCCAGCGCGACACCGCCCAACGCCGCCCCAGGGTCTGCCAGCGGAAGCCACAGCCCCAAAACGGGCGTCCTGCCTAAGTCACCGGTTAAGGTGGATCGCCAAAATGGCTACCAAGAGTACCCGGCCCCTGGAGTCACCTCCCCGCTGTGGCCCAACCACCACCCCGGTAAGGGTGACGAGGAATCCCCCCGGGCGAGCAGTAGCCTGTCGCAGCATTCCGCCACCGTCATCCCGGCAGCGCTGCCGGAAGTCGACGAGCACGAGACAGCTGCTGTCGCGAGAAAAGCCGTAGTCGGGAAGCTGTCGCTTAATTCTCGCCATTGCACGCAGCCGTCGCCTAGCACCGCACAGACCGCCGCCTCCGTCGCCGCCGGGGACACCAGACGACCGGTGGCGCCCCCGTCTTCCGCCCCGCTCCGCCGCACGGCGCCCGACAGCCACAAGATCACCCGGCGGATCCACGTGAAGGGCAAGGCCGCCGCTCTCGGGCGGGCCGTTGGCTACCCCGTCAGACGTATCCAGGTGCGCGCTCGCTCTGTCAGGACTCGCAATGGCATGCTATGCAGGACTCGCTTCCAGGTTAATGCCGCCAGGAGCACCGGCAACAACTGCAGTGGTGGGGCCACGAAACAGCGCCATCACCAGTAAAGTGCTACAGACTGCTAACCAGACCCCACTTCACCTTGTGATGCCTGACAATCCAAGCAGCATTGTGAAAAATGAATGATAACAACGCTGTCGTTCATTAATTTATATAACTTTTTTTTTTATCATTGGGTGACGTCGGTAGGGAAGGTTGTACGCTTACACTCACCGCTTCTGGGGCCGTGGGCATAATATTTATGCACTTATATTGTTCATATTGCGTTAACGACCGTCTTTACATCACCTCTATAGGCGTGCCAATTATTGCACCGCGATAAACGCCTGTCAACCAAGATATAGGGAATTATTGCCTTTTACAGCATAACTAATTTTTTACATTCTGTACCAATGTTCATACCGCTGAGATCTGCGGATGGTTCCTTGTGATGAACCTTGCTCACCGATCGCTTTTATGGTTGACTCTCATCTTATTGCTTGGGGGTCACCATATTACTTTTTTTGTATTGAATTTACATTGATTTCATGGCATCTTAATTGTTACGGCAGCAGCAATGGCCCGTTTTTAACAGTTGATGCTGCATTTTTTTATCGTGTATTATGAGCAAGACCAGTGTGTTTTCCTTTCATGGTAATTTTCTACATAATGTCAGTTGACCCTTCCAGTAACTGGTGGAAGTTTTAAGGTGGGACTAAAACAACAGAATGTGCGATATTGCAGGGTTTCGTAATCCAGTGTAAATTTTTTAGGAGCCGCCTCGACTGCGAGGCAACTTGTTGCGGGTTCCTATCCGTTACGGTCCTTTTATTGTTCCATGGTCCGATTTACTGTGCACAAAAGTGGCCTAAAATACCAATCCGTCACTCCTGTAACCGTATCTAACTCAAGATTACGTAACATCACTCCTGACTTTTCAAATTCCAGACGCCCACAGCATGTCTCCACAAGCTAATTCTCTAAACGCCATCTAGTGAGATGTAGTGTGGTTCAGACTAGTTTCATTATCCCATCGTAGTCCGATTTAGTCCTAAAGCATGTCCTTTTAGGATTTGTATGATGGTGCTGATCTTATGACTACATTCCTCGGCCAACGGATTGTTTGGGCGGGATAAGAAGTAGTGATGTAGATTTGTTTTTATATATAAACGGAAAGTTTAGTAAAAACACGGATAATGATCCAGAATGGGATCACTTAATATCCGCAAATGTCGGATATAATTAGCAAACGCCGCAACTTTAAAACGAATTTGTAATTGTTTTCTTTTTATGTGGATATTTTTTTTGTTTGGTTTCTTTTTAATTTTAATTTTGGTGTATTACTTGTTTAAGAATTTGAAAGAACCTGGTACTCTAAGGGAGTATGGTTCAAAGCACAAAGAAGGATGGCGTTGTATGAGACAATATAACCTCCTATTGTGCCTCTATGGAATCGCCTCAGGGAGATTATTGTTAATATTTGTATTTTCTCGAGTGGGATCAACGTACTTTACTGCACAGCATTCTGGTGCCTGTATATATAATAACATGATTTTTAATTTTAAATGCCTGAAATGCGGCGAGAAGAGCAATAATAATAAACGTGACTTCTGTATGTCGGGAATTTGTAGTAGTACACTTGTGAATGTCTGCGTGAGAATCTGTACCTGTGAGGATTCTGTGATTGGTAATATTGTCCGATTAAAATCCTGGACCCTCAAATTCCCTGTGAATTAAAGTACCATACAGTTTAGGTTGACCTCTAAGATGTGTTCGGTAACGCCATATATAACGCTGCCATATGACGATAAAGCGACACTGCTTTGTGAAAACGATGATGGCCATGTCACCACCTAGCGCCATCATATAACGATTAAATGACTCCTTTAAGTTTGTTATAGGTGATGTAATTGTTTCGCGAAGTTGCGGTCTTGGTATAGAACTGGTTCATTTAGGTTTGTCTTGTTGCAGTTTGTTTACTTATGCGTTCTATTGTAAGTTCTTTTCGGTGTGGTCATCTGTGTGTCTGTCTTTTCCCAGGTTAACGCTGAATGCTATAAGAGCTTACTTTATTAATGTGCTCCAATCTTGACATTGTAACTATCTATTAATAATATTTTACTAGGCAATGCACGTGTATTTATTTATTTGCTCTGCGTGTTAAATCCATGCTTTTAATAAGTCGATTGGTTAGTCTGGACGTTGGCACTCCATTCTAAATGCAAAACTATTTTATTGCATTTTGTTTGTGTTTTTTTTTTAATGGTGGTATTGCTTTTTATTATTTGCTAAAAGGTCTATTATTCTTATTCAAATGTGTGTTTGGATATGAAAGCTGTATTTATCACGTGCATTGAGTATACGCTGATAATATTTAATATCATACATTCAGTCAAAACTGATGAACTCGTGCAACCTATAACTGTCGGGGTTCCCACCATGTCACCTAAATCTGAAGCATGTTTTATTCAACCCCATTTTATTGTGCAGGGATGTTTTCGTGGTCCGTTTTAGCCTTCATGTGCACAAAAGTGGCCTTCATTGCTGCCGGTTGTGTGCCCATGCCGCTGATTGAGTGAGTGAATTGTAACCATCTGGTCGCCATATGCTGCAGCGAGCCATCGTGGTCGAGAGGTAGCTTTCCCCACAGCAGACCAAACCTGTTTTGTGGGTTTGCTTGTATAGGCCATTTTATCCTTACATCGTTTTGTGGGTCAAGGGTCAAAATTTCTTCATTCATTTATTGTATGTAAGAAAGTCTTATGCATTTCTTGCCAAAGGTTTCCCTATGCTTAACTTTGATTATTATTACTTCCATTTCCTTTTAGATATCTGCGGGAATGTTGCCCAAGTAATTCTCATCGTGATTTTTCATAATTTTTGATTCCCAGCCTTCAAGCCCTATTTGTTTTTAAGGTTTTTGTTTCTGAATCAGTTACTCCCCCCAATCTGAATATTATAGCAAAAGTGTGTATGTAAATATATATAATATTGAGTGTACTTCTCTTGGGATGCCATAGCTAGATTTAGTGTCATGTCGTTAGTGAGGCGCACGCGAGGTTGCAATATGGTCGCCATTTTGTTTTGTCGTCGGCACAGCCTTATTCGTCCACGGCAACAAAATGGCGCGAGTGTGCGCGTGGTGGACAGTGGCCAGGGATAATAACCTTGTGTAGCGCAGATTCCAAAGACACGAACATATTCCTCAATGATCGGTGCAAACTGGGACTAAATGTGTATCGTACATACAGATGTAGGATGCAATGGTGGGCAGTTTTGATGCGTCTAATATACGAACTTAATATCGAACCCTATCTGAAAGAATAAACATTTTATGACGAAGAAGTGTTTAACGTATTTTTTTCTGTTTTTGTTAAAAGCTGCTATAACAGCAATTTCAGATTTAGTGGCGCCCCCTTGTGTAATTAATTTGCGCTATCTGAATTAATATGATATGAATATGTGCGAGAACGTCATCATCAGCCTTCCAATAGACCGATCTAGGCTGTCAATCATTCATTGACGTCACTTGCTTTTATCCAATCATGTGGCGAAAAAAGGTCTTCTACTTGTGTTATACGTCCGACAACAAAGCAGCATGTCTTGTCAGTTTCAGACCTGAGTACTTTTCACTGGTCCTACCATCAGCTATGATTGTCAATTCCTACTCACGCTTAACGAAAAAGGACTAGCGTGGGAGGGGCTTAGCTCGGAGTGTGGAACGGTGTATTAGCAAATAGTGTCCAATAACCTATATTACCAGGGGCCGGCGCGACAGCTCAGCGGGCTAGAGCGCTCGCATTGAGTGCTCTGGTCACCTGAGAGCCTAACGGCACGTGGGTCGGTGGTTCGAGCCCTGCTGTGGTCATGTCTGTGTGGTCGCAGGATAAAGATCCCAGGTCTTTCTTCGTAAAGAGTAGGGGGTTACCCCCGGAGACATGGCTCCACTCTGCCTTCCTTCTCCCATTGACACGATATGACAAAAAGTGGTTAAAGCCTCCTGAATAACCAACCAACCTATATTACCAGGCTCTCGGATTTCACGTCTCAATCGGTCACCGTTCAAGTGCCAAGTTGCATCTCCATGAAGAAAGTAGGCTTCAAAGAGTTCTTACATATTACAATATACGGCTTGGAAATGACAGCTACACATGCATTGGCCATTGCATTTAAAGATATATTCAAGAACTGTTTATAGGCACATCGAAAAGACTCGGTATTTCCAGCTTTGGGGGGAGCTTCTAATGATCATCCTGTTCAACGATATTTTCTTTACAGGTGCGTCACACATCAAAATTCGCTTTTTATGTCCAGTGCTAACACGAAGAGATCTGCGCGCGCATTTATATAGTCCACCAGACCAGCAGCAAATCGACTGACACAGATGGGGGAGGGGGGGGGGGCGGACCCTCCCCGCCCCCCTGTTTCAGTCGATTTACTGTGCCTGTGCACCAGACCGACTCAACAGTGCGACAAGCAGGCCAGTGGCGGCAACTTGGAGGTTTAGGCTGCAACAATGCACACGTGGGATAAACCCTGCCATGCGAGATAAACTCTCATGCCAAGCGTGAATCACAACCAAAACGATTGCTCAGCCGCCGATGGCTCGGATACCATAGCCTTTGTGATGTTGCGACAGAGAGAAGAACGGCGTATTTGGTAGAAGCAGCCAGATTCGAAAGTTCTGTTTTCGACTCATCTAGCGTCTTATGTCGTTATGCTATCTTAATACATCACGCGTCTTAGGGCGTGAACGATTCGCCTCTTCCAACGTCTACCTCTTCTGGAAGAGTGCATGCAGTACGATCGTTTTGCCTCTTCTATTCCGAGAAGACCTCTTCTGCTCTTCCGCCCAGGTAGGTGGAAGTGAGAAGAGGTAGAGGATATTCCAAGATGGCTGAAGCTAACTATGCAATATTCGCTCAGTGTGACAAAATAGGTTTTAGGGGAAATACATGAATGAAACAATGAATAAAATTCTGTGAAACATATGTAAGACCTGTTATTTTGTTATTTGAAAGATATGTTTCCGGTATATGAGGGCCCATATATGCAGTTACCCATGTATCTATCAGTTGAAGTTGGGCGATAATATAAGGACGTGGGCGATAAATTGTGAGCTATAAGTGAGTTTCCGTTGGCCATATTGAAACTACTCTTCCAACTCGTCAGACGCGATCGATTCATCGCTCATATTCTCTATTCTTGGATGAGCTCTTCTCTTCCTGGAAGAGTTGAATCGATTAGACTATTAGTCATATGAATTATGCAGAAGTTATAAACGTTTGGTTATATAGTCATAAAAGTGCGAAAACGATTTTTATTTCATTGTGCCTCTCGTTAGCGGTCTGTGCGTGGGTTCAAACCCCTACCTGTGCAAATCTCTACACGGTCTTGTTGAAAATGAGTGCGGCTGATGAAGTGGGATGTACCACTGCTTTCCACCTTTGCCAGTCCGTAGGACTTTCTGATGAACCTAATTTGTTAATCCATAAAAATTAGCCACAAAGTTCACCCCTGGCCCCGACGGAAAACCATTGATATATATTGTAAAGGGATTATAAGGAGCTGGGTTGGCCGGTGTAAGCGAAAGGTGGGGGGCTAGGGCGGGGGCGACAATCTGTAAAGTGGCAGCCGAGCAATGAACAAAATCAGCGGAACACCAAAGGCGCGGTTATATGGGAAGATGACGGATTTTTATTTACGGAATCTTAAAGACTGTACAAACCATTCGTAAAGGGCTTCCCACGGGCGGATCCTCAACAATGGAGTTCTACCTGGCAACTCTTACAAAGGGAGAGTGGCGGTGGTAAGGGTGCGGGTGAGGAGACACAGAGCGCAGCGGTGGTAAGGCATTTAACAGGAACATTGAAGGCAATCAGTGGCGAAGCTAATGTATGATAATATATATACATATATATATATTCACACTAGGCATGGCGAGGGGGGACGAGTTTGCTGGACACATCGAATCCGCCCATGGAATAATCGTGCAAATTCCCATGGCTAAGTCTGAATCCGTCCTTCCATACACTACTCCGCGCCGCTGGACACATTAACGGCTCTTTTCTGTATTTAGTTACCACAAGTCGTGGTGCAGCGCATCTTAGAAAAAAGAACCCTAAAAAACAGCAGAAATTGGCTCTCAAAAAGTCTGAAAGTAAACAATTAATGCATCCAGCTGAAAGGGAACTTCACTAGACTTTACAGAGCTCGAATTATTTGACGTCACACAGCAATGAATATCAAAGACAATAAAATAAATCACAAGAAAAATGTACACGGTTCTCTCCTAATTACACGGGCGATAAATAAATGCGCTCATTAGTAATAGAGATGGCGATGCAGGTGAAGCCAAAGGGATTATGGAAGGGTCCGCGTGGAGCGAGGAGGTGGTGGGAGTGCGGGCGTGGGTGGGAGTGGGGAGGGGGAGAGGGCACTGCGTATACAACTACACAAACCGTCTTTGGAATTACCTTCGTACTCATGCAATGATAGAATCGATCAGCTCATAGATGTATTGAGTCAAAATTCATCGAATATTTATATACAACGCGCAGACATACATCGGCACCCTCAAATACAATTACATGTACACATAGAAAACAAACAAGACGGTAATATGCGGACAAAAATTTTACAAAAAAGGAAAATGTATGCTAATTGGCGGAAATTGCTCGAATGATAAACTTGAATGAATTGCTACTGAAACGCAAGATTCTGCAGGATGACTCCACAATACACTACACTAAATGGGACTAATAATCGCACACGATTCTCACTTTTCAGCTGTCAAATCACAAGACGGATTGCTACCAGAGTTGATATCTCTTGTATCAGCTCCGTATTTACGCTTCGTATACATACATATCATCAGACCTGTTACGTCAATGGGTATCTAGCTTCTAAAGACAAGCTTCAATTCGTAACAACTAAACCTTTGCCAGCTAGTTTTAACTACCTGCTAAATCTTGAAATCTCATTTATTTCGTAAATATTACTTTTCAGTGAGTACTGAGATACTGCGAAGCGCTAAGCGTTAATTACTGCAGGCAAGCGGAACCATTTTGATTTGTGCTTAGTAAAGTTTCACGCTTTGATTTTAGTTCCACAAATATGAGAGTAAGTGTGATAACAGAAGCTGAGGACTCTTACACGTTGCAGACAAAATTTTACCACTATAGCACCAGAATACACAGTGCATGACGCCAAGAGGACGTCTCGGCCAGATTGAAAGATCGCGCAAACAGTCACATCAAGCAAGCGTTGAGATATAAGCAGTACGAATTCCAATTTCTTGATTTCAAGGATTCCAAATTCTTTGATCGACATACATGTTCACGAATGCTGGTTCTGTACATCGGTTGCATTACATCTGACAGCAGTATATTACGGGAAAGGTTCTAATTTCAAGATTTTGTGGGGGTCGTTAATGAAATGAGCCGCGTACTGCCTACTTCATGGCAAGGACAGCAATGAAGTTCCTCCCACAACGGGACACTTGAACTGGAAATAACAGGTAACACACACCAGGAAACAGTCATTCAGCCCATGGATATGACTAGAAACAACATTAACATCATTACCACATGAGAAACTCTGCTTTCTCGACAAGAACATCCATAACCCTTCTTTACCACATATTTCGTCATCTTGCAACGCTACTCTATTACATAGACCAACAAGATTTGTGACCTAAGGTAGAATTGACCAAAGAACAGTAAATGAAATGAAAATGTTAGGTGTTTAATGCCGCCTTTGTGCACATGAAGTCTAAATTGGGCCAAGAATTCTCCCTGGAAAATGAAATAAAGGGGTCCCAGAAACGTCTTAAGGATTCCGTTCTGACGTCGGGGTTACCCTTGACGTATCGTGATAGGTAACAAGGTCGAAATGACAGAAGTTCAATGACCAACTGAGTTATCGCGCAGGCCCCCTCAGGCCTAGAAGGTCCGATGTACCAAGGAGTACACCCAGGTTTGCGTATAGACAAACATGAACCGGCATGGCCCAACGAAATCAGGATCCATAAATCGAGATACCACCAATTAATAATATGAAAGGTAACAGGTTGTCCCAGAGGCCAGAAGCGCGGGTCAAAATAAAATAAGGTCCGGGATGAAGGATACTTTTCAAAAAAGGTCGAAATACGTAGTCCGATTCAATGGTCCTCACTTTGTGAATCACTCATAAACCCAGACGACTTGAGCTAAATTTCGTTACAACAGTTAGAACCTACATTTCGTTACAACGGTTACAACCTACATTTCGTTACACGGCTATGGCCGACATTTCGTTACAACGGCTAGGGCCTATATTTCATGACTCGACACCCTTCACGTTACAGCAATACATTCGATAGGGTGACACCTTTTCTTCAAGTTAACACGACCGGGTACAGCCCACCCTAGACAATACGTGCATGACGACCATCGCACATTGTTCAACACGGCGACACGCGCACACTACGAAGCGATACGCAACGATTCGTGACTAAAGCGATGGGACTTAGAGTTAGAGGCCTACAGAAACGAACATTTCCTCCAATCACACCAGCTGCACGGTCTATATATTCTCTGCCACAGCTAGGACGGAGTACCTTGTCAGGTAGAGCCGAGCACAAAGGCCGCCGGTGGTAAAACTCTACACTACCTGCGGCTAACGGTCCTCCGTCTCAAAGACCTATCCTTCCACCTAACAGCCAATCATCAGTCAGTCAATCAGTCAATGTCTTGTCACCAGATCACCATAAGTCTCCCGCCACAGGTACTAAATGCCCAAAAAGTGTGAGGTCCAACTGATGTATGCAAGCGTAACCCTTCCTCCAACTCCACCAGCCCCCTTCCCCACCTATACACACACCCAGCGTCACAGCACCAACAATTCCGGCAGTTTTGTTGTTCAGAAACAAGGAAGACTCGCTGTCGGTTATCCGCCAGGAGGACGATGATAGTCATGTAAACCACCGTCGATTACCCACGATTAGGAGCAGACGACGAGGTTCACCGTGACGTCACCCACGGGTTTCGCCATAGGCAAGAGACGCAGTGTCAATTTAACCGTTACATTGGGTCCATCCCTCACCTCGTTCATCCGCAAGTCACATTAACTGTCACGGCGTTAATCATTGAGACAGACAGGCATATACGGAATATGGGGTTACACAGGGATTACGGCAGTAGATAGCGTACACTACATGTATTATAAGAATTGTAATAAGACGAATTGCGGCGCAAAGCATTCGTTATACGCTTAATTAACTAGTTTTTAAGCACCAGTGCAACATTGCACACGAAAGCGACCCACCGACACAGACCACAAGTACATTTAATGTCTTCAGATAACCACCTTGGGGCGAATAAAACCAGCCATATTTCTCCATAGCAGTAAATTGTCAGAGAGCCACAGTTACAATGAATGTAATTGGCAGTTACAGTCACCATTAGTCAGTTATCGGTAGTCATTTTTACAGTTTACGGTAGACAGTTACATCAGGCGGCGGTGAATACAGTTAGTCAGACTGTGGTATCCACAGTTACAGTCAGACTGCGGAAGTTAGTTAGTCAGACTGTGGTATCCACAGTTAAAGTGAGACTGCGGTAGATAGTAAACTGTGGTATCCACAGTTACAGTAATCCAGACTGTGGTATCCACAGTTAGTAAGACTGCGATTCAGTTAGTTAGAGTGTGGTATTCAGTTACAGTTAGACTGTGTTAGCCACTACTGCAGTCACTTCTGCACCATGAATCCCTATTAAATCACACAAAAAGACGCGGTTCCCTCTTATCCCCTCCTAAACGTAACGGATAAAATCCCATTCACACGTAATAGACCAACAAAAAGCAAAACAAAAAACGTCATAATTAAAGCCATCCACACCATCTAAAGATCAAAACCGTTCGATTAATCAGTTACAGAAAGAGATCAAGGAATTAGAGCAAGTTGAAAAAGACACATTCACGAGACCCATTTAAAACATGGATTTAAAACGGTTCAACGTCGTACTATATTGTCGAATATAAAAACCTTACATTACCATACGTTGTACGTCTAACACATAACAGTAATTCTTACATTTAAAAGTGGAACGCAACACAGCATGTGCGAAACTCTGAGAAACCACACTGAATACTAAAAAATAGACACAACTGTTATTGTTTCGACCCGCACTGTACACTCTGATGACCGGTCGAGACGCTCTTCAACCGTAACAACCTAATGTAACTCATAGAGCTGAAAGACAAACGTTCAGATGCATGCATCGTGAAGTAGAACATGTTTAAACGTTCTTATACACGCGCGTCGTATACACAAAGACGTACAAAAAAAAAAATGCCCGAAGGGCTAACTTTAACAAAGAAAGTGCAGTTATGACACGCTGAATGTCAGACAAACACCGCCACATGAAGAAACACATGACATTTGTATCATGTAGTGTAATTAACGCACCGAGGCCAGGAGGCCGATTAATGAAATATTTATGGTAATCACACTTACTCAGTTTTGGCTTACTGGGCGGCGAACTTATTTCAGTAGATATTCGGTAGAAACTATTTACGGTGCTCCACGTTTTCGAAAATGCTCAACCGCGCCTCAACTTTCAGCATGATAGGCAAAGATAGTTTTTACAACATGAAAGGACTCATTTGTACCTCGCCGAACCCGACGTAGAAAAAGGGTTTTCGACACTTTTATGCCGTGCATTGTATGTACAACAAACAACTGAATGTTGTATAGATACACAGTCTATGTCTATGGTAAACAAACATAGTGATGTAATAATCTCTTTAGCTGCACACTACATACGCATACAATAGAAAGTAACTCGAGTATTTCATTCGTTTTTGTAATAAGTGCATAGCACAACGGTTTGACTACCCAATCGATTCTGGTCTTCTGCGATATTATAACTCTAAAGAGACCTCGCATAATTAAGACGTACCGACTCAACGCCTAAGTGACTGAAGCAAGTTATCTTAGCTACCCTCACAAGGAGGCAAAATAAACAACGTTATTAGTTTGTAAAGCAAGTGAGGATGAATGAGAAAGGGAATTAGGCCGCATAACATCCTGTTGAACGACAAGAAGTGGTCTCATACGGGCAATAGAACACATGGTCCATACTATTTGACCTACACAGCGGTCCACGAATTAAGTGCAAGACGTACGCACAATGAGACAATATACGATATATTGCCACTTTCTGTTCTACACAAACTAGACTGTCAGTCAGGATAGAGTATCAGTCCCAACCGCTAAACTGTCTCCCACGTGTTCTTCGTTCAGAGAGTAGATATAAGTATGCCGCGTGCTCTGGCGTTACTGTGCAGTGGTGGTGGCGGGGTCGGGCGAACGGACGGCGGGCGGTCAGTGTCAGCTCTGTTCACCCGTCCCTTTGGATTTCTGTTTCTTTTGTTTCTTGTTGGCGTCTTTCTTGTGAGGTTTGTCCTTGAGGGCCCGCCGGCGGGCTAATTGGAACTGGTGCTCTTTCTCCATGTCGCGTTCGGAGAGAGGCAGTCTCCCACACTACAACAGAATATTTCAGTGAAGGGTGGTGTGTTGTTCTAGTGAGGAACCACCAATGAAACCCTGGGGTGGGGGTGGGGGCGGAGATGGAAAGACGAAACGACACAGACACAGGTGGATGACATCAACGTACTCACATAGACAATAATCGATTCCATTCATAGGTATCATGAGGCCTGTTTTTAAGATGCTCATACACATACAAAATTTGCCACCAACTTTCAGAATAGTTTCAGACTTGCTGGACACAGTATTTGTCTGAAATTGTGTTGACAAAGTTTAAGTGAAATAAGTACTGTCATACATGTTCTATAAAATTACATTAATTTAGAGATACGCATAGGGGTGTCAGTAACTTGTAAGTAGAGCTTCAGATAGATTTTTTTGTTTATTTTATCCCATCTTTAACCCGTGTCAAGTGTCGCTTTAAATACCGACCTCTCGCGCAAGGTAGTCTTCCTGCATGTATTCAGCGGGGATGTGGCGAATTTTGTCCATGGTCTCATAGAGACTGGGACACTCAGCCAGCTGGTCACTGCGGCCTAATATGCTTCGGAATAGCACCAGGGCCACGCGAAACATAACCTTGACACCTGAAGTACGAAGTCAAAAGCTTGTAAAAGAAAAGACGAGGATCACGGGGTAAACAAATGTAACAGATCAAGAAATAAGACCTCTCCAAGAAACTAATAAAATAATAAAAAATATCGCGCAGGCACTAATCAGAGCTAGCAATATTCACGATTTTATCATGTAGGTTACCGAAAGTGATGATTCAAACACGCGAATTATTCAGGCCTATTCAATATTTCGTGTTGCATGGATTTATGCTCGGTATAAATATCGCATTTAAATTCATACGGCGTGTCATCGCGTTATATTCTCGGAAGGACTGTGCATACATATATACTACAGCATTCACCTCAAATTACATACCTTCACAAAAAAACATGTCCCAAACTCGTAACACTGACGTCCATGGTAACGTCCGGGTGAAGACACACATGAACCATTCCGTCATATAGAGAATGGGGTCAATCTTTTGTTTCTTCTGCAATGCCATAAACAAAGTTATAATTGGGTTTGTTGAACCCCACTCTCACTATTGAAGTATTTCTGTTTCAAACTATTTACTAAAATAATATATCCACGTTTTGGTAAATTAAAGAAGCTTTTTAAACCAGTTGTTAAAACAGAAAAGCAAATTTAGTTGTTGTTTATTTATGTTTATCCCTTCTGCAGCACTTAAACGAGAACCAACTTAAATTGGTTGAACAGAAAGTGACACGAGCGAAACAGGACACGAAAAATGACAGGTGATAAAAAGTAGAAAGAACCACAGACTAACGTGCGCTTTAAACCCGAAACATATGCTACTCTCGAATGGTAGTCTCGATCATAGCATCTCCCTGGTGCAGACCTTTTAATGGAACTTCATACAAGGGGGCAAAGGAACAAATACAGCTCGGTAATGAAGCTTACGGACGGTCATTGCAGACTCACCAAATGTTTGTATGTTGCCGGCAGGACTCGCTTGAGAAGTCCAAACAGTACATCGCCGTCGGTCTGAACAGCTTCCTACGAAATTTGAGAAAATAATAATTTTCTTTAAATTTGTTTCTCCTAAAAAGTTACAATAGTCGGGTCGTTAACAACATCGCATTTTAATTAAGCATGCATGCAGGTTTTCAGCTTATAATCTGACTAAAGTAAGAATTATTTGGATGGATGGATAGATGCATAAATTACTAGGTGTGTCGTATGGAAACTAATCCCTTTCATACCCGAGGTTCAGAGCCGGGGCTGTAAAGTATTAATATACCATTACATCGAAACGAAACTACAGTAAAAATATCACGGATTCTTTGTACCAAATACCAAACAATTTAAAAAAAGTGAAAATTTGATGATACGAAAAACATATATAATGGATGGATTAGCGTTGTGTACTCAGAGCTAAATTTTGCCATGGAACCACGGGGACGATAAGGTAATATGGACGAAACAGCCCGAGGAGGTACAGGCCGAGTTTAAACGCGCAACCGATCGGTTCGCCGCCTGTACGATCGATCGACCACAATGGTTAGTTACTTCGCACAAACGTAGCGAATATCGCGGTACTGTCATGTAATTATTTGCTTTAAACATGGCACTCACCAGACCAGCGCTGTAATAATCAGGAAGGTATTTCTCACAGACTGAGACGAGACACCAGAAGGCCTGTTCGGCTGGCATGTGCATGAGAAGGACAGCTGCGATCGGGGCCTGAGCCTGGCAGTAGCCATCCCGCGGGTTGTGGATGGTGTATGCCAAGAGCACACGGAATAAATCCTCTTGGCTGGAAAAACATAAGAGGATCTTTCAGAGATAACACTTTTTAACTTTGTCGATACATGCACACCCTATTACACCAACCAGGAATCGCTTTATTCCGGCACAGACAGAATGAATACAGTTTTAACTGTGAAAAAAAATAACACAAGCGAAAATATTTTCTGTATCTTTTCCCCACTCAGGGTTGACAAAGATTCATACACCACCCAGTGAAGGTTGGTAGAAGTGTAAGACTATTAGCGAAAATACAGAAACACTAAGGTTCACATGTTACTTGACTTGATATATATGCACCAAACCATGTACTGACCCATGGCCACCACGGGCCACAAACATTTCATGGAATGGAAACTGACGATGCAGATCTTTTTGGATTTCATCCACCCATTGAGGATTTGCTGTCTGCTTGAGATAGTCCTGAAAGACAACATTTAAACATTGTCACCTTAATTAGATCCACAGAGCAAATAAACATGATAAAAGCACAACTGTATCAAGTTTGAAAATTGCTTGAATTATTGCTCAGAATAATTATAGGCCTAGATATTCTGTTGACAGAATAGTCTCACTGGACTAGCATAGTAGCTGTATGGGCAGATGTCTTATGCACTTATCAGCACATGTTAAAACTTTGGAACTAGAGCTAAAGCAGCTATGCACATAATGTATACAAACAGCTAAAAGGAATGTATACCTCAAAGCGACCAGGATTATGGTCCAGGAGGAACTTGCTGCCACATAGGTACTGCCAGGCTCTTGACCTGATCGATGGTGGAATGCCTTTTCGACACCTCTCCTTCACCTGCAAAACATCATTCCATATGCCATCATTTATAAATTGCTGGCTATACATGTGTAACAAATTGATACCACTTTTCATAATGAAAGGAAAAGAAACTACCGGTAACAAAAACTCAGATGTTTGGCAAGACCGGGCCAAAAAAATTAACTGGAATCATCTTGATCTTGTCCTTGCCAATTAAAATAACTTGAATAACCATGTTGGTCTGTGGTTGAGCACAATTAAGCATTTAAACACAGGTCTTACAGACCAATTTCAAATACTGATATATATTGCTCATAAAGGAAAACTGCAGGCAATGGTTGGTGGAGATTGGTTTGTGTGACAAATACTGTAATAATACAATTGTAAATACAATTGTAATTTTTACCTTGGTAAATGTACTAAATACATTCACTTGTCAGATTTAAATTCAAATTAGTGGAAATATTTATGAACTATTGGGAGGGCAGTGTATGAAGCAATCTTTCAAACAGGCTGATTTGTTTCTTACAGGACCTGTCCATAAATTTGACCAAGCAAATGTTCAACAGGTTACAGACATGAATCTGTAATGTAATACATTTGACCTAATATCTTTTGTCCCAAATAAAGTTATTTAAGAAAAATGAGAAAGATGGAATGAAGAGAAGAGTTCTTATCTTTGGAAGTGGCTATATCATGTTTTTAGAAAAGTAGGCTGGTTTGCCTGAGGTATATGTGACTCCAGACTGGAGTGGACCCAAAACGATGTGCACCCTGATCTGACATTATTCAATCTTATCTTGGGTGGGAGAGGGTCCTTATTGGGGGGCTGAGGTGTGGGGTCTCTCCCCGATGTGTGCGAGGGAGTTAGGGGTCCCTTCTGGGCGTGTGTGAGGGAGGGGAATCCGTCATGGGTGTATGTGAGGTTGAATGGGATCCCCCATAGGTGTGTGTGAGGGGGTGGGGTCTGTCCTGGGTGTGCGTGAAGAGTGGTAATGAGATGATGGGTCCATCTTAGGTTTGTGTGATGGGGAGGATGGTCTGTCCTGGATGTATGTGAGGCAAGACTGGTGGTGGATCCATGCTGTGGTGTGTTATGCATGGGTTTATATCACCAGTCTACACGGAAATTAATAATGTCCAAATGTATTGTCATCAAGAATGTTGCAACAACGTGGTTAAGAGAAAATCAGACAAACACAATGGACTAATAAATGTCACAATCGTTTTCAATGCAATATTTGTAAATGTGTGACAGGTCAGATACAGCTCAACAACTGAATGAGAGTATAAGTTGAAAATGAATCGGCAAAACCCTACAGAAAGAACTTATGTTTGGAACGCTTTGTACTTGTCCGACCAGACAAGTACAAAGCGTTCCAAACACAAGGAAGTGTTTACTTCTCCGACAGGCAAAAATCACTGGTCCCGGACAAGCATTAATGTCGAGCCCTGGTGAACACCAAACACAAATTACACCAAAGAGTATTTGACTTCAAGTTTTTGATGCAGTTATCTAGTAGACCTGGGTGTAGATAATACAGCCATACTAATGCACCATGACAATAAATATCTGACCTAATGGGCAGTAAAATTATTATTACTATTAACAATCTAAGAAGCTTAAATTGACCTTCTTAAAACGTTTGCTCATCCACTTTTCCCAATTCTCCAGCATGTCAAGCCATTTGACTTCCCTTTTGCGAAGAATATCAACTGATACTCGAGATTCTCTGCAAAAAATAAAAATATTATCACAATAAATATGATATATATTAAATTGCAAGGTACTAAATTAAATTGAAGATTATCTATAAAAGTATAAGCTATTGATCATATCGATAAGATTTTTTATTCAGAAATATACTATTCTATAACTAAAAAGACTAATAGTTAAAATAGAAAAGAAGAAGTTTATTTTAAAGTAACAATGAGCCTGAGGCCCTTATATTGAAAACATACAAAATAAAATATAATATAATCCATTAAACCTATATAATTTACTGAGTGATAAATATATTTCATCAACTTAAATGAAGAGTTTGTAAAGTTACCCTGAAGGATCTGTGTATTGTTCTCCACCTAAGAATCCAAATCTATCAACAGATGTATTGACAGTGCCATTTTGTTTATTGCTGGCACTTGGAGAATCTTCATCATCACTATCTTGATAGAACTGTTGTTCATACTCTTCAGGTAATGCCTTTGCCATGATTTTACAACAGACGCTTCAATTGTTTCTAATGTTTAATGCATCTGGAAATGTTTGCAATTTGAACATGTTATTCTGCAGCATCAAACACCATTAAGTAAAAAGACTTATAACTGGTTCCAGATCCCATGGTTATTGCATCATTAAATAGCAGCCATTCCTTCAACAATTATGTTGGTGACATCTTTAATCTTCATCGGATCTTGTTTCCCTGGCTTGACAGCATGGAGCCTGGACACTCCCCTTTTCAGGTTTCTTCAGAAAGTCTGCTGCTTGTGCTGGGTCCTGTCAAAACACACACACACGTTGCACACCGCCTTTTCACTTACAGTTCACAAACAATATGTACTTTCATTTAGGAACTGTGTTTTATCCACGTGAATGCTAGACTCTTCTCATATCATAGAATTGATTCTTAGCGCCGAAAGCATATTTTAGCCAGCAACACAACTAAAATATCAAGGTTTATCAAGAGTTTCCAACTAACGGAAGTACTATCCATGCGCATGCGCATAGAATAGATTTACTTCCTAGATTCAATCATATCGATCCGCGCGGACAGATTTGCCTTCGCCAGATTTATAACATCTTCAATTTATACTATTTTCCCATTAAATTTAATGCGTTTCTTTAAAAATATATACAAAAGATCATAGACAGCTTAACACAACTGAGATAACTATTTATGGAATGTAAGAAACAAAACATTCTTTCAGTACCGTGACATATTTTAGCGCGCGCCATTGTAAACCTCATCACCGCACAGTATCCTCTGTAAAATAGAGCGCCTCAATGTTCGGCCTGAAAAACGTTAATTTCTGGTATCCGCTGGTTCAACAATAATTTATTTTGACAAGAATTTAAAAAATAGGTTCTTAGATTAAACATTAGCTCTCATACATGAGGAAAACAATGCAAGCTAAGCGGTGTTACAGGAGAAAGTAGTCCCTATTGTCATCCATATTGTTTTCGACAGCCATTGCTCGAGACACAACACTCGGCTGACGGAGAAACCTGTCATTATAACGGAATTGTTGAACTTCGTTACTTGCAGAACGCTCCAAATCGAGATGCAAATGTATAGACTAAAAGAGGGCTTCCATCTCCCTTATGTTGATGTCTAATGGACAGGAATATCATTGTGAAACTCACCAAACCAGCATCGGGTCGTTCGCACTCACAAGTAGAGAAGCACTGTTGTCTTGTTCCGATTCGCAGGAGTTGAGAAGAACAAGCCAAAAAAACACAATCATGAACCAAAATATAGGAAATAGGAGGAAAACCCGACTGCCTGCTGGACGGTAGGTAGCTCAAAGTAACTTTTAAAATTTCAGGTAGGACTTTCAGTATAAAACAGAAACGCACAATTCGAAGTTTGCTGGAAGTTGGGTGCTCATGCAGGGATGCAGCCATGTCGGCCCCCCGATCATGGCCGATGTCGTAAATGCGATGGAGGACTGAATAACGCCGCCTCGGTCTCGCTATTTGAACAGTGTCGCCTACTTTTGCCCTGATTATAAGATATCTCAGTATGCAATAAGCTTACTATGGAATGCATATGGCCTAAGCCTCTTCCCCAAATTAAAACTAATTTTGCCATTTTGATACATGTACGTTTAGATTACCAGGATTAATTTTTATAGGTCTACCATTTGTGTGTTTTATTTCCAGTTGGCATATTCATAACTGTGGTAAAAGGTTAAAATGCTGCATAGGCTCTGCTAGGTCTCATCAATGATGTAATAAAAAACTATTAGGAATATGCTAATACAGGTTGTGCTTCTGGGTGTGCTCTAACAAGTCATTTCAATTAGCCACTGTGGCTAAACACCTTCAATTTTCTTTAGCCACACACAGCTCTCATTAGCCACATATATGTTGCATTTTCCCCTTTCCAAAACATTGTGTTCATAAGCCAAATCACACTTTCTTGCGGAATGCATCATGGGATCCATTAAGGATATACAATACCACGTGGACGAGTGAAGTGATGAATACCCGGGGGGTGGGGGGGCTATTATGCCATGGTGCGGTCCCTAGGAGCGTAATGCCTGAGATAGCATACATTTCTGACAAAAAACATTGACCTGATGTTTTAAAACTTCTCTCTCTCCGAAAATTTTGCATCCATAGTGCCACTTAGCCATCTGTCAGCGGCGACATAGAACTGGTCAATAGGGGAAAAAAATATCCCTCCTGTGCAAATTTTGGAAACCCGACATTGTATTAGGCATCCCCCCCCCCCTCCTCCACTTATACAGGACTTTGAAAGGCACTTGCCCAACGATACCAAAGCCCCTTTTGGGTGGTGGGGAGACCTCCGCTTACCCCTCCCCCCCCCCTCAAGTGGATGTCCAATAAGGGCATGCCAAGGACTGTAAAGTAGAGTAGCGGGCCCCTAGTCCCACCAGTCGTCAATTTTTTGAACATAATCAACCTCCGCCTCTTTGCAAGTCCGATTAAGGTCTCAGATGATTGAAGAAGTTGAAGTTAAAAGTTGAGGTCCCCGGACCCAGAAATCACGGGGATATGCAAGGAAAATCGCAATCAGAATCTTCTTTCCACCTGAATTCTGGACTCTTTCTGTATACAATTCTAGTCCATTTCACTCTTGTCTCCAGCTCGGCTGAGGACTGTTGACGCTTAGAAGGGGTAGTCTAAATGGTGGGGAGCACTCATATGGCGCTTTTAGCTATGAATGCCAATCTCTCTCCAAACCCACGTGGGCATTTAATTCATTACTAGGTTAGGGCGAGTTCCGCATTAGCCGCTTTCCCATTTTTCCCCTTGTAGAGGGCATCAATCTGTTTGCTATTGACCAGGCCTTCTCTGCCACATTTCTATGCAAGTCCTCTTGGATTGTCTTTTCCCAGCAAACTTGCGCTATAGACACTGTTGTGTGCTGATAGAAGTACACCAGAATTTCTTAGTGATACAAATTTGATTCAGTTCTGTGGCTTAACTTCATGAATATGTCCGGTCTGATGGGTATCTTTGTTATAAAAAATGTCCTCACCACTCAGGGCGTATAAGCATCTGGCAGCGCGCTATCTCAGGCTTTACTGGATGTCAACGGATCATGTTGTCACCGTTTGCTTGGACAACGCAAGCGCCAAGTTCATTCCGCATGGAAACAGACATAACCCACAATTAATCATTCAGAAAATAACTAATAAGTACCATTGAAATACGTCATATTCGGAAATGTTGGATATGTGTTCAGCCTTGGGGTTTCTTTGTTCTCATGACAGCCACATTACTGCGGACAATCCGTTTCGTGAGATCGCGTTTTGATCAAAAACCAGGCCATTTTTTTCGCCGCTGTGGCGACATGCATGGGCCATTCTTGCGCCACATACATTTTCCTTTCGCCATTGGCGATGTGGCGAACGGCTAGCGCGCACCCAGTGCTTTATAGTGGATTACCAGAGCTGGCCTAAAAGCCGGAGCCGACAGCTTGCTGAAAGCCAGCGATCGTGAGAGTTGGCATAAAATTGACAGAAAGGTTAATTATGTGTGACAGGAATAAAGACGACTGCTGTTGAATCTGGTTTATTGGCTAAACAACAAAAAACCTTGGAGACAAGAAAAAAACCCAAAACAATGAACAATATGGCTGTGGCTGCATGGGGAGCAAATAGCTCTAATATATGAGACACGCTCATCACAGTCATTACCAGTATCTTAAGGTCAGTCTCACAGAGGTATGACGTTAGTCATTGAACTATTTAAATGGTAAAGATATAGTATAAGCTATTACAATATAATATAAAGCAATCATATTGAGATAAGGATATGAGCCAATAAAACAATCACTGAAAATAGGAGGAACACTCACCCCCAGCTAGGGTGCTCATCTACATGCTCACGGTAGAGCTATCTACACAGCAGATGGGGTGCCCATCTACAGGCTCATGGCCTCAGTGACATGCAGGCTTTGACCTGAGTAAGTTTTAAAACAATACAAAATACTGCGTTAACTACACCTAACGACTTATAAGTGAGTAATATAATAATGCCCAAGTATGATTATATTGACCATAAACCGTGACATACTAAATATAAACTAATACTGCTCAACAACACATGGCCATTGAAGTCACCACCAACTCGGCAATGCCGGCAGCTAACAAGTGTAGTAAATCCCAATTAACTCATATAATTGATAATAATATACCTTGTGAAATATGTGGTACAAGCACAAACACACTTGTCCCTGTAAACTTTGATTATAATTACACTGGTTATCTTAACATTTACCTTGTAAAATGACATGTGTTTGTCCCCTATATATGAATACCTGCCTAACTGAAAACCTTTTATAATCCCAAAATATCTGTCCAATAGTCCTGATGACTTTTGTAAAAGACTCAGCGCTCATTTTTTCAGATCACCCTGTCGCAAGGATTGTTTTCAGCTGCCATTGTCATTGTTTTCTAAAGTCCGAAGTGTCTGATGTTAGTGGCCCCACTCGGCTTATCACATGCAGTGTTCAATGGCCATGAAAAATTGCAATTTGACCAACCGTTGAAAACAATCATGACGCCTAAGCATGCTAAGCGGTCAGCGTAAATGTTGGGCTCTCGTTATGAAGCCCAGCGATTCGCACATCAGACATTTATTTGCAAAAAAGCAAGCTACAAATGAGAAGTCGAAAGATTTGTGGGTATGTTGGTTTTAAAGAAATGTGAAAACAGCAAAGATGTTATTGTGAAATTGCATTTTTTATGCCATCAGGAGCGTTTCACCAGCAAAAAGGCTAGTGTCTGCTACCACTTTAGTGCGAGTATGTGAGCGATGAAGTGGCCTGTCGTAATATAGTGGAAAGATATTTCTCATAAAAAGACAGGGTAACTGCCTGTAATTACCTTATTTCATGTTGCTGAATAAGTTAATTGATATTGCAATATTTAGTGGGAAAGAAAACCATTTATTATCTCACTATATAGTATATGACTTTTGTATACATAGAAATCAGATGTTCATGTGAGACATTCTGAGGGATTGACGTTAACATTGGAAACCATATGCCACTCTTTCTGCCATAGTAAGCAGTGGTGATAAGTATTCAGTCATTAAAAACTGCAAACTTGATGTAATTATGACGTAAAATCTATGATTTTACCGCATCTATCACGTCGTTTGTCTGTGTGTGTGTACGCACTCTGTAGGTCGCAAAATGCAACATTTTGTTCTGTAACTTTACCCATCGATAGGTATTCGATATATCTCGTCAAGTTCGTTAGCGAGGTATGTAGGTCAAGGTCACAGGAATTTTTTTTTTTTTCCTTAACCATTGGGAGATAGGACCAAAAATCTGAAAAGTCGCTACAACGTTCAGTGTTCATTTAATGACGCTGTACATTATGTCACATATTGAGCCCGTCTGTAACTTGTATCACGTTTTTGAATTTTGCAAATTGCCTAATTAGTTTGTCTGCAAAAAATTGCTAAACTTTAACATAGGACCCTACGAGAGCTATTAACTATTAAAAACAGCTGGCTGACATCAATGATGTGTGGCCGGAGACTCGTCACTTGGCTTATCGAGATGTCAACACAGCGTGACTCGCTAATCTTCTTATCATAACAACATTACAGCGAGGCACTTCACTGTCGCGAGCTGTGGCAGCGACCAATGTAGGCCTACTGTTGTGGGGGGTGGGGCGGGGAAAAAAGGGGGGGGGGGGTCAAGCTGGGGTGGTGGGATGATTGTGTTGGTTGCTATGAACTAGAAATGTAGACCGAAACTGAATAAACAGGCAGTTTGGTTTCAGATGTCCACCGAGTGAGATCGTTGAACCTGGGGGCGAAACTGAAGAGTGACTTTTACTTTTGGGATGGGGCTAACAATTGAGAGGATGCTCACTATAACAACAGTTATGGAGCTGCCGGATCCAAGGGGTCAATATGGGTGAGGTATCAGATCTGAATCTAAGGGGCTAAACACGGATCTGAATGGTCAAATCTGGATCTCAGGGTGTGTCTGTGCACTCTGTGTAGGCTACAAAACGCAACATTACGTCGTATAAATTTACTCATCGATGTCCGTTGTGCGAGATGGATCGCTTAAGTTCGTTAACAGGGTATGTAGGCCACAGGTCACAGTCAAGTCAATTCCTAAGTTCAAGGTCATTGTAGGGGACCGAAGACATAATTCGGATTTTACATTTTACGTCATCTCACCCGACAGGTGATGCAATCTCGTTTTTAGTTCTCAAATGATACGATAGGTATCACCACTGGTCCCTACGCCAAAAAATCATCTTATTCTTACCTTGCGATATCACTTTCCGAGCAGATATTGCTTATTCCTGATATATCAAAGATTTGTAAGTGTTTCTGCTTTTTCGTGGAAAATATAGTGCCACGCTATGACAAATAAGCAATATATGCTTGGGGAGGGGTACATCGTTATACCAAAACCGACCAAAACTGGCCTAAATATACCAAAACTGAGGTGCATGGAACAGTTTAACCTCACAGAAGGTCAATTTCTGTTGAGATCTGGCCACACTTATACCTACATAAAAAAATGATATATGGTAGAAGCATAAAAGGGGGGAATCCATACATACAGACCTGTTCGCAACATTATGCTTGCATCTATACCACTTGGTTCTTTGCTGCCATTTCGTCTGTGCCTTTGCTACGCTTTGTCTATCCGATGTGCCTACATCTACCTCCAGAAGTATCTTGGTGAATTGGTCAAGTGCTGTTTGCATTTGTTTTCTTCCAGGGATGACCTGTATAACAGGTGCTGGCCCCTTGTGGCCAGTGAAAGAGTAAATTTGTAAAAAACAAGATGATGCATGCATTCGCAGTTTGAGCCACTTCCGCAGACAGAAGACTGGCATATTTGCTATTACTGGCAATAAATACAATTAATATTAGACGTATCTCTATCACGACTAATGCTACATCTAGATCATATGTGTCTTCAATAAGCTAGCGGCTTGGTTTTGGTATAACGATGTACCATTGGAGAGTGATCTGTAACATCACAATGAAATAACAAAGAACTGATAAGAGCTGGCAGCAAATCTGTAAAGACGAAGACCTAGCAACTTGCTGCTGTATTTGATCACAAAAGCCAACTTTTAAAGTTACTATTACAACAAAAAGTAAACATTCATTGTGATCCAAATCTGGCGGAGAAAAAACGTGTGTACAGTGACGTTGATGTGCTGGTGACGTAACACGCATGAAGTAATCTCCGCCAGGGCGAGCGCCAACGGCTAACTTTCGTTATTGGCCAGGATTCGCGACTGGCAGCGCCTCCTTGAGGCAGAGTGTTATACAGTGTTTACAGCTGTTCCAACAGCCGCGGCGCCTCACGTGATCTGACGGAACACCCCCGCCGCAAAATTTGTTGAAATAGTAACTTTAATGACCTGGAACTTTCATAAAGTATCCATTATCAAAACTACCTCTTATCACATCATCCCTTGACTTTATATGCATGACTATGCTTCCTTCACATGTTCTTTCAGCTTCCCAAAAATATTGTTCAATAAATGGTGCACAAAAAGCAGTGCCCAAAAAGCAGAAACAATATAATATAATCTGCTGGCAGATGGCTCATTCAAATTTAACTGGTATAAGTACCTCTTGAATTTGTTGTATTAATTGTGTCATGACCCCATTTGACTGATTGTTCTTTTTCTTCAGGCGTGCACGTGGGTCATTTGATAAGACCATTATTGTAAGTATATTATCATAGACTGCCTGCTCTAAATAGGCTTTGTATTAGATGTGTCGAGAGATTGATGGATTTAATGACTCAACACTCTAAAATAAACACGTTAGAGATGGCACAAAGTCTCATCTCTGATAGCAGGAATTTAATAATTAGTCATTTAGAGATTAACTAACTGATGTAGAATATAATCCTTTGTGATATAGATGACTATGTTGTACCAGTATTCAGTAACAGGAAATAACTACAGGGTGTGTGCTAGCCCCTGTTGGTGACCAGACGAAGTTAAATAAAAGCTTGAATCTATTCAAATTGTCTCGCATGAATATTTACTCAGTCTTTTTTATGTTTTCTCCTTCTCTCTCTGCAGAATGATGGTGTGTATGGGAATATTAGATTAGTTCATACAACAACATCCCTTGTGGTAAGTCACTTGTCATTCCTTGTGGTTTCATTACAGTTAGTGACTTACACTTACTATATTAATACTCAACAAAGATTAGTCTGTCTGAATAACCTAGGAATGTTACAGTGGTGGCTATATTTGTAATGTTTAATGGATTATACCTATAGATATAATGCAAAAATTATGATGAATAGTTCTCTTGACCTTTATCTTAACAATATGAAGCTCATTTAAAATAATTATCATTTCTTACATAGTAACGGAGACCAATCTGGTGTGTACTTTCTTTATGCAGGGGTGTTGTGTACAAGTATCAGTGAAAAATGGTGGACTCTATGAGGGGTTTCTGAAAACCTACTCACCAAAGGTAAGTTACAAATACACCATTCATTTCTAGAGAACACCAGAACTGCAGTTTTCTTTGTGTTGTTACAATTATGGATAAGTATCATGGTATACAACAAGAAGATGAATATTATACAAGGAGCTATAAGTGTCTCTAATTGAAGAAATAGTTGTTACCTGTACCACTTTCAGATATGAAACACTTTATATTACTTTACATCTTAATTGGATTTTCTCGATTAAATCCCCAAAACTATCCACTTATATGGGGGTGACTTTTGTTTACATATTATTTTCTAGATGCATGTTGTATTGGATACAGCACACAAAGTTGAGAGTGGAAGTCAAGGGTCTACGCCATCAAGGGATAGAATAATACCAACAATTGTCTTTAATTTAAATGACATAGTCACAATCTCTGCTACAAATGTCGACTTGGACTATGCAAATAAAGGTTTGTAGATTTCAGCATTTTTATCAAACCGGGTAGTACTGCACATAATCACTCTTATTCCAATAAATTTAGTGAACAAGCGAGCTCTCATGTGTGTTATAATTAGAAATGATTTTCTTCATCATAATTTTGGTCATTGTTACAGATTTTTGTCAGTACCGATGCTTAATGTCTATAATATAAGCGATAATTATGTTGGTGGTGAGGATCAACCCTTCAACATACACTAATTTGTTTTCCTTTAATGAACCTTGTCAACAATTTTATATATTAGGCATTGAGTAAAATGGCAGTTCTCAAGAAAATTGATTTTTATTTGGATGTTATGGAGACTAATTGCAACTTTAATTGCTTTATGCTGAGGTTAATCTTGCTTTCTGATTGTGTTCACAGACACATTCACAGACAGTGCAATCAGTAGGCACAATGGCCAGACGGGGGAGAAGGAGCTGCAACCCTGGGAAGCAGATACTAGCGGTGATGGATCATTGGAGACCCTTGAGCCCTCAGCTACTGCCGCTGTCATGCCAGGAAACAATTTGAGTAGTGGAGCAGCGGTATGTGACGCGAGCACTGACATTCTCACCCAGAATGCAACTTAAAGTGTGCTGCAGCTGTTAATTTGTAGTAGCACTCCAAGCTATACATGTTGTTGTTTTGACGGCGTAGGGATTTTCCAACTGCTTATAAGAGTTTATTTTAGGAATAATATTATAGAACTGTTGCAGCTGTTAATTTGTAGTTGCACTTTTAGCTTGACGACGTAGTGATTTGCCAACTGCTTATATGTGAGTTTTTTATGGTAAACCTTGCCGGAATTGCTTTTCATTGTCTACTCCTGAACGTGTATGATGAGGGAGGGAGCCTTATCTAATGGAACAGGGAGTACATCTTTCATCAGATGCTTGCACATCGTCTTTTATATGATTTTTTTAGGGAACAACCTTAGTTCTATCTGGACTATCTATGCATGTAGGTGGCCTAACATTGCCAATTTATGTCCCATTTTCCCCCTCCAATGGACATCACTGGTTAAGTGTCTGGTTACTACTTGCCGAGTAACCATGTTGTGCCGTAATGTTTTGCAGAATGGCTGGGATGCAGATGACATGTTCAACACAAATGCATCAAAATTCGATGTGAAGTCGACCTATGACCCAAGTCTCACGGATTACACGTATGTCATTTAGGTTGAATATCAGTTGTATTGACAAATGATACTGTTAATATATATTTATATGTAAATAGTCTTGTCTAAAGGCGATCCAAGAGCATTGGTCGCTTCGCATACTTTTCTATCCATTATCGGACAGTAAAAAATCAGTATGTGACCGCTGGAATCACGATCTTCATTCATATGGTGGGTTTTGTGTATTGTGGTCTGTAAGCGGCGAATAAGGAGAAATTTGCTTCTTTCCTGACTCTACAGAACTCCGCTAGTGAAGAAGGACACGAAGGAGTACAGGGAACGTGAAGCCATGGCCACGCGCATGGCACAGGAAATCGAGGGTTGCGACGACTATCGCATGAGGATTGACCTGGAAAACGGCGACTTGGATGAGGAGATGGCCTTCAGTGCCGTGCATCGGCCTGAGGCCAACAACAATGGAACCAATGGGGGAGCCAAGTGAGTTTCCCCTTAACCTTTGCCCTCTTGGTGGTACATAGTTATCAGAAGGTTTATATATGTAACTGATGGGGCCGGTTTGGTTCTCCGAGAGATTCGAACGCCTTATCTCAAGTTAGCCACACTTGTTTACCTATTTGACTGAAGTAGTGACGCCTCTAGCGGAGGATAGTAGAAATGAGCGAATAAATACTACCTATATAAGTTAAAACAAGATATGGATTTTCTCCCGTTATTTCTTCCGCTCTTATAGAGGTTTCTGGTGACTTTCATTCAGGTATGTTCCGCCACATTTAAGGAAGAGTGCGGCGCCGCCCAGCCAGAGCCGATCAGTCAGGCCGACTGGCCCTCCAGGGAATAATCTCCAAGCGTCTCAGCGCCACTATCACCAGCCTTCCCCCAACAGAAGTCCGGGCGCGCAGGGACCGATGGGGCCGCCGCTCGGGGCAGTGGGTGGCCCGGGGCAGAACGCCCGCGCCGTCTGCCCGGCCGGTCAACCCCCACCCGCGGCGGGCGGTCCCGTCCCTCCCGTCCCCGCGACGCCCTACGACGAACAGCAGGAGAATAAGCCACGTGAGTGATTGATACCCGGATCATTGCAATCCGTCCTTTGCGCAAACGCCAACCAAATGCGTTGTAGAATTGTTTGTTTGGTTCTGTTTAAACTTTGACTTGGTAACCATTTATTGATCAAGACGTTCATTTTATTTATATTTTCCCGTCAATAGAGAGATAATAAATTACCATGACAGAAGAAGCTTAAAGCTAACATGCTGAACTTCTAACCTTGAAGTTACTCATACAGCAATATTTTCTCTCCGAGACTTGATGTTTAGAATGTAAGTTTTGTAGTTAGGTTCCTATGATAATTACACATATATATGGCATACAATCAAATCAGGGCATGTTGATAAATAATTTTGTCCGTATTGTCCAATGCCTGCCTTGTGTGTGCTTACAGATGAGAGACGGGGAGACGGCCAGCCACATATACCTTCGAGTACTCAGGCGGTGAACCCGTCTGATCAGGGCAACACTGACAATAATCAGTTACAAAGCAAACTGGATCAAAATAAGCGTACTCAAAAGGGTGAGTAAAGCAGCGGTTTTCTAATGACATATAAAATGTTTCATGACCTGTACAAATAATCAAAGCTGGAACTTTCCTTACCAAAACGCCAAGTGAAATAATTAGTTGTCTATTATTTAAATGACACATTTTTATAATTCTAGAGAGATCTCAATTACAAGAACTTCGAGATTTTGGGGAATCATTTAAGGTAAGTTTTAAAATTGTTGCCAAAGACTCAGGTCGTCATGCCCGACATACACATCTGGGGACAAGTGACCTCCCAAATCGATTTACATTACTTCTTGGTCCGGCTTAGTCTGTTTATCTTCAAATGAGGCATTTAACAATCCTCCTGGTGCCGCTATTTTTTGTTACTCCTTTTGCAATATACGTCATTAATGCGAAAATTGTTGCAGTTGCTATTTGGACCTGTCCCCCAGTTGCAGGTAGCCTACCCAGCTCAGTTTGTAAACGGACTGAGTTGTAGACCAACAGATCACAAACTCTGGAACCTGCATCTGTCCCATATTTCATATGACCCAAGTTTATTGTCCTTCAAAGTTGCTCTGTCCACTTGGCCTGAAACCCACCTAACGTTTTAATTGCTTCCTTCAGTTGTCTGAAAATGATCCAAAGGAACGGGAAAAGAAGGTATCTCAAGTGGGCGTGCCCACGGGTCCTCACCCCGCCATGGTGCAACCCCCGATCAACGCACCACAGCAGCAGCAGCAGCCGCAGCCTGTCCAGCACATGGGTCCCCCGCGTCCGATGGCGCCTAACCAGGGGCCCATGTCGGGCGGCGTGCAGTCGGCTCAGCAGCAGGGGGATCAGAAGGCCGGCCAGCCACCAGTCGTGGCCTCGGCCGTGGGCCCCGAGAAGGCGGCCTCGGTCTCGGCAGGACCCGTCACCGGCCTCGGGGGCGACAAGAAAGAAGAGGCGGATAAGAAGGAGTCTTCCCTTAGCGAGTGAGTAAAGGCCTCGATATCATATGGCGTTATAGGAAAGGAAAATATGGCGGAAATGGTCGAGGTGTCAGACGATGTCTCTGCTTTATTTGACGTAAATGGGGGGAGGAGGGGGAAGAGGTCAAATTCGTCAATGGGACGCGTCCTTGCTGGAGAACAATGTCGAGATGAGGACAGTGATTTATATTTGTATGAACTTTCAATTATATTTTTTATAACGAGCAGATACTTGGAGCAGGGTTGCCAGGGAAAAGATACCCTTTATTTGAAGACCATTGTCATTGTTATGGAACTCTTATCATGGAGATAAATCATGGAGTATAATATAATATAGCTGTAGACATTTTAGTTGGTAATGATGTCTTGCCATGTGTACCATACGTAACTGTCATGGTGCCTGATTTTGCTTTGTTCATTTGTTTTCAGGAAGGACAAGAAAGCGGCGTCAAGCTTGAACCCCTTCGCGAAAGAGTTTGTGCCCAGTGCAAAGACCTTTGTACCGGTACTGTTCTATGAACTAGTAGTTTTTGTTTTTGTTTTTTTTTTGTACAAAGAAAAAGTAAAACTCACATTTTTCAGGCGACCACTTTGTTTCTATTGATATGATATTGCCAACAAATTGAAAAAAGTGTGTTTGGATTAACTTGTAAAATGGACTTTGCATTCCTGGAAACTATTTCAATTGCGCTCATAGTTATTCAAATTGAAAGGAGACTGTAAAAATGGCACCAACTTGCATGGAAGCCGTTTGCTGTGTGCAATGGAATTTGCATTTCTTGAAATTAGTCCAAATGCGCGCGTAGCTGTGGCTGGTGTTGGCTAAGAATGGACTATGGTGTTGTCCACAGCGTGCCCAGCCGATGCAGGTGCCGACTCCCCCGCGGCCGTCCACTCAGCAGAGCCCTGTCCTGATGCCCATATACCCCTACCCAGTGGTCCCAGGGCAGATGCACAACCAAGTGGCCTCCATGGCAGTGCAGAACGCGCAGCCTCAGCGTATGGCCACCAAGAGAGGTCAGTCATCTTTTGTTTGATGGAACACGTTAGGTGAACTGTGCCTTGTTGATCGATTGATTAATGGTATTGGTGAATAGACTGTGGCATATATGCATTAATTAATTATCTTGGAGAATCCTCTCTGTATTCTGATCGATCCATGCCAGTCTACTACTCAGCAAGATTGGACCTGCCTATATATATATATGCAGGATATATATTTATATATCCTGCACTTACCATGGCACGATGTAACATTAATACTTGTATGCACAACGATACTTTTGCAATACAAAATAAATTGGAACTGTTCTAGAGTTTTCCTCTAAACATTTGCTTGATATTTGAGAAATATTGAAGGTTCATTTTCTGCCTGCAGTTACGGTATCTGCACAGCGGCCGGAGTTCAACCCGGCGAGCCAAGCTGCCGCGGTGACGGGCCACCCACTGTTGGCTCAGACCTCCATGCCCCCCTCCCAGCAGCCACAGCCCTACCAGCTGTCCCATTACAACATGTCTATCATGGCGGGTGGCCTTCCGCAAGGATACCAGCAGGTCAGTGCCAACCGTTGTATAGGTCAGTGCCAACCGTTGTATAGGTCAGTGCCAACCGTTGTATAGGTCAGCGCCAACCGTTGTATAGGTCAGTGCCAACCGTTGTATAGGTCAGTGCCAACCGTTGTATAGGTCAGTGCCAACCGTTGTATAGGTCAGTCCCAGCCGTTGTATAGGTCAGTGCCAACCGTTGTATAGGTCAGTGCCAGCCGTTGTATAAATCAATGCCAACCAAAAAAAATTATATCTGAAAATGACCTGGTCGCCAAGGTGGCCGAAACATAGATAGATACCAGATCTTTCTTCGCAAAGAGTAGGGGATTAAATGTCGTTGCCTTGGTTACAGATGATACAGCTGCCGGGTGGTCAGACCAGGATGGTGGTGTTGCCAGGTGCAGATCAAGCTCAGCAGCAGCAGCAGCAGCAGCAGCAGCAGCAACAGCAGCAGCAGCAACAGCAGAACCAGGGTCAGACCCACCAGATGGCCATGCAACCCAACCCTGGCCAGCACATGTTCAGTAAGTACAATGGTAGTGACTTCCCGCCGCTAACTTGTTGAAGCTTTTCATTTCTGTTTAGTGGCCCAGGTTCATTTCGTTGTTCCATCATGCTTCGTGGCTTGATTTAGCCCGTGTATGAACAAAGTTGAACTAAACTCAACTATAGTCCTTCCATTTACTGTTACAGCTACCGCACGGCCTAAAAAATTATGTATACCAAGAAGAATTATTTGAATAATTGTTTGCCTTAGGGGAACTATGTTTCAGGTGTTTCTTCATGTTTGTTTTTGAAAGCCGTACAGAAATCAGCTTATTTTACATTAGGCGGATATAGGACAAAACGGAACTTAGCAGGAATATTGTCATAACCCAGAGACCCATGTAGTAGTTGTTATTTGACAATACACCCAATGTATTTGTATGTAGATTTAGCTGACCTCAGTGAGAAGAGTTTGAATGTGATAATGCCGTCAATAATAAACGTTATCATTATGTTATTTCAGTGTCGGGTCCCCCGATGAGTCAGATGCACATGGGTCCGGCGGGTGCCAACCAGCAGTCCTCCCACGCGATGGCCAGCCACATGGCCCCCCACCACCAGGCCACGCCGCCCCACTCCCAGTCGGGCCACGCGGGTAACCCGGCGGCCGCCAGCCCCGTCCAGCAACACAACATGGGTCCGCCGATGGGACCCCCGCACGGCGGGCCGCCTCACGGCGGTCCGCAGGGGGGCGGCGGCGGGGGGCAACCCGGCGGCCACCCGCCCCCGTCGGGCACACCGCAGCCGCACGGCGTGATGTACGCGGCGGGCGGGGGCGGCGGCGGCGGCGGGCAGCCGCCGTTGCAGCCGTCGCCGCACACCCAGCCATCGCCGCAGATGTACCCGGCCTACACGGCGTACTCCTACGTGTCGCAGCAGTCGGCCCCGGCGTCCATGCCCTCGTACTCACACGCCCATCAGCACACCATGGTGACGCAGGCCCATCATGCTCACTCGCACATGCCGCAGCAGTTCATGATGATGCCCGCCCCGGGCTCGCACGGCATGCCGCAGGGTCAGGTTCCTGGCGGCCCCTCCGGGGCCGGGGGTCCTCACCCCCAGTACCAACCCGCTGGCCACCACATACCCTCGCATCAATTAGCTGGTGAGTGAGCAAGTCGTTTCCTCAGGGTCGGGGCGGGGCTGGAAAAGTAAAAACTTCTATAGTGTCATCTGCCATTTATCACCACAGAGCCCATGTGACCCTACAGGCTCTCCATGTGACTGTGGCTGTTGTGTTTACCCCATGTGACCCCACAGGCCCTTCAAGTAACTCTGTGGCTGTTGTGTTCAGCCCATGTGACCCTACAGGCCCTTCATGTAACTCTGTGGCTGTTGTGTTTACCCCATGTGACCCTACAGGCCCTTCATGTAACTGTGGCTGTTGTGTTTACCCCATGTGACCCTACAGGCTCTTCATGTAACTCTGTGGCTGTTGTGTTTACCTCATGTGACTCTGTGGCTGTTGTGTTTACCCCATGTGACCCTACAGGTCCTTCATGTAACTCTGTGGCTGTTATGTTTAGCCCATGTGACCCTACAGGCCCTTCATGTAACTCTGTGGCTGTTGTGTTTACCTCATGTGACTCTGTGGCTGTTGTGTTTACCCCATGTGACCCTACAGGCCCTTCATGTAACTCTGTGGCTGTTGTGTTTAGCCCATGTGACCCTACAGGCCCTTCATGTAACTCTGTGGCTGTTGTGTTTACAGGAGGTCCCTCCATGCCTGGGCAGGCAGGCCCCGCCCAGTTGCCCTTCCCTCATGCACAAAGTAAGTCCTCCACCCCAACTATTGTATTAGGACAACCGCTAATACCTCTGATGTGACCAGATTTACCCTTTTGGTCCCTTAACATTTAGTATTTCCTTAGAGAAATAGCACAATACAAACCTTAGAGACTACGAATTATAAGACGCAATAAAGTTAAATTAACGAGCGTAGATAGGCGAAATTATACATATTATTAATGAATATCGTTTCGTTGTTTATTGCGTGCCTTCGCTGGCTACAGCCTTTGTTAAATAGTTCATGAATATATGAAATGTATGATTTGTGAAACTGGATTCTAAAATACCTAGCAGCGCATTTCTTCGCATGTATCGGACCCTGTCGGATACTGAATAGATCTTGTATACTCGTGAGCAATATATGTAAATGTTATTGTATAAGTTGAAGAATTTAAGTGTTATTTATATTCGGTTCTTGCAACGCCTCCCCGATGCTTTTGTGCGCATGAATTAATAATACGTTGCTGTGGGTATTTGTTTTTGCCTTGCTATGATTGATGTTCAATGACGCGGCTCTTTGTACCTCGGAGGCTTGTAACAAGGCGTGGTTGCACGTTGCTTTGCAGTGCCAGGTCAGGCGCCCCCACAACCTATCCCTGCCTACTCCCACAACCAGTGAGCGGACACACTCTTGTTTAGTTGACTTACGAATTTTTACTGAAGGCAAGTAACTGTTTGCCATGTTCTCAGCGAACGAGAGAGGATAGCGAAATTTCGTCTGGATTATCCTTAGTTTTTTGATCGCTGGCCACGGTCAATGCATGAGTTTTTCGTGGGAAGGGTTTTCTTGCGCGAAAGGAAGAATAAACATAATCTAAATTCATACGTGGATCCCGATTGTGTAGGAAAAGTGTTTTATTTTTGCCATATATTTTTTTTGTTTATTTTACTCTTTACCTATCGCTGGCCAGGTGTGGTAGATTTTCCATTGTTTTGGCTTGCTTGTGCCAGCAAGACTTAAATGCTAACACTGTTCAGGTGCTTTGAATGAAGTAAGAACTTTTTTTTCTTCAAATAATAGACATATGGACTTGACAGTCTATATGAACTTGACAGTATTTGTTTACTGAATAGACTGTCAATCAACAGACTACTTTTCACTGGTAAATACGCACAATAATTGACATCGTACACAAGCGGAGTCTACACAGTGAGACTTATTTATCTATATATTCATAAACATTATATGTTGACATTTTTAAATGCCTTCATTTTTCCATTGATAGGTTTTCTGTGACGTGAAGGGACTTGTGTGGCCCGGCCTGGGCCCCGGCTGTAACCTGCAGTGGCGTTCCATAGCGGCTGATACAGCGGCGATGGGGGTAGTTGCCACGGTGACAGTCTTGAGGCCCGCCTCTGCGCCTTGTGACGATGGGTGGTGTCAATCAGTTGTTGCAACCACTTCCCTCCCCCACCCCCATCACACACACACACATACACACACCTCCGCACAGCTGTCCAGGCTCCGTACAGTGAGCGGTGACGTCACGCGACGACCAAGTGACGACCATGTGACCCCGTGATGACCACGTGACGACCACATGACCCCGCGACTCAGCTCCAGATAGGACGGGGGAAACATAAGGAAGAAAGAAAGAATTGGACGAATACGGAGGGATGGAGGGCAAGGGAAAGAAGTGACGAGTTGGCGAGGAGAAAATACAAGTAGTCCGATTAGGTCTACTGCAGCATTACTACTGCTTCGTGGTACTCCACCCGGCAGGCTGGCTTGACTATTTATTCGTTTTTACGCGCAGGTGCGCGCGCGGGGTGGACATTTTCGTGAAACCCGCGCCGCGCCTCGTTTGAACTATAGATGCCAGTGAGGCGAGAGATTCCCACATTAGTAGGCCGCTGTGATTCGACGAATCGATGTGACGTCGGTGACGGTAATCCGCTCACCGACCGCCCGCGCCCAGGAGCATAATGAGCGCAACACGCGGCAACGTCTGAACAACATGGCGGAGCGCAATGGGCCGGTTTAGGGAAACGGACCCCGCAGTAACGCGCCGCGCCGCGCCGCCCGCCCGCCCGCCCGCCGAGAAGGAAGAAATAAAAAGAAAACCTTCGCTCTTAATTCATCACTTCGACATCTTGGGTGGTAAGATTCCCCCCCCCCCCCCCCCTTTTTTTTTTATTGACAACGTCGTCCTATTACTGTGTGTGGCGCGTGAGCCATTGAGTGAAATCTGCTTATTATTTCAACAGGCATATTCCCAATGCCCCCCACCCCTATGCCCCAGATATGTCGCAGTGGATCGGTCATCTAACGTAACTTCCCTTCAGACTTGCGTTGACTGTTAGCATTCGCCAATGTATCTACCGGGAGTTTCCCTGTTCTCTCGCCCCGCCTTGGTAATTCAGGCAGAGTGTTTTTTCACCGATACTTGAGTTGTTCAAAGTAACTGGAATGTTTGTTACTGTTGAATGGTACAAGTGAAATATTCGACCGACATTTAGTGCGAAATCTGTCCTTATTCTACCAGCTCCTGTCCGTGTTTTTACATAAATATTCTTAGGTTCGGCTTATGTATCACATTAATCGTGCTGCGATCGCTAGCGGCAATGTTTTCTTTTGGAATTCTAAAAATGTCTGCTATTTCACGCTGATTAGGAATCCATAAGACATGAGAATTCTTAACATGCGAATAACTTCATGGTGACATCTACTAAATAGTATCTTTAGTTACATCGATGGTTGGAAGTAATTCAGGAGAAATGGCGTGTGTTTTTTATATATCCCAGTCTGTTTTCACTTTGATTAAACCGAAGTAGATTAAACTGTTACATGGCCGTCAGTCTGCTTAGGAAATCGTTAAAATGAAGTATCGTGTTTCGAACCAGATTTTATCACTTGCGCTGTCTGGAATAGTTTCCAATGACTTGCTGTGGACAGTGAAATCTATGATATATATATGCTCATAAAATCTGTTCGCATCGAGATGTGAAACGGGATGAATGTAACTGGTCCAGTTCATTTTTTAAGTTTTGCCTCGCCAGTCTGTGAGGTGAGCGAAGTGAGGCGAAGATATCAGTTTGACTGACTCTTTGATGAGTGTTAACCCTGGGTGAGACTGTACGACGTATGTATGCCCTGTGAAAAAACTAGTTTTAGATTCGTAATCCCAGGGCTAAAGCCCTCGTTCTTCTATCCGAACGCTCTCTTGAAACTGGTGGAGGGGGGGTCCCGTGTATTCCCGGAAAGCGGGCAGGATCAACCACGTGTCTTCTTTGTGTACCCACGTGACCATGTTGGGGAAGTCTGGCGTCGTGCCAACGGCGACGACGCGGTGTGTACAAGTCTGCGTCTTTATGTGTATGTGTGTGTGTGTGCGCGCGCCAAAAGGCTGATACGATGGGCTGGTTACGATATTGATTTACCTGTGTGAATGATTCTTACCGAGTGAAAGGTTAGTCGCTGCCCAGGAGCTGCGACGTTGGGTTATTCCTGCCCGCGAACGTCGTCGGTGGGGAACACCTCACCGCTGTCGCGGCACCGCTCAGAAAACACGGAAGAGCCTCCCGGAGGCTGTACGCGCTAGTGTACGCATGCGCGGGAATGTATTCGAGTTGGGGGAGGGGGGGTTCGCTGAACCGTCTGACGTGGCCACTACCCCCTTGTGGCTGCGTCTCTGCGCACTCTTTAAACACAAGTAGTCATTTTAAGGTAAATTCTGTTTTATTAAGTCAAGCGCCGCTGTGGTGTGTTGAGGTCCCTCCCCTTGGAATCTCGCGAGACTTTCAGAGAGGTTATTGGAGGAGTCACCACCACGTGAGTCATCTAGGTAATTTTTGTTTGTTTTACCGCGTGGAACAAGTCTGCCTGTCTTTGTCACTGATCTGTAGAACGTATCGCTTGAAGAAACCTACCCTCCAGTGATAACAACTTGATATAGAACTTGGAAAGTGGGGGCTCCTGCGGTAATAAGTGTTCATGTCAATCGTCCTTTGGTTGGCGGGGAAGGGAGTGATACCCTGGCCCCCTCCAAATGACACCATGTAGGGTTAGCACACTCGCTTCCTTTATGTTTTGACAGGCAGACTGGTCCACAAAACGAGTTTTACATACAATGACAAATGAAAACGTATCGTGGAGAAAAAAAAAATCGCCTAACTGTCCATCTTGAGAAAGTGGGTGATACGACAAAATTGGTTCTCGTCACGAAGTAAAGAAAGAAAAGAAAACAGATTGGTTGGCAAAAATAAAATCTCAAGAAAACTAAAAGAAATTGTTCTGTCATTTGTTCACACTGTCGACTGTCGGGCAAGGAGGAGTCCATACAATAATAATTAGGGGCAGAAATATAGAATAGATATTTGACCCATGTTTGTAGACTTTCACGGCGTTTAATAGTTTCCCTTCTCTTTAACGCAAACGAACACTGGAACTTCTCAGACATAAAAGTGTCCGGCTGAAGGCATTTTAGCAACTACGTTTTGTATCTCGGCATAGTAGGGCCTAAATGAACAGTAAAACACGCAGTCTTTTGTTCGCGGAATGTGGAACTCCTCGTCTCCAACAGGACGCTGGTTCGCGTCCCGACACCCGCACATTGGAGAATGTTGCAATGCCCGGGAAGTTCCTGCTTCAATTAGCCTTCAAGTGCTAATCTATTTTCGTATTATCCCAGTTTGTATCAAAGCGGACATGAGACTCATGTATGCTAACACACTCGCTTGTTTCCCCCGGGGACTGGCTCCGCTCTTCTCATCCTTCTCCCATTGATGCGATATGACCCAAATTGTTCAAACGTCCTGAATATACAACCAAAAATCCGTCCTCAACTTCCCACAACCGATTATAGCCAAATTTCATGTCTTCTGACCAGGCTTCCTTGATCAAGTTTCACCTCTTCTGGCAACACACAAAGATATCAAGGCACTTGCAATTGGTATATTTACAATAAATTCTGCAAAAAAGCGCACGAGAACATTTCTCAGAACATCTAATAGCCATACATACAGATAACATGTTACAAAACGACACTATTATCAACGTAATAGAGAAAAAATGCATGTACCTTCTAATAAAGGATTTTTGTCTTTGGTTGAACATTGTTATAAGTCTATATTACGGTATAAAATGCTGAGGAAGCAGAATTTTCAATCGCGAAGGATTGTTTTATCGAATGAAAACATGGATTCGCTGAAGCTACGTAAAGCAATGATAATGCATATCGCAAGTTTCGCCAGTTTGTGACAATACGAGGTGTCGATCTGTCCAAACCCGGGGGTTATTTCATACATTGCTGGGTTTGGCAGCCCCCACCCCCCATCCCATATCTCCGCTGTGAAGGGGTATCTTCGTGAGCGCCATATTGACCCGCTCTATATGGTAATTTATGCAGGCCCGCTTGGTTTATTAAGTTTCCCGCCAAAACCGCCCTACGGACGCACATGGTCGTTTAACTCTAGGATATGACACCGGAACTTTCCATGCAGCAGTCGTCCTCTGCAACTTTATACTGTTGGTTTACATGTGAAATATAACTTCTGTGGGGTAACTAACTGCGGTGAATATTTTGTATAGTTTTAAAAGGGTAGCCCTATCAGGTTTGCGAAAATATTAGTTCCATTTGGGCATCTTTTTTTACGAAATTCGCTCTATGTACCTTTGAAAAATCTTAAGAAATGTCTGCTCAGGCATGACTGGGCCACTTTACATTTACTTAGATGTGTTCAGGCTCAGCCGGTATAATATTAGCCAACGCATCGATCAGTGTTAGTAAGCCAGCCAGCTTGGTAATTTGTGTCAGTCATCCTTCGGCGATCGCGCACTATTTTCCGTCTTTTAGTTGTACAACCGGATTGTACGGATCGTGTCCCTCCTTCTGTATCTTGATTGAGAAATCCGTGACGTCGTATCCTTGTGTTGTTCGACTCAACGAGATGATGTCAACATTCGGCCCCAGAAACTGGTGCAGAGAAGACTCGGTTACTCCGCCACTCGATTCCACCAAGACTTTCGGGTGGAGTTCTTTGATCTTTTGAGCTGCAGAGTGAAGCGCCTGAAAACAGTTCTGATATTTTAATTTCTGAAAAACGTACGGACAGAATATTAGTAGCATTAGACCATCCCGGGCCGGCCTATAACATTAATACCGAAACACCCGATGCATTATTTTTACATTATAATAAATATAAAAGAACAAAGTGTTAGATGTGGCGTTATATGTAGACGAACGGTAAATATGAAACATACTAAATATGCAAATTGTACGGATCGTGCTTTTCTGTTGGCGGTCTGTTAGTTAAACATAATATTAGCAGTAGCTAATAGCAATAGCAGTCGTGTTATATATATAGACCTTTGGTTCAAAGTTGTCCAGCATGACAACGTCGGAACCAGCCGTCGCCGCCTGCAGGGCGTCTTCCACACTGCGACACTCCACTTCAATCTTGGTGGAGAATCCGCCGACTCGCTTCGCGTCCTTGACCGCCTTCAAGTGGCAATAGAGATCCCAGCAAAGTAATCAAAATGGTGTACACAAATCTTGTCCGGCAACGACGTACGGCTCTTGTCGGGATTCTCCCAAAGATTCTCCATTAGTTATATATTCGGGAGAAAGCTAGGCCACACTATTTACAAAGACCGCTAGGCTACTAAATGACTTAGGCGGCATGCTTTTTTCAACAAATAATTATGAATTATTTAGCTATCAAGTAAGCTATTAATTAATTAAATCAAACTACAGCTGATTGAATAGGCATATATATATATAGGCTACCTACCTTCGTAATGTTCCCGGCGGTCCATATGTGGTTGTCCTTCAGCATTATCATCGACGACAGGTCATACCTGTGAGTAGATACCCCACCCACCATCAGTGAGTACTTCTCAACCATTCTGAAGCCCGGTGTCGTCTTCCTAGTCCCTGCGATTTCGCCATGCCACCTCCCATCTCTGGCTACGGCGGACAATTTGTGGGCGTATGTGGCAATGCCGCTACTTCTCGTGATACAGTTTAAGGCGACTCGCTCGCCGAGCAATATGTTGCGCACCTTACCCCTGATGTACGCTACTTTACACACGGGCTTCAACAAATCCCCTTCCTTCCGTAACCAATCCACTGTGCAGTCGAGTTCCTTAAAAATGGCATCGACAAACGGCACGCCGGCCAGAACGCCTTCGCTTTTACATAGCAGCACCGCGGATTCCTGACGCTCTCCCACCACGAAGCCCCCATAGTCAAAGCTCGGGGTATCCTCCAGAAGCCACGACCTGGCCGCCTCTTGGAGCCGCACGGGATGCAGGACGTGAGCCAGGTTCGGGTCATGTGCAGACTGTGCTTGTCCAGCGTGTGCAGCAAACGAGTGCGGATTCGACATCTTTGCATCGACAGCAAATTGAAGCGTGGGATTGCCAACAAGACGATGCTCTATATCGTATTCACCACTAGCTGTTCAGCCGTTATATGTTATGACACGCTCACCAGGCCCGCACATAGAATGACATATCCAGCTGTGCAGCTTGTGCGAACCAGCGATGTCGATAAGGGAATAGCAATAATGACGTCATCAAAACGGAGGAATCCCCTAATGTACGGAAGCCTGTAGGAACCATATAAAATTTCAAATTATGCATTAGCTATCGAATTTCCCTAATAGACTACTCATAATATACTTACCTTTACTGAATGTCTATTATTTGTAGGTTTTTTTTCCAAGTCGGTGCAAACGCCTTTTTATATCCTTATATAATAGATTTACCCTAAAAAGAATCCTTCAACCCAGGTGAAACGTAAACCATAAAGCTCCAACATGCTGATAATAAAAAGAACGCAGACTGTCACCTACTCTTAGTTTTTCTCAAAAAAACACTGACCACAATTATCTGTGAGTATGGCCTAACAAAATTTGTGGGTTGGCACTCCAAAAAAACAACGGCCTCGAGGGGATAATGGCTGACTTCTGGGTGGGACTGTCTACCGATGGAACCACTGTAACGGCCAAATAACCAGTGTGCATTTTAACAACATGTGTATAGTGTCGCCTCGTGCCAACCTTACTGTCGCACATAAGACTCCGTAGCTCCGTTCCCTCTCAACTAGCTGGGTCCCAGTAGTAGACCAATGCCGATCTCCCGAGAGAGGGCGCTCCGATAAGTCGTCATTGTTGGGATTTTCCTTTCCCACAAAGCCTAAAAAATCGAGCTCAACAACAAAACGTTAGTATAACAACTGATGATACTATGTGTGTAAATATTTTCTCACAGTCGGGTGCAGTTAGAAATCTAGTTTTATTATGAGACTTTGATAACGTTGATCTCATAAAATGTGATCTGTTATCTAAAGAGCGAGGAATATTGCTTATTGAGCATAAAATGTGGTCCATCTTCGAGTTTCTATGTTCAGTTCACTGACACTGACACAGTGACAGTGGTTAGAGCCCACAAAATGTATTATCGTAGTAAATGGTAGGCGTTACTATGTGTGCTATGCTAAAATCACAGGCACAGTAAATCAGTGGAGGGGAGTGGGTCACGCAGGCCCATGACTCCCAGTTCCAACAGCTAGGTCACAGTCCCATTGGGTCAATTACTGATTTATAAGTGAATTCCTCAAGTAGGGGGCATATACAAAACACACAAGTTGTGTGTATTGTATATGCAGTGGGGGCCTCCAACCCCCACTCCCCCTTCCTAGCCTGAAAACAAGATGTTAACTTCGTAAGACAGTCATCCCATCGTCAACTGTCTTATGAAACTAACGTCTTATCTTCAGGTGACCCCCCCACCCCCACTCCCTTCTCCATGCTGATTTATTATCCCTGTAGGTAAAATTATAGTTTACTCCAATTAGGAAGAACAGCCCAAACTGTTTATCACATATTATAATCTGCTGATAATGTGAACTTAATGGGTAGCCTAGTATGTAAGTTCAGTCTTGGTACTTGCTCTTCTGATTACACTTACAGGTCGACAAAGTCTCTCAGGAAGCCAAAATGTTACTGAAAACATTTAAATCTGAGCCTTTTGTCATCAAATTATCTTTTTACCTGTGTTTTGCATGCCAACTGCATACATGGATTTAGCTTTGACATCAAAACCCATACACCAAGGGTGCATGGGTTTTGATGTCAAAGCTAACATGGATTATGTGCCTGAGCCAGTGAAGATATCTATATGGTTCATGCATACATGGCAGAATGTTTTATACATCAGCCATTTTTATTTAATCCACTTAATTATAATAGATTAGTAATTAATAGATCAGGTTTTCAATAGTTTTATTTTGTTATTGTTGAATACAGGTCATAGTTTATGATTATTCTCTGAAGTGGTAAATGTTTATATACTTTTTTAGGTTTAAGATCTTGAGGTATTTATGGATTCAAATAAATGTTGATCTTACCACTCTTGATAGCCCAAGCTAGAACTCAATGTCCTATATATATAGTAAACCAACTGCTTAGGGGTTTGTCAGGATTACATTCTTTCCTAGAGATTTCTGATTTATATCAATTTTGTAATGCGATTTTCTTCTATTCACAAATAGCAAATTACAAAAAAGAGTCCTTTCATTGTGCCCTTTATAGTGGATACTATATATATTAGTATTGATGCAATAAGTATGTGAAAATTTATTTTCAGTGTGTTTGCAGAAGATTGATTGGAAAGGCAGACAATGCATTGGTTCCTATCAGAAAAAGACAACTAATACCATCAAAACTGGTGGAAATACTCTGTGATATATATGACTTGGTTATGTTGGCTTGCTTAGTCAGCATATCTATCACCAGATGTCTGTGTCACTGGTAGTTTTTCGCCTTGAAGTGGCGGATGATTGTGGTTATATCAATCTCTGTTATAACGGTAAGTTGCTGTATGTTTTTTACCAGCTACTTGTAACATTGTCGTTACCATGTCTTGTTTGCAGTCATTTCTTGATAATAATATATTGTAACTGACAGTTCAAATTTTTTGCATTGTAACCAATTAATAACCAAACGTTTTCCTCTATATATGGAAATCACCTACAAATCATATCACATGATATGCATTACATGTATATATTTTCAAAAGAAAATTATGTAAGTTAAACGGACATAATATGTTGATTTTTCTTGAGGGTTAATTTTATTTATTTTTTTAATTTAAGCACCCCAGTTCGAATGTATCAGTGACAAGAAAGTATCATATGCTGAGGCTGCTAGTCGACCTGGGACCCACAAGCTGTTGGATAAAGAACATACCAGGAAACATAAAGGGCGGAGAGAGTTTCTACCTATTGCCATTGAAACCTACTTGACCGCAGGTACTGCTGGTCTTATTTAATGGTATTCAGGTTATATATATATATATATACGGTATATCGTGAACAATCATCCTACTGGATCAAGGGCTCATTAAGGGCCACAACAGTCTCGTCATAGTTAATCTCCATGTAAAGGTAATATTGCACGGATTCGTTTCCGCTTGTCCATAATTTTTGTGGGCAGCAACCAGGCAAAGCTTGAACAAAGACGCGGTCCCCTTTCAGAGGTTGTGTGACTTTAGATATGTATTTTGCTTAGATATATCTCTATATTTTCTATGTTAGCGACCACCATGGCTGAGGCGCCACTTGCGGCCAGCCGCACCGATGCCGATGACGGACACGTGACATTGACGGAGCAGTCTCGCTCAGACTCTCAGCGCGAGTCCGACGGCGTCTCCGAGCGCAACGTAAATAGCCATTCAACCAAACTCGGCGATGACGTCATTGCACAGGATAAACGTGACGTCACGGGGAAGACGCCGGCGGCCGGTGTCATCAAACAGAAGAGTAAAAGTAAAAGTCGATCTCCGACGCCACTGATGTTGCTATCCACCGGAAGCTTGGAGTGCGTGGAGGAAGACGCGGGACACACGGGCTCAAGGCCGGGAAGCGCAAAGACAAAGGGCGGCAAGGTCGCTATGACGTCATCACTGACGTCACCAATTCTGTTCTTTTCCGGTAACCCTGCGGTAGAGACGACTGAAGGGATTATTCACTTATACAAGGATCAGTAAGTATGATGCTCATACTGCATTGTTGTGCGAAGTTATTATGGGTAAACCGCTGTAACATGCAGAATAACTGATTCGTTCAGTGAAATAGCCACCATTTTGTGAAAGGTTATTGAGAGGGATTCATCATTGTAGACTAACGGGATTTTTTTTCAGAGAAAGGCAATAATTCTGTATTTTGCACGAGGATACGCCAAAAGTTGCAGTACCCGCCATTTGGTAAACTGAAGTACACACGAATGGGACTTGAAGCTGCAGATAAAGTTATGTCACTATAATTTATTGTTGATGCCTACTGACCATGCACCTTTTGGAGCGTAAACATCAAATCAACTTTGTTATCACATCACATTGTTATACCCCCAGGGTAAAATCTTCGTTTTGATACCTGTATACGTTTAATTTAGTGCTCATGTTTTGGAAATCAGTCGTAACACGCAGATGAGCTGACACGCACGTTTAGGAGAACTGCCCATTCTATTTTGTGAAACATAAAGATAAGTAAAGCACCTTCAACCTATGTGGCATGTAATCTAGGAGCGCGAAAATAGCTCCATTAAATGACGTTTCAGTTACACTTGACAACGGTGACTTTGGAGTAACGTTCTGACCCTATTGCTGCAACGGAAATCTTTTTGTTTGGTTTGAGAAAAATATTATAACCCAAAAGGTCAATAGGAAGAGACAAGGGTTGAGCGGAGCCATGTCCCTGGGGGGGTAGGGGCGGCCGGGGGTAGGCTTCTACTATCTTGGAAGAAGAACGTGGGGTCATTATCCTGCCCACGGGGGTCACCCCTTGGCCTAGTGGGTGGCTGTGTTTGTGTGCTCTGCTAGGCCAGCCCAAGCGGCCGGTGCCTGATTTGAATCCCACCTGTGCAGATGTCTATGTTAGTGCAGGTTAAAGATCCCAGGTTTTATTCCGCATATAGTAGTGGTTAAGTACCTGAGACTTGGCTCCTCTCTACCTTGACCCTTCCCATTTTCGCGATATGACCTTCAGAGGTTAAAGCGTGTGCCTTAAGGGCAAATCAGTATCCTTCACACCTTTCGGTCTGTATAGATAACCATTGTGGAGCCACTAATCACATGTCTACCACTCGCTACGTTCGGAGTGTTATTAATTCGACTGATGTTGGTCCGGCAGTCAGATGACGTCACTGACGGAGGACGTATCTCGTAGTGAGATGATCTGTATGGTGGGCGTCCCCGCCGGCCTAACGTCACATGACCTCCTCAACTTCGCCGCCCCAGTCGCGTGAGTACCATGTCATTATGGTGACGTCACGCTGTCTCCTTCTCGTCATGTGTGACATTGTAGATATACTATATTAATTACGTCATACGTCCTTTCGAAGATGTATTGATATTAAATTAATTCTAATTCGGGAACGTTTTTGTCTATATCGTAGGGATCCAATTTGAAAAGTAGTTGAATCATTTTGAAGTTGATTTAACGTGAATTGAACCATTTTGAAACAGATTTAACGTTGATTGAACCATTTTGAAACTGATTTAACGTTGATTGAACCATTTTGACACTGATTTAACGTTAATTGAACCACTTTGAAACTGATTTAACGTTAATTGAATCATTTTGAAACTGATTTAACGTTAATTGAACCATTTTGAAACTGATTTAACGTTGATTGAACCATTTTGACACTGATTTAACGTTAATTGAACCACTTTGAAACTGATTTAACGTTAATTAAACCATTTTGAAACTGATTTAACGTTAATTGAACCATTTTCAAACTGATTTAACGTGAATTGAACCATTTTGAACATGATTTAAACTTAAGTTAATCATTTTGTTCAAAGATCTACCTTCAGTATGTACATATACACCACCACCTTCGTATTCTTATAATATACTAAAGTATATATCACGATTGAAAATCCGAAAATGATTCCTCCGTCGATGTACGTTCGTTCGTTTACGGTGTAAATGATATCAACATATGTGTTACATTTTTAACACAAGATTATATGCTAATAATACGCTTTTCTTATGCAGAAGTGCATATATATTATACGGCACTATTCCCTTGTGAATTTCAGACCCTGGGTTGAGCATATCAAAATCATCAGAGATGGAACACCCAACCAGTACATGGTCCTGCTGAAGTTCCGATCACAGGTCAGAAAGATGACGATTGCTTCAACTATACATACGGGGCTGCCTCGATAGCTTAGTGGGTTAGAGCGCTGGCATTCAATGATCTGGCCAACTGAGAGGCACGTGGATCGGTGCTTCGAGCCCCGCTGTGGCCATGTCTGTGTGGACCCAGGATAATAAATCCCACGTCTTTCTTTGCATATAGTAGGGGGTTACCCCCGGGGACATGGCTTCCTTCTCCCATTGATGCGATATGACCAAAAGTGCTTAAAGCGTCCTGCATATACAAGCATCAACTATACTTACCATGCATGAAGCATATATGGTGTTGGCATGTATAATATGATATCATTGATATACCGATATAATATGTAATAATATATAATAATACATGTATATAATTAGGCGAATCGCATTTGTCTGTAAACCTAAAGCTGTGCAATATTTTTCGTGAAATCGTCGCTGTATGTTTTAAACGGCTGCATTTTCAGAAATATGCCGACGACTTTTACAAGCACTACAACAACGAAGCCTTCAACTCGCTGGAGTCGGATATATGTCACTTGGTCTATGTGGCGAAGGTTGAAACAGTGAAATCGTCTGAGGTAGGTCACCATGATATGGCGCTCGGCTGCCTATTCTGCTTACCAGCAAACACATAACGTTTTTGGAACGTTTCTAAAACGGTTATAACGTAATTAGAACCATTTTAAATTGTTAAAAGAACATTACGTCAATTGACGTTTTTGAACGTAGGATATGTGCAGTAGCAAAGTGTGGTTTAAATGTCCATTTATTTGACTTTGCGAGAGGATGATATTCCGGCCCGTTCTGGCGTACTTGGGATTTCCATAGCACCAGGCTTTTCCGGTGTACCAGGGCGTACCGTGGCGTTCCGGTGTACTAGGGCGTTTTGGCTTACCAGTGCGTCCCGGTGTACCAGGGCGTTTTGGCGCACCAGTGCGTTCCGGCGTACCAGTGTGTTCCGGTGTACCAGTGCGTTTTAGAGTACCATTAGGGCCCCAGAGGGGCTTTTTCGACACGGCGACACGGCGACTTTTAAAATCGACAACGCGACATTGGGGTTGTCTTAGAATCGACATGCGACATAAGACTTAGCGACACGGCGACATGGAACTTTTCTTAAAATCGACACGCGACATGGACCTTTTCTTAAAATCGACACGCGACATGGACCTTTTCTTAAAATCGACACGCGACATGGCCACCCCCCCTCAGGGGCCCTACCATTGGGCTCCAGTGTACTAGGGCGTTTTGGCGTACCAGTGCGTTCCGGTGTACCAGGGCGTTTTGGCGTACCAGTGCGTTCCGGCGTACCAGTGTGCTCCGGTGTACCAGTGCGTTTTGGAGTACCATTGGGCTCCGGTCTACTAGGGCGTGTTGGCGTACCAGTGCGTTCCGGTGTACCAGTGCGTTTTGGTGTACCATGGCGTTCCGGCGTACCAGGGCGTTCCGGTGTGCCGGGCGTTTTGGTGTACCATGGCGTTCCGGTGTGCCGGGCGTTTTGGCGTACCAGTGCGTTCCGGTGTGCCGGGCGTTTTGGTGTACCATGGCGTTCCGGCGTGCCAGGGCGCTCCGGCGTACCAGGGCGTTTTGGCGTACCATGGCGTTCCTGCATACCAGTGCGTTCCGGTGTATCAGTGCGTTCTGGTGTACCAGGGGGTTTTGGAGTACCATTGGGTTCCGGTGTACTTGGGCGTTCCGGCGTACCAGTGCGTTCCTGTGTGCCATGGCGTTCAGGTGTAAAAGGATGTTCCGGCGTACCAGGGCGTTTGGCGTAATATGGCGTGTTGGCATACCACTGCGTTCTGGTGTAACAGGGCATTCTGGACGTACCATAGCGTTCCGGCGCACGCGGGTGGGCTGTCGTACCATAGTGTTCCGGCGCACGAGGGTGGCCTGTCGTACCATTGCGTCCCGGCGCACGAGGGTGGCCTGTCGTACCATAGCGTCCCGGTGCACGAGGGTGGCCTGTCGTACCAGGCCGTTCCAGATTACGGAGGTATTCCTTTTCTTGTTACTTGAAGGTACATGTGGCATGTTGTTTCAGGGAGCGGCGCTGCCCATAGCAGGTTTAACGGAGCTGCCAGTCTGCCCTGTTTGTCTCGAGAGAATGGTACGTAAAGGACACGCTGACAAATTCCTACAACTAAACTTTCGACGCCGCAAGTTCTATGGCTAAAATATCTCCTTAAAAATTGTTCCTCTACAATATTAGACTATCTAATGGTTTATAATAACAGATAGTAGTACTATGTGTTGCATTGTTAGTACTGTGGCGTATTTCACGTACATACGTGGGGCTTAGTCAGCTATAATCGTCCATCATGTACATGCTAACTTTAGCCGTCTAAGCCCGTAGTCGACTGGCCGGGCCGGGTCGATAGCTCAGTGGGCGAGAGCGCTCGCTTTGAGTGCTCTGGCCACCTGAGAGCCTAACGGCACATGGATCGTGGTTCGCGCCCCGCTGTGGCCATGTCTGTGTGGTCCCAGGATAAATATCCCATGTCCTTTCCTTCCTTCTCCCGTGGACGCGATATGACCAAAAGTGGTTAAAGCGTCGTGAATATACAACCAATCAACCAACTCGTAGTCGGCCAGACTGCGTTCGAGATATCCGCCACTGATGAACTGTTATTTCCATTGCAGGACGAGTCCGTTGATGGGATTTTAACAATTCTCTGCAATCATTCGTTTCATGGATCGTGTTTATCACAATGGGGCGACACAAGGTATGTCTCAGCCGCGAGAGCTGTAGCGATTAGCTCACTAGACCGCAGATCAATGGTCATGGGTTCTTCATCCGGACCTAGGCACCTAATCTGGAGCATATTTGATCCAATCATTCACCATACATTGTTCCCGGGATGTTTTTTGACCCAATCCCAATCTTGACCCAATTGAGGCCTTGTGTGCACAAACGCGGTATAAAGCATCAATTGCCTGGCACGAACAGTCTACCTATGGAACTCAGTCAAGTTTGCCCTGATAGACTAGCATATATATATTTATATTTTCTCTGGTATCTACATGTGGTATACAGTCATGAAAACTTATTTTGCATGACATATGTAACTGACAAAGTCTTTCTCGACAGCTGTCCAGTTTGCCGTTACGTCCAAACGCCAGAAGCTATCGCTGACAACAAATGCTTTCTCTGCGAGGCCATCGAGGTATGTATGCACCATTTTATGGATGAAATTAAAGGGTTAGATAACTAAAGAATACATCAAGCCCTTGTTTATGGTGATGATATTTTGTTTGCACTATTTTATTCCTTGAAAACTGGGCGTTTTATATAGATGAAATATAAAGGTTAGATCACCAAAGATTATCTCAAACGCTTGGTTATGGCTGTGATATCTTGTTTGTGCCACTTTTTTGTTTTTAGAAATTGGATATTTTAGAAATCTAGGCGTAATGTTATATTTTCTTGTTGAAAAGGCAGCAGGTGGGAGACTTGACTGTATAAAACCGCTTAAGGGGTTTCGGTATGAATCGCGTGCGGGATGTAGCATACTCAACTGAATCATGTTTGAAGGTCTTTGACTGTCAAATCTGCCTTCCCCGTACGTCTCAACGTTGTGTGTTGCAGAACCTCTGGATCTGTTTAATTTGCGGAAATGTTGGATGCGGTCGCTATGTCGGGGGACATGCCTACAGGTTAGTCCAATGTTGGATGTTGTCGACATGCCGTGGGGATGTGTCTACGGATTGGTATATTACGCAATGCCCTTTTTCTTTAAACTGTAGATATGTTGCTCTTATCCTAAAAATGTATGGCGCATCTCTTGGGACAACGGTATTGGTGTAAAAGATTGCTACGAACAAAGAGTGTAAAGTAACCATCCTTATTTGACCTAACTTTATCAGAAAGGTTTAGGAAAACAGTGGGTGGCATCACATCAATTAGGAATTGAAATGTCTTTTTTTTATCTTCATGTAATTTAGAAGGTTGTTTAGCTTTAGTCGACCTGGTAAAAATGATGATTAAATTTAACGTCTGGAACGCCCTTATCCTTGAATTGCTTTTAATGCCATTTTACCGCATGCAGCGTAAACAGGGCCTGAAAGTTGGTACCAATATTAAAACACAACGGCGGTGATCTTTATTTGTTGAGGAATTCGCTGCGCCATCTCTATTTCACCCGGTTATTTTGAAATTATATTTTCCTTTTCATGTCTAAACTTTGCACTCATCTGCAGGAGATTTTTACATACTATTTATTACGTGACAAATAGTCCGTGTAGAACATATTAATCATGGATTTGCACAGTCATAACATTATCTCTTGGGCAATGAATAATTACAAGCGCGTTCTGTATGTAAACCCAACATCGAGGAGTGAGAGATTTCTTCGGTATCTTTACAATAGCCGTGTAATTCATCCTGCTCGTCAAGTGACACAGTCCTGAATCATGCTAATTCTCTGAAATAAGAAAGTACGCAGAAATTTCAGAAATTTGTATAATCCACACCAAAATAGTCGATTAAATTTAAAATGAAGCAGTTCAGCTTTATTAATCTTATTACAGTCGATTAGCTTGTTGGCCTGTTTTGTTTGGCTGTTTGTTGGCCCAATTTAACCTTCTTTAGCTACAATTGTGGCCTAGACACCCAACATTTTGTTTTCTAACAATTATAAAGTGACCTATACGTTCCTCTTTATGTGAGGAATAACTTTTGTATTCGCCGCAATCAATTTGTATGTTGTATTTAGACTTTGTATTTTGGTTATATTCGTGTTTGGCGCACCCGGGACAAGAGATCGCAGACAAGAGACGCTGACAGAGCTGTCTCATCATTGTCCTTCCCTTCTCCGCCCCGCCTCTTCAAGGCCTCCAGTAGTATCCTTTGCTGCAGGCGGACGTGCGGTAATTGGCCAACCAAGTCTCTGGCCCTCATCTGTTTGAGTTCCGCGAGAGCCATCAGATCCCTGACCGAGAAGTCCTCGTCGGAGCGTACTTGGAGTGGCGTCAGTGGCACATCCCGGGGTCTGCCCATCACCATGGCAACGTCTGTCATGACGTCATCCCCACCAGGGGGCGCTATAGTCTGTTGGCGACAGAAGGCGACGCGTTGGGACGCCTGTAGCCAGCGTCTGCACTTCTCGCTGCTGTCTCGCACGGCTTCGTTCTCTGACGACAACTTTCGGTCAAACTGCGGGTCACCAAAACCTGCCGCCAATTCGTTGGAAAGCCAACCCTTGACCCCATCTAGAGGCCCATTGTCGGCTTGTTGGTAGAGCTCGTTAGGAATCTCAAAATAGGCGTAGCTCAGATCTCCGATGATACTCTCGGGCTTCATGGGAGACCCGTCAAAGGCCACGGGCACAAGGAGATATTCCGCCAGATGTGCCTCCTGTCGAGCGATGAAGTTTCGGACGATCTCGGCCCAGTGGCCTTCCCCCTGATACCGCGGGAGGCGAGAGTTGCACGCCGCTGAGGCGGGCTCCCTGCCACAGTCGACTTGAGCCCCATTTGCATCAGGGACCCAGCTCGGAACAACGCTTACGGAGGCCTCTGTTAGTTGATAACGGCAATCAGTCCCAGGAATTTCCAAAACGCAAAAGCTGGTTCCCTTCGTCAGAGGTGGGTCAGCTGCCCAACGGCCATCACTGGCAGTCCCCACTATGGAGGAATAGGCTTCACGCCGGTGTGAAGTGTCTGATGATCCTAACTTCAAGGATTTGCTGTTGCTTGTGATCACGGCCAGCTCGCGATTGTCTGTCGGCTTCGAAGACACACAGATGGAGGGTGTCGAATCGTCAGCCATTCCAATGCAGCTACTATTGGTAAAGCCGCTACCGGTCTTTATCGCTTGTAGTTCTGTTTCTGACTTCTTGATGTTCAGTTCGTTTTTGCAAATTTTCTTTATCTCATGACGATGTCGTGTCAAGAAATTATGATTCAAGTCGAAAGCTTGTCGCTTAACCTTCACTTTTGAATCATGATGGCCCACTTCATGCTTACTGGTACTGGTCGACGTCTGGGTTACATCCCAGCTCTGAAACCTCCTATCTTTTGTGTTACTCTTACTGCCAACCATTGGCTTGCCACTGTGGAGCTTTCTCTTATTCTTTAGTACTTGCCCAAGCTCGGTTTTACGATTTCGGAACTTTGTTTCAGTCACTTTCATTCCTTTCTCATCTTCTTTTTTGATTTCTTGTCCAGCAGCTTGTAAGCTTTGCTTAAAATTGAACTTCTTGCTGTCTGGTTTGCTGTCAACACCCGGTTTTTGATACTGCTGTATATTGTCATCACTGACTATGGTTTGGACTGGAGAGGCCATTCCATTATTATATATACCACAGCATCTCCTCATGTTATGAATCCGACCAATGGATATTTTATCACTGCGAGACGTTGTAAAACGTTTTGTTTCAACGAAAATAGCGCTGTTATCTTCCTTTATTACTCTTGGAGACAGCTTCTTTTTCTGACATCGGCTACCGCTGTCTTCGGTAACTGGTCCGGCGTCTTTTCTACACCTGTTTCTTTCTGATCTGTTCATTTCATGATTTCTCTCTTTCTTGCTTTGAATTTTCGCATCGCTCGTATTCTCCGCTTCGTTACTTAGAGGGGTACCATCTACCATTTCCGTCCTTGATCCTGCTTTCTGGTCACTGTGATACTTGTTGCGTAGTGTAACATTTCTGATGCTATGACAGTACTCTACATCAGTGTCCTTCTCTCGCTCGCCGGTCTGGTTATTATTCTCAATACTCGCTCCAGTATCTGGTGTTCCGTACGTCGATCCGCGTGTTATGCCATGTCTGACAGCGTATGGATATTTTTCTGTGGAGGTTGTCCTATAGGTGCGTTTTGCCTCTACGTTTACGGTCTTCTTCGTGGGACCTGCTCGTGATATCCCTGTGTGCTCCTTGGAAGAGTCGACGGTTCTAGCATCGATCAGTGCCTTATCACGCCTCCGGGATTTCTTCTCATTGGTGTCGCCCAGCTGTCTGGCCCTAGATCTATTGTCCGGTGTCGTCAGCCATTCCCCAGGTCCATTACCACGTGTCATCCGCTCTTCCCCAGGTCCATTACCACGTGTCATCCGCCATTCCCCATGTCCATTACCACGTGTCATCCGCTCTTCCCCAGGTCCATTACCACGTGTCATCCGCTCTTCCCCAGGTCCATTACCACGTGTCATCCGCTCTTCCCCAGGTCCATTACCACGTGTCAGCCGCTCTTCCCCAGGTTCATTACCACGTGTCATCCGCTCTTCCCCAGGTCCATTACCACGTGTCATCCGCTCTTCCCCAGGTCCATTGCCACCTGTCATCCGCTCTTCCCCAGGTCCATTACCACGTGTCATCCGCTCTTCCCCACGTCCATTACCACGTGTCATCCGCTCTTCCCCAGGTCCATTACCACGTGTCATCCGCTCTTCCCCAGGTCCATTACCACGTGTCAGCCGCTCTTCCCCAGGTCCATTACCACGTGTCAGCCGCTCTTCCCCAGGTTCATTACCACGTGTCATCCGCTCTTCCCCAGGTCCATTACCACGTGTCATCCGCTCTTCCCCAGGTCCATTGCCACCTGTCATCCGCTCTTCCCCAGGTCCATTACCACGTGTCATCCGCTCTTCCCCACGTCCATTACCACGTGTCATCCGCTCTTCCCCAGGTCCATTACCACGTGTCATCCGCTCTTCCCCAGGTCCATTACCACGTGTCATCCGCCATTCCCCAGGTCCATTACCACGTGTCATCCGCTCTTCCCCAGGTCCATTACCACGTGTCATCCGCTCTTCCCCAGGTCCATTACCACGTGTCATCAGCTCTTCCCCAGGTCCATTACCACGTGTCATCCGCTCTTCCCCAGGTCCATTACCACGTGTCATCCGCCATTCCCCAGGTCCATTACCACGTGTCTCGTTATCACGGGGGCTCAGGTTCCTCTTTTTCTTGCCCCTTTTCCTGGTCTTCCTGACTGCTGCCTGTCCCTTCCCCTTACTGGCGACCCCCTCCTTCTCCTTAGCTTCAGACGTGTTACTCCCACTCATGGGACCGTCTTCATTGACTGGTATCGTTTGTTTGCTCAGCTGAGAGACATTTCCTCCTTCGTTATCCCCACCAGAAGAGACGTCGCTGGGCTTACTGTGGCCCGTGTCACCAGGGATGTGATAACGGCCGGCGCGCTGAGACTTGCCCGGAGCGGCCGGCTTGGGTTGGGAAGGAGGTCGGGGATTGGTGATCCCGGTGCCATAAGGTCCGGTGGCGGACCGAAGGCGGGACGGGACGAATCCGGGTGAATCCGTGTTAGTTGCGATCTTAATGACGCGACTGTCACACAGGACAGACTGGCCGGGTTCAGGGCTCGTCTGGGCCTTAAGGTCACTAGGAAAGCCGTGAATTCCATTGGGACCCAGAGGCAATCGTTTGAACAAATCTGGGCCGCTCGGGCTATAATCTATATCGTCAGCTCCACCTGCGTCAACCGTGCTGATTATCTCGCTGTGGAGAGAACCGTCCCATCCGTTTGCGTTGTTGTTATTACAAGATTCCCCTTCTTTCGGGTTGCTCGATTTTCCGCTAAAACCATGATCATCTGTTGTCACACCGTTTTCATCGTGTGTATGTGTGTCGATTATTAATTCCGTTTTAAAATTGTTGATATCGCGTGGCTGTCCATTTGTCAAACGGTTGTTATGACACTGGTGGCGTTTACGCAGTGAGATAGATTTAACCACCAGCAAATCTCGGCAACCGGTCTTTTCTATCTCAGGCGAGGATGGCGGCCCTCGGTAGCACGACCTTGAACGAAGAGGGGATGCTTCAATATGTGACTGTCTATCTATGAGATGGAGATAACATAGGTTTCTACATAACATGGGTTTCTACTTAACATGGGTTTCTGGATAACATGGGTTTCTACATAACGTGGGTTTCTAGATAACATGGGTTTTTACATAACATGGGTTTCTACTTAACATGGGTTTCTACATAACGTGGGTTTCTAGATAACATGGGGGGATCTACATAACGTGGGTTTCTAGATAACATGGGTTTTTACATAACATGGGTTTCTACTTAACATGGGTTTCAACATAACGTGGGTTTCTAGATAACATGGGTTTTTACATAACATGGGTTTCTAAATAATATTTGTTTCTACATAACATTCTCTCAGTATGTCTTATAAACCTACACAATTTCATGTCCATCGTGGCTCAACACAATCAATTATGGCCTTTTGTTATGACATTTTCTTGTTATGGATACACGATTCCACTTGGTTCAATCAGCAGAAACATTTGTTGATAAATACTCGGATAACCACCCACCCCCCAATTATCCGGAAGGAAGTCACCAAAGCAGCCCAAATAAAGCCACAGGAAGGAGAAGATATTCCTTATGAGACAATCAGTTGCAAAGGTTTATATTGTGGCAAAGGCCCCCTAGACACCCTGATAGTATGGATGCACGATTTCATACCCATCTTCTAGCTTAACTTGATGATTATAAATATTCGTTGATAAATGCTCGGATCAAGAGATATTCCCCCCAAAATTATCCGAAAGTACCGAATATAGATTTTTTTTAATGATAAGTAGTCATGGAAACCGGCCAACTAAAGCTACAAGTACGGGAAGATGTTCCTCGTAAGACGTCATTTTACTCTTACGACACAGTAAAATTTATTCACGTGAAATGTTAACCAACACATGCATGCTTCATCATAGTTACCATGCTACATTCCATTTTATTATTTGTCTATTACTATTTCATTTTGGTTTGATTTGATGACAAAGTCTCATTGTCATCTATCTCTTCCATTGTGCCCATGTAATACTATATCAACAGTGTTCATGTCATATTTGCATTTGTCTCTTATATACCACATTGTACTTAGTCATTATGACTCTCTAATAGATAATCGAGCATTAGTTCGACATCTCCACATCACTTACCAGTGGGAAACTAGCTTCCCTGGAGAAGCTTGTCGTTCGCACTGAGTGGCTGGTGTCCCCCTGTGTTGGAGGGTAAAGCGGGGCTGGGCCATGATACCATGGCCGGCGATGACCACTCTTGTCGCGGGTCCCAGCAAGGTGCCTGCCATGAGAAGGGGGTGGGTGTTACCGTGGCCGGGCCGCCCACTGGCCCGCCCACTGGCCCGCCCAGGGGTGACAGCCCGTCTATCCCGTGGGACGTAGTGGTCCGTGGAAACCCAGGCAGCCCCCCTCCGAGCGTTCTGGGACGGTGACGGTGGGAATGTACCCCTAGGGTCAGCACTGCGGGGTAAAATACAAGGCGGTTACATCAGAGATTGTATAGTACTTTATATAATCTCTGTGTATATGTCAATTTAGGCATCACACGCACTTGAAACATACAAATAGTTACGCTGATTTAATTGTTTTGTTTTCAAATTTGGGAGTAAATAATTTTGTGCAAAATATCACACTCCCTATAAACTTACGTGGCTCGAAGCGTTGACATCTCTGTCTGTGAATATTCTTCAACGGCAGATGCAAAAATAATATCGACCATCAACTTTGCCAGTGTTTGTGTCGTTACCAATAAGGGCGAAATCGACAAACGTTGCCATGGTTACAAAAACGTCATTATCCTCTTGTCGACTTTATGGCCGCTTATGACCTGTAAAACTAGTCGTTGCAGGACAAAAACGTGACTGGGTCTATATCGTTTGAGAAAAGTCGTTTTCTCGAACGACATCTGAGCGGAAAAACATATAGGGCTCCCGTTTTGGTAATGGTGTTCATGTCATATGTTCCATGTTTTCTTCGTATGTCATGCGTCTTCCTGTCACCAAGGCCAACAATATAATTATGCGACCTTTTACGTTAGCCTGAAAGTTCAGACGGTACAGTCTTGACACTTGTTCTTATGACTGTATAAGGACAAGCACGAAGACTTCTACGGTCAACGTAAATGGGGCGTCTTTAAATTCATGCGCGACAGTGGCCACAACTCATATATTATTTATTACTCTTCTAACCTTTGTTTTGTCTTTAACACAGACACTTCCAGGAGACGAACCACACGTACTCGATGCAGCTGGAGAATAACCGGGTGTGGGACTACGCGGGGGACAACTATGTCCACCGCCTGGTGCAGAACAAGGGCGACGGCAAGCTGGTGGAGGTCAACGAGGGCGAACACCTCGTGCAGGATGAGAAACTCGACTCCATCACCCTGGAGGTATAATATAATTATATAATAAATAAATAAATCTATGATAGTAATAATAATATATCTATAATAATAATATATTTATAACAAAAATATTATAATAAGCTTATTATAAATAAATAGCCTAGATGTATAATAATGCATCTGTAATAATAATAATATATCTATTATAATATATAATATAATAGATTTATATTAATAAATGCTATATGCAAATTATATAATAAATGCTATATACAAATTATATAATAATACTATAATAACAGTATAATAATAATAACATTATTGCACTAAAATGTCTCCGGCTCATGGCACAAAAACATATATACAATCGCGATTTTCTGGTTTGTTTCTTTCTTCCATGCATCAAATTATAGTGTTTCCCTTAATGATCTGGGGTGGGGGGGGAGGGGGAGTAGATCAACGTGAAGGAAGAGAAGCAAAGATGCCAACTCGTGAATGGGAAATGTTACCAAGGTTGCACGATATTTTTGAAAAAGTGAACGTAAAATTAAATTGTGACTGCGAGAAAATAAAAAATGTTCTCAGTCACTTTAATGAAGTTAAGTGGCTCATTCGCGTGATTTCATGATTCGTTCTTTTATGTCGGCGCAAACCATAGTTTTACAGTATAGATTGCGTACTACTTACCACCATCTTAATTACCAAGCAATCACGGCGTAACATGTTGTCTTGTAGTACACGTACCTGCTGACCAGCCAGTTGGAATCTCAACGACATTACTTCGAGGAGAAGATAGAGAGAGTGGAGAAGGAGGCCCTGGCGCAGGTAATGTCGCTCTAATTGACAGATAAACCACTGTCACAATAGGATGGCGTCACTATGTTGTTTTAATTGACAGATAAACCACTGTCACAATAGGACGGCGGCACTATGTTGTTTTAATTGACAGATAAACCACTGTCACAATAGAACGGCGACACTATGTTGTTTTAATTGACAGATAAACCACTGTCACAATAGGACGGCGACACTATGTTGTTTTAATTGACAGATAAACCACTGTCACAATAGGACGGCGGCACTATGTTGTTTTAATTGACAGATAAACCACTGTCACAATAGGACGGCGGCACTATGTTGTTTTAATTGACAGATAAACCACTGCCACAATAGGACGGCGGCACTATGTTGTTTTAATTGACAGATAAATCACTGTCACAATAGGACGGCGGCACTATGTTGTTTTAATTGACAGATAAACCACTGTCACAATAGGACGGCGGCACTATGTTGTTTTAATTGACAGATAAACCACTGTCACAATAGGACGGCGGCACTATGTTGTTTTAATTGACAGATAAACCACTGTCACAATAGGACGGCGACACTATGTTGTTTTAATTGACAGATAAACCACTGTCACAATAAAACGGCGGCACTATGTTGTTTTAATTGACAGATAAACCACTGCCACAATAGGACGGCGGCACTATGTTGTTTTAATTGACAGATAAATCACTGTCACAATAGGACGGCGGCACTATGTTGTTTTAATTGACAGATAAACCACAGTCACAATAGGACGGCGACACTATGTGGTTTTAATTGTCAGATAAACCACTGTCACAATAGGACGGCGGCACTATGTGGTTTTAATTGACAGATAAATCACTGTCACAATAGGACGGCGGCACTATGTTGTTTTAATTGACAGATAAACCACTGTCACAATAGGACGGCGGCACTATGTTGTTTTAATTGACAGATAAATCAGTCACAATAAGACGGCGGCACTATGTTGTTTTAATTGACAGATAAACCACTGTCACAATAGGATGGCGGCACTATGTTGTTTAATTGACAAATACAACTCAGTTTTGACAATAGTATATTCCCGTAAAACACCTTTCATTGTTGTATGCCATAGAGTGCTTCCATAAGAATTAAGAGTAAGCCCCCTTCCCTTCTGTTGCGTCAATATGATATATAGATGTATACTGATGACTGAGTCCCCCTCCCCTAGCTCTCTCCCTCATATCGCATCCATTCAGTGTACACACATGTATACTGAATACTAGGTCCCCCTCCTATACCTCCTCTCCTTTATATCGCGTCCATATGATACACACATGCATACTGAAGACTGAGTCCCCCTCCCCTACCTCTGTCCTTTCTGTCTCCTCAATATGAGACTATATACTAATAACTAAGCGTCCCCCCCCCTACTCTTGGCCAGGTGGAGGAGGTGGAGGCCCGGGCCAAGAAGGCTGTGGAGACTTGCACACGGCTGGAGGTGGAGCTGGCGACCGCCACCAAGGAGCGACAGACGACAGAGAAGAAGTGCGCCTCGGTGAGCTCACGGCTGGTGGCCTTGTTTTATTGGCCCTGGTACCGGCCCTGGTACCGGCCCTGGTACGGGCCCTGGTCCCGGGGCCTGGTCCTGGCCCTGGTAACGACCCTGGTTCCGGACTTGGTACCGGCCCTGGTACCGGCCCTGGTAACGACCCTGGCACCGGCCCTGGTACTGGCCCTGGTGCCGGCCCTGGTACTGGCCCTGGTACCGGCACTGGTACCGGCCCTGGTACCGGCCCTGGAACCGGCCCTGGTACCGGCCCTGGTACCGGCCCTGGTCCCGGGGCCTGGTCCCGGGGCCTGGTCCTGGCCCTGGTAACGACCCTGGTACCGGACTTGGTACCGGCCCTGGTACCGGGGCCTGATCCTGGTGCCGGCCCTGGTACCGGCCCTGGTACCGGCCCTAGTACCGGCCCTGGTACCGGCCCTGGTACCGGCCCTGGTCCTGGGTCCTGGCCCTGGTAACGACCCTGGCACCGGACTTGGTACCGCCCCTGGTACAGGCCCTGGTACCGGCCCTGGTACCGGCCCTGGTACCGGCCCTGGTACCGGCCCTGGTACCCTATGTCCCATAATGGCGATCAAATCCATTTTACCATTTTACTTTTGGCAATTTTACAAAGAAGGGAATTTGAACATAAGATAATGACAGAATAGGTTGGGCGCCGAGCCTCGAGATCGCCATATTCACTGATAAAATTGATCAATGATTGAAAACAATGTCTTAAATTCTTACAGTGTAATTATAAGTGATGGAAATGCAAACTAAAATAATATCGTGTGTGCGTAAATTTACATTTAGGACAAATCTATACGTATGATAAATTGTCAACGTGGTCAATTGTGAAATAGCTAAGTTACGTCCAGTTTACATGTGCTTTGTGATTAAGGTAAGACAAGGATTTAATTTTTGATCAGTTGTCGACGCGGCTGACGAAGTTGACGAGTGAGTTGGGCGAGGAACGGGAGATGAACCGTTGTCTGCGAGACAACCAGGCTCAGTGGCAGGAGAAGGTGCTTCAGATGGAGAAACAGCTGGAGACACGGGAACAGGTAGGTACATAGCAAAGGTAGAAACAGCTGAAGACACGGGAACAGGTAGGTACATAGCAAAGGTAGAAACAGCTGGAGACACGGGAACAGGTAGGTACATAGCAAAGGTAGAAACAGCTGGAGACATGGGAACAGGTAGGTACATAGCAAAGGTAGAAACAGCTGGAGACACGGGAACAGGTAGGTACATAGCAAAGGTAGAAACAGCTGGAGACATGGGAACAGGTAGGTACATAGCAAAGGTAGAAACAGCTGGAGACACGGGAACAGGTAGGTACATAGCAAAGGTAGAAACAGCTGGAGACACGGGAACAGGTAGGTACATAGCAAAGGTAGAAACAGCTGGAGACATGGGAACAGGTAGGTACATAGCAAAGGTAGAAACAGCTGGAGACACGGGAACAGGTAGGTACATAGCAAAGGTAGAAACAGCTGGAGACACGGGAACAGGTAGGTACATAGCAAAGGTAGAAACAGCTGGAGACACGGGAACAGGTAGGTACATAGCAAAGGTAGAAACAGCTGGAGACACGGGAACAGGTAGGTACATAGCAAAGGTAGAAACAGCTGGAGACACGGGAACAGGTAGGTACATAGCAAAGGTAGAAACAGCTGGAGACACGGGAACAGGTAGGTACATAGCAAAGGTAGAAACAGCTGGAGACACGGGAACAGGTAGGTACATAGCAAAGGTAGAAACAGCTGGAGACACGGGAACAGGTAGGTACATAGCAAAGGTAGAAACAGCTGGAGACACGGGAACAGGTAGGTACATAGCAAAGGTAGAAACAGCTGGAGACACGGGAACAGGTAGGTACATAGCAAAGGTAGAAACAGCTGGCGACATGGGAACAGGTAGGTACATAGCAAAGGTAGAAACAGCTGGCGACATGGGAACAGGTAGGTACATAGCAAAGGTAGAAACAGCTGGAGACATGGGAACAGGTAGGTACATAGCAAAGGTAGAAACAGCTGGAGACACGGGAACAGGTAGGTACATAGCAAAGGTAGAAACAGCTGGAGACATGGGAACAGGTAGGTACATAGCAAAGGTAGAAACAGCTGGAGACACGGGAACAGGTAGGTACATAGCAAAGGTAGAAACAGCTGGAGACACGGGAACAGGTAGGTACATAGCAAAGGTAGAAACAGCTGGAGGCACGGGAACAGGTAGGTACATAGCAAAGGTAGAAACAGCTGGAGACACGGGAACAGGTAGGCACAGAGCAAAGGTAGAAACAGCTGGAGACACGGGAACAGGTAGGTACATAGCAAAGGTAGAAACAGCTGGAGACACGGGAACAGGTAGGTACATAGCAAAGGTAGAAACAGCTGGAGACACGGGAACAGGTAGGTACATAGCAAAGGTAGAAACAGCTGGAGACACGGGAACAGGTAGGTACATAGCAAAGGTAGAAACACCTGGAGACATGGGAACAGGTAGGTACATAGCAAAGGTAGAAACAGCTGGAGACACGGGAACAGGTAGGTACATAGCAAAGGTAGAAACAGCTGGAGACACGGGAACAGGTAGGTACATAGCAAAGGTAGAAACAGCTGGAGACATGGGAACAGGTAGGTACATAGCAAAGGTAGAAACAGCTGGAGACATGGGAACAGGTAGGTACATAGCAAAGGTAGACCAAAGACAAATCTGGGGTCACCCCGTGGCCTAGTAGTGTACTTAGGGCGTTCGGCTATTATCGAGAGGGCTCTGCGAACGGCTGGTGCGCAGTTCGAATCCTACCTATGAAAATGTTTGTGCAGGATAAAAATCTCATATATTATTTCTTATGGAGTAGGGGGTCACTCCCCGAGATACGGCTCTTCTCTACGTTGAACTTTCCCATTATGGCGATATGCCCTTACAGGTTAAAGAGTACCACTTAACTCAGCAATGATAATCAAATACGACTTTCATCGGAAAAGGTTACCTTAAGAATAATTGATGTATCACAGCCTTCTGTTTTATGTCTAACAAGTTAATCCACCACCAGCTCATCATGAGTCATACACAACTGCCCTTCTGTTATGATAAAAAGGTTAATCCACTGGTCCACTGGTTGAACTAGCTCACCATGAGTCTTACACAACTCCCCTTTTGTTATGATGAAATGTTAATCCACTGGTCCATTGGTTGAGCCAGCTCACCATCAGTATTACATAACTCCCCTTCCGTTATGATAAAAAGGTCAATCCACTGGTCCATTGGTTGAACTAGATCACCATGAGTCTTACACAACGCCCTTATGATAAAATCCACATGTATCCATTGAATGAACCAGTTCCCCACGCCAGAAGAGCCTAACACTACGCTCTCCCTTTTCCTGATCCAGACGACGATGGAGCTTCAGGATCAGTTGCGTGACGTCATGTTCTATCTGGAGGCCCAGCAGAAGGTGTCGAACACGGACGCCGCGACGCAGCAGGAGATCCAGGAGGGACACATCGTCGTCCAGCCGTCCGGATCGGTGTCCGGAGGAGCCACAGGGGGCGCCACCAGCGCCAAGAAAGGCCGCAAAAAGACCCGATGAGGGATAGCCAGTGGGGTTGGGGTTGGGTGGGGGGGAGGAGTGAAGACTGGGGAAGACAAACTGATGGGAAGTGGGAGAGGGGTTCCATGTTATGTTTGCGTTTGCCGCCATGTTACTTTTGCTATTTATGAATTGCATTACCCACGTTTTTGATGGCAGTGCTTTTAAAGCAGTCTGTGACTGGCTGGACGCTATTACTGTATGCTTGATTACATGTGATCTTCGCGGTAGACCTCTGGTGGTGCCTTTGTAGAAATTCCCAATATGTGTTATGTCGAAGGTGAGAAAGCTTGTTAACCTTTATCGCCCCTTTTCACGTTTGTTTGACTACTTTGAGCCGGTTATGTATTGAGTCCTGTTATTGGTGACCTTGATTGTATTTAATAGCCGCTGAGTGTATCACTGTTGCCCATTGGACGATATCGCCCTAGATGAGAACTCTCGTAGATAGCCTGTGTGTGATTAGTCATCATTGTTTAAATGAAATGTGATATGGACAGACACGTTGCATTTAATCAGTGTTTCGCTTCGGGTCGTTCATTCAATCTTAACATCAATGTATAATTGATATAAAGTTTGCCAAAAACGCGTCATTACTGCGTATGAAACGAATCATGAGAAGCAGTTGTAACTTTTAATTGTGCCACGTCTGTTCCAGCTCCGCTGTCAGCATAATAAAGACACAGCGCAATTATCCACCTCTTTACTGTTTGCCCGACGATTGAGGTAGTCTGTATTCTCCAAGTAGATTTCAATGGTACCCACATACGGATTCACTCCATGTGATTTTAATAGTACTCACATACCCGAAGTCACGCCATGTGGATTTCAGTGTCACCCACATACCCGAAGTCACTCCATGTGGGTTTCAGTGGTACTCACAAACCCGAAGTCACTTTGTGTGGGTTTCAGTGTCACCCATATACCCGAAGTCACTCCATGTGGGTTTCAGTGGTACTCACAAACCCGAAGTCACTCCATGTGGCTTTCAGTGGTACTCACATACCCGAAGTCACTTTGTGTGGGTTTCAATGATATTCACATATCCGAAGTCACTCCATGTGGCTTTGAGGGTCACTCACATACCCGAAGTCACTTCATGTGTGTTTTAATGGTACTCTCATACACGAAGTCACTCCATGTGGCTTTCAGTGTCACCCATATACCCGAAGTCACTCCATGTGGGTTTCAGTGGTACTCACAAACCCGAAGTCACTTTGTGTGGGTTTCAATGATATTCACATATCCGAAGTCCCTCCATGTGGCTTTGAGGGTCACTCACATACCCGAAGTCACTTCATGTGTGTTTTAATGGTACTCTCATACACGAAGTCACTCCATGTGGCTTTCAGTGTCACTCACATACCCGAAATCACTCCATGTGGGTTAAAATGGTACTCACATACCCGAAGTCACTCCATGTAGGTTTCAGTGGTACTCACGTACTCGAAGTCACTCCATGTGGCTTTCAGTGTCACTCACACACCCGAAGGCACTCCATGTGGGTTTCAATGATATTCATTTACCCGAAATCACTCCATGTGGGTTAAAATGGTACCCACATACCCGAAGTCACTCTATGTGGGTTTCAGTGGTACACACGTACCCGAACTCACTCCATGTGGCTTTCAGTGGTACTCACATACCCGAAGTCACGCCATGTGGCTTTCAGTGGTACTCACATACCCGAAGTCACGCCATGTGGCTTTCAGTGGCACTCACATACCCAAAGTCACTCCATGTGGCTTTCAGTGGTACTCACATACCCGAAGTCACTCCATGTGGGTTTCAGTGTCACCCACATACCCGAAGTCACGCCATGTGGCTTTCAGTGGCACTCACATACCCGAAGTCACTCCATGTGGCTTTCAGTGGTACTCACATACCCGAAGTCACTCCATGTGGGTTTCAGTGTCACCCACATACCCGAAGTCACTTCATGTGGTGTGTAATGGTGCTCACATACCCGAAGTCACTCCATGTGGCTTTCAGTGGCACTCGGAAACCTGGTCACTCCATGTGTTTTTTAATGGTGCTCACATACCCGAAGTCACTCCATGTGGGTTTCAGTGTCACCCACATAGCCGAAGTCACTCCATTTGGGTTTCAGTGGCACTCACATACCTGGTCACTCCATGTGGCTTTCAGTGGTACTCACATACCCAAAGTCACTCCATGTGGGTTTCAGTGTCACTCACTAACCCGAAGTCACTCCATGTGTGTTTCAGTGTCACCCACATACCCGAAGTCACTCCATTTGGCTTTCAGTGGTACTCACATACCCGAAGTCACTCCATGTGGGTTTTTATTGTCACTCACATACCCGAAGTGACTCCATGTGGCTTTCAGTGTCACTCACATACCTGGTCACTCCATGTGGCTTTCAGTGGTACTCACATACCCGAAGTCACTCCATGTGGGTTAAAATGGTTCTCACATACCCGAAATCACTCCATGTGGGTTAAAATGGTACTCACATACCCGAAGTCACTCCATGTGGGTTTCAGTGGTACTCACATACCCGAAGTCACTCCATGTGGGTTTTAATGGTGCTCACATACCCGAAGTCACTCCATGTGGGTTTCAGTGGTGCTCACATACCCGAAGTCACTCCATGTGGGTTTCAGTGGTACTCACAAAACCGAAGTCACTCCATGTGGGTTTCAGTGGTACTCACATACCCAAAGTCACTTTATGTGGGTTTCAATGGTACTCACATACCCGAAGTCACTCCATGTGAGTTTCAATAGTACTCACATACCCGAAATCACTCCATGTGGGTTTCAGTGGTACTCACAAAACCGAAGTCACTCCATGTGGGTTTCAGTGGTACTCACATACCCAAAGTCACTTTATGTGGGTTTCAATGGTACTCACATACCCGAAGTCACTCCATGTGAGTTTCAATAGTACTCACATACCCGAAGTCACTCCATGTGGGTTTCAGTGGTACTCACAAAACCGAAGTCACTCCATGTGGGTTTCAGTGGTACTCACATACCCAAAGTCACTTTATGTGGGTTTCAATGGTACTCACATACCCGAAGTCACTCCATGTGAGTTTCAATAGTACTCACATACCCGAAGTCACTCCATGTGGGTTTCAGTGGTACTCACAAAACCGAAGTCACTCCATGTGGGTTTCAGTGGTACTCACATACCCAAAGTCACTTTATGTGGGTTTCAATGGTACTCACATACCCGAAGTCACTCCATGTGAGTTTCAATAGTACTCACATACCCGAAGTCACTCCATTTGGGTTTCAGTGGCACTCACATACCTGGTCACTCCATGTGGGTTTTAATGGTGCTCAGACATACCGTACCTCCCGCAATGTTCACATACCCGAATTAACTCAAAGTGGGTTTGGGCGGGTTTCAGTAGAGGATAAATGTTGTTCATATTTGCTTATATATTCAAGGTACTTTCGGTTTTATATCCGCTTTTCACGTGATAAAACAACCCGTATTTGATATATGAACGATAGCAACATCTGCGCATGTAATTTAATGTATTGTGGTGAAGCACCAATGACCATTGTAGTTAATCCGGCGTGGAGTGTACAGACACAGCCAACACGCAGCCTGTGTCAGACTTAGTGTGATGAATGTAAGTGTATTCCCCCCGCATAAATGGATGCAACCCTGACTCACAGTATGTATATATGTGCAGGAACATTGATAATACAATCAAAGCGATAATGTCATGGCCGCTGTTGAAAATGGTGTTCTGCTGCACACCATATCAGGGGCGGATCCAGAAATTTGAGAAGGATGGGGTCCAAACTTGCGACCGGGGGAGGGGGCTCTGAACAAAATTGCGACGGAGGGGGGGCACGCCGCTTCTGATTGCGTTCTTCCTCAAAAAGGGGGTTCCACGCCCCATATGCATTGAAAAACGGCATTCTTCCTCAAAAAAAGGGGGGGGGGGTGTTCGAACCTCTTGGATCCGCTCTTACATGTTATCTGGTACACGGATGTCTCCTACGTTAGTGTCGTCGGTGGACTTCAGCGATGCTATGTACAGCGACTCTATGTCGCCCCAAAGTCACTCTGGTCCCGCCATGCTGTATGACGTGTTTCCGGTACCATCGTGCGACCAGAGCGCATGCTCGGGTTTCTATGGGTTGTGATTGAGGTGCGCCATGTTGGATTCCATAAAGTCCGTCTGGCATGGAACAGAACCAGACATGCGCACTAGGACCACATCCGGGTATTGTAGAGTGATATGCACACTTATATATTCTCTCCCATACGCGAAGGTGAAGGTCACCATGGCCGATAATGCTATAGTTCGAATTGACGACTGGTAAATGCGACTCGTGTCGCGTCGAACACGTGCGTTCAACTGTGATTAGAACATATGATTTAACCCCCGTTGGTTTCGCAAAATTCGTCACACCTAAATTGCAGCCCGACTCCCTTTTCATAATGTATTGAATCCGCCTATGTGTCTACCATTCATAGAGACAAGGGGTCAACGCGTGGACTTCAGGGCAGTGCAGGCTGCGCAGGTGAACTATATGCGGGTCAGACCAGGGAGTTCCAGTCTGTAAATATCCTGTAGTTTTGCGTGACAAAACGGCATTGTCTTCATTAAAAAACAAGAGGTAATATTTGTTTGGCGTGTAATCGGGGCCACAATTCATTAACATTTCACCGATGTACTTTTCATTCATGTAATATCGAAGAAAACGCATAAAACCTATCTGTGCGTTAAAAGGGCCATAATTGCTCGTCGGGATGTTCTGCTATCGCATTGATTATGAATCGCACGGTAGTCTTTCTCATGAAAATCACTGAAATAATATGTACATTTTTAACATCGGCAGAGACAGGTAATAGTCTTAGAATATAATTGTCGATGTAGTGAAAATAAGGGTGTTTGAATACATGAATGAAAAGTACACGAATGCCGAAAGTACACGAATGCCGAAGGTACACGAATGCCGAAAGTACACGAATGCCGAAGGTACACGAATGCCGAAAGTACACGAATGCCGAAAGTACACGAATGCCGAAAGTACACGAATGCCGAAAGTACACGAATGCCGAAAGTACACGAATGCCGAATGCCGAAAGTACACGAATGCCGAAAGTACACAATGCCGAAGGTACACGAATGCCGAAAGTACACGAATGCCGAAAGTATACGAATGCCGAAAGTACACGAATGCAAAGGACATGAATGAAAAGTACATGAATGAACTGCGGAATATAGCATAAAGAATTGTGGCTCGCCATAGGGACCTACCATCCGATGAATATTTTAGTTGAGTATTTTTTACTAAAATTGTTTTGTTGTTTGGCATGAACAAGTGTACGAAGAGAAAACAACTGTAATATGTGGTGTCCTAGCTGTGTTGAGGGACTGAAGGGACATGTTATATAATACGTGATGTGCTGATTGAAATTTCCAATTGAGTAGCTGAAGTACGTATTATTTTCGTGATGTGCTGACTGAAGTCTCCACTTGATATGAAGTGGCTGTGATGAAGTATATGTTGTCCATCATTGACGCAGGGGACTATTGTCTGATTTAACTGTTGGCTGCGTGCGACATGTGAGCTATTCTGACACAAAACTTCGTGCTACCGTGGGCGATTACGTAATTAATAAATGGAACCCTGATCAATGTCCTTGTTTGTATTGCTTCATATTCCATGGTATGATATCACGCGTGGATTGAGGATTGTGAAGAGAGAGCGAGAGGGAGGTGGGGGGGGTGGGGGTGTTTGTATGGTGTAAGCTCTGCGAAAAATTGGGAAAATATTATCACTTATCACGCTGGTGGGGGTGGGGGGCACTCGCACCATCAAGCCAACAAGGGGGGGGGGATAGCACCACAAATTAGGGGGTCCTCACCATAAAAGGGATGTATACGCTAAAAATTAACCAATAATTTGCGCATGAAAGATGCCACGCTGGAAACGGGGGCGGGGTGAGAGGGGGGAGACCCCCTATAGATCCATCCGCTAATGAATATGCGTGCTTAGAAAGTACCTCAGATCCTGTCTCATAGTTCATCCCAATGACCCACTTCGTTTATGTTCTGCTGGGCAATATGGCCACCTTGTCAACAGGGTAGTTACCTCTGACAACAGCTGGAAAGCGCGTTTTTTATTTGCTTTACTCCGTCGTTACATCGTGCTATATATAGCCTACATCGCACCAGTATATTTTATATATATAGCCCCCACCCAACGATATTAATAGAATTACAAGTCGACAGAATTCGCAACTCTAATTATCCGCTGTACTCAGCCACTCTCCTATTTACGTCATATTCACAAGAAAAAATATTCTTCAAAACTGACGGACAACCATGCTGCACTGAATTTGCTCCATGCGATATCGATCAGTTGTGTCAACTGGTGTCGTGCAAGAAGAAAAATTCAGTTCATCTCATCGCGTTCTATGGGTGCGGAGCAATATGCCCGTGTGTTAGGACTCAAAACGTCATAGTGACGAAAACGTCATACCACACGGCCTGCGGCATCTGGGAGCAAATGTACAGTTCACATTGTGCTTCAATCGCCCTGTCTATTGACGGGGGCTTTGAATATATGAGGCAGTAAATCATCGGTTTGAGATATATATAGGTGCTTTAACGAATGGCGGAATATAGAGGGTACCCCCCGCCCCCCCCCCCGGGTCTATCCCCTGGAACCGTCTACTCCTAGAAACCTTAGATTTCCTTAGTGTCAATCAATCAGTTCTTTGACCCCAAGTGGCTCTGTCCCGTCTCCGAAACGTTATGCAGGATTTTGTGGGCGATAACCGGGATAGTGGAAGTCAAACTTAAAACTGTGTATTTCATTCTACCAAGGTTTGACGTTTTCGTCACTGTGACGTTTTGGATTCTAACACCCGTGCACCGGGAACATCTGGGACTGTATTCACCTCTACTGACCTGCTCACCGTTACGCAAATATACATCTATATACATAGCCTGGAACATTTGTCGAGCGTTTATCATATCCAAACAAGAACAAATATCACCCGGGTGTTGGACTTTTTGAATTGGGAAAGTGCCAAAACTACATTCAATATCATGTCTACATTATTAACTCCAAGACTACGAGTTAGAGAAGCTATGACGAAAATTCAATTCACGTGCGTAACTCTTTATAAACGTATGTGGTTGTCGATTCTGACCAGCCCTGTCAATCAGCAGTAGCTAGCTTGCCTCATGAGAACACTGCCGAACAGAGAGAACCTGGCCACCAAAGTGAGGTAACAATTAGGCTACCGGGCGTCGCCATGTAATCCAGGCCCAATTTATAGCCTCGATCCACGCGCAGAGCGGCCTAAAACACACCAAGAAAATATATTTTACGCTACAAAGATGCACACGACAATGCTACATGCATGACCTCACAGCCATTCGTGCCAAAAACGACAACGTGTAACGGATGAAAGGCGTGATAGTTTTTAAGAGTTGGCACAAGATTAGTTGGCACAAGCTCCGCCGGCTGCGATGTTAGCAGCCGGGTTGTTTACCGACTACGGCTAAACGATGTGCGATGGCTCGGGGCGATGGACGCAGGCTGGTCCAGTCGGGAGGCCAGTCCAGTCGGGAGGGGGGGGGGGGGGGGGCGGTGAGTACCAATAACTAGCCGTGAGAGCTCTTCCGTCTAATGGTGTATGCGATATGGTGCACCGCAGACAGGAGGTGAATATAGGGCATGTAAAGTTTGATTGGGGAGGAAATGCTGGTCGTGTCGCGTCAATGGGATTCAGCCAGAATAAAGAGAAAAGGAACTCGACAAAGCCTCGTGCGCTAACCACTAGACCATTCGGGTGACCTCGCATGTACATGTAACGTACATATACCGATACTTGTATACTTGTAGCCAAGATGTTTTAAAAACAACAAGTCGTCCACACCCACTGAACTTTGGCATATACGTAAACAGCCGTAATTAGAAGCGCATATAAATTAAGAATATAGTTTAAACTCAAGCCCATATTAGTACTTCTCAACAGTTACAAATGTATTATGCGCACTTATATGAGCATGAATTTTGTGGAAGTCAGGGAAGTGTTTCAGCCCGTGTTACTCGAAGAGCTGCTGACGGCCTATGCCATATGCCCAATACATTATTTTCGATAGGTAACCTACTTGACGTCTAGTACAGACATCCACACCTTTATAGAACTGCAGGGCGTACGTTGAATGTTCAAACCGGATAAATAAAAGGATGCACCCACTTTATTGTTCGTTGCATGTATGCAGGGCAATTCTGTACAAACAAATTCAACAATTCGGCAATAGGTTTATTCGACTTCATGTGGGGTAAATAATTAATGGTGTATCTTGTGCAAGTACCAACGATTTGTTCGTATGAGGTGGTGGGTGGGTGGTAGTAATAAAGGTTCACTATCCTTAGGAACGGATGTGGGCATCTCAGTGGCCTTAAACACCTTAACTTGTATTGTCATCTTTCCGACAGTCTTGTGACAGTTGAATATCTCTGAGCAAACCCTCTCTTTGCAAAGACACATTTACAGCACAAAGACCCTCGAGGCACGGTCTTGCATGGAACCTGAACTAATTAACCCACACGCGCCAGAACCGTAGTACCTGTTTGGTAAAGGATGGGGAGGAGGGGGGGGGGGAGGGGTGACTGCCTTTATGCGCAGTATATCATTAATAATGTGTGGTGCGGTTTAGCTCCTGATCCTCTCAAAGGCCATGAACAAGTTTTTTTCACTGCATTAGTCAACAGAAGTATGCGTTCTAACCCCAGACCTTTAACCCTCTGAAAATGTGCGGGTCGGGTTTGCCCGGGGAAAAAGAATCAACCGAGCGCGTCTCCATGGAACTGCGACATAGAGCGGGTCAACGGAAATAAATATTCATTCCGAGCGGATTTTGGCGGTAAAACGCCCCTTCCAAACGGATTTTGGAGGTTAAAAAACCTCCTCCCCCAATCCAGCATTTGTGTTAAGTACCCCCCACCCCCCTCCCCTTCCCGGGCCTTTACCCCCATCCTGCTGTTTCGCAACTCCTGAATCCATCCCTATTATACATATATACATACATACATATATATAGCAGTACGGCGGTCTGAATATAGAACATGTACTGAATAGAAACACATGTCCCCGTCTGATGTATGTAGGGCTACAGACTGCGGAATATTGGCGGGGAGAGAAGCGGCAGGAGTGTGGTGTCGGTGATGTGGAAATGACGTTTTCCACATCGTTTTCTGTCGATATGTGACAGGTGACTATTGTATGCATTAAACTAAATGTCAGAGACCGAGGGCTGTCATATTTGTCGATTGTGTGAAGTTTAGTCTATGACCTCATAGAGTCTTTCTACATTCATATATATAGGTAACATCATACATGTACATACCTATATATCGTATAGAGGACACCATTGTGATCACGGTCTGATGTGAGGAGCTAGAGGCATTCTATGTAATTACATAACGGTGTATTGCAGATATGACACCACGAAGCGGCTTGCAGTCACATAATGCGACTTCCAATATATGTATACATAGCCCGCTAGATATATCCAGGTTATTCACGGAATCAGTTGGCGGCCTGTTTAGCTGGCTACAGCTAGTAAACAATACTAGTCTGTAGCCTGATTATGCATTATTTCAGCAGGATATCTATAACATACCATTTATACACTACGATCTATATCCTATTTATATAATTATTGATATTTATATTATTGATAAGTTATAATCGTTGCATTTCCTGGCCCGAGGATTATTGCCCTATAGCTTATCCCCCGGCTCAATTGACCCATTTTTTCTCGTTTTCTTCTCGCAATACCCAAAGCAGAAGAGACCGCGACCTTACTTCAAAATTGCAGTACTGGACTTTTCTTTTATGCCAGTTGATATCGAAAGTGTTCAAATAAATAACCTCCATATACTTTGCCATGACTATCAGTGTCTATTTTAGATGCCCTTTTTAACCAAATGGTTTTCTCTCGATGACCACAAAATCGCGCACGTTTCTCTCCTTTGCCAAATGCCCTCTATGGCATGGGCGGCACGCCCCCATCGCTGTGGTAATATAGTGCCCCCCACGCCTCCCCTCCGGCAGCTTATCACCGGCAGTTACATATTTGTATACTAGCGATCGACGGAATGGAATGTTGGTGTTTTAGGCCACTTTTGTGCACATACAGGCTAAATTGGGCCAAGGAACCTCCCGAGACGATGAAGGATGAAGGAATGAAACATGCCCCAGATTAGGTGCCCGAGCCCGGATTCGAACCCAGGACCTATTGATCTGTGGTCTAGTGCGCTAACCACTACACCAGGGAGGCCCCCAGCGGTCGAAGGAGCTGAGACCGTGTAACAGATGATTGCAATCAGGAGCATGGGAGGGGGGGGGGCGATAACGAAATAGAAAGGGTGTGGTGTCTCGTCGGAGACGGCGGGGATAGATATGTAATACCAGGATACCCAATCAGCAGGAGAGGTACGTTAATTAATTGGCATTTTGGCGCAGTGGGTGAGATGCCTCAAGATGACCAGCCATGACCAGCTTGGAAGGAATCATTGGCACAAATAAACGCAATGGATGCTCCTAAAAAAAGTGACAAGCGGGGAGGGGCTAGGGGGGAGGGGTTTATTAGTGGCACATTAGTTTTTCGCTTCAATAGCACTTATTTTCAGATTTGTAGCCGAATAACAGTATCTTTCGATGTGATATCGACTTCAACAGCGCATCTTAGGTTTGAGTGGGGGTAGGGGTTGAATTCCCCCTGACCCTCCAGCCCCCTCCCCACGGGGACGCTCGATCGATTTGTTTTAGGTCTTAACTGATAGGCAATTGTTATGTCTACTATGTCCTTTTCACGCGTCCGTGGGATTGAGAAGTACCAATATGGGCCTAGTAGGGGGGATCCACTGACCAGTGTCGATTTTCCCACATTCTCCATTACGACTGTCGATATTTCACGACGTTTCGTGTCGCTTTATTTTCCAAAATTGGAGAAAAAAAAAATGTCGGTTTTTCAATTATGCTCGTGGCGCGTCCCTGCCAATGCGTAACACCCGACGGTGTATAACACGGTTGATCGTTGGTGACGTCGGTCGCCATGCATGTGCGGCGTTTGCACCCCAGCTTCCATCAGCTGTGTCATGGGGTTGTCAGCTGTTGCATGGTAGCCCTGGTTCTATGGCTGTACGTATGACGGGCAAACATCGGACACGGTCCATATCTATACAGCCATAGAACTATAGGTCTACGGGCGTGGAATCTGCGTGTGTGGCCGCGGTATAGTAATCTGCAGACCAAGCTGGACCACATGGTGGCTGCGGGCCCCTGTACCCCCACAACACACACACAACCGACGGATGGCCAGGTAACAACACTGACATACGTCACGTGTGGGCTGGCCGGCGACCATGGGCCACCATGCAAAGACTGATGATGGTAGATAATACCAACGAGCGGAACTCCCAGGCTGACTGGAAGACTTCATAGCTGACAGCTATAGAACAGCAAGCTGTCAGCTCTGCTCTAGCTGTCAGACTCCATGCACTTGATGATCGAGTTCTGTCTCCGCCGTGGATATGATCTGCCGGTGCATTTCCGGTCCGGAATACATATATACCTCGAGATCATGTCAGCGCTAACGTCGCCGCCACTTCCTTCCTTGTTTCATCTTCTTCATCTCAACCCATAACTTTTAGCAGCTAGGCCAAGTGAGAAAGAAGTATGGGCCCATAGTAAAGTGGCTCGCCCTAACTATAGGAAGCAGCGCCGCGCCCTGTTTGAGTACATGGTGAGCCATTGGCCAATCTGTCTGTCTGTCAGGTGCGTGGCAGGGAGAGAGGAGAGAGGAGAGGGGAGTCCCGGCCACCACGGCTAGATCTGAGCTGAGCAAGGCGGCTGGAGTAGCCCCGCTTGTAGACCTACCTGGATGCGGCTTGGTTATAGCTATCACCGGCCGTTTGGCATATGGATGGATATCTATGGCCGTGGCACAGGCGGGGCTAGGCACAGACCTGATGACCCGCGATTCAGCTTTGGTCTTTAGATCTGTCAGCAATCGGAGGCAACTAACGAACTATTCCGTCACTGAGATGGGCGCCCAGTGGTTTAATGTTACACTAGCGAAGTACAGAAATGTATACATTTCCATATCGTGAATATCACGTTGGGGGTGCCTCGTATTTATACCAAGCGGTATATTATGCTTTATGATCAGTCGACTGTCACAAATTACCATCAATTTATCATTCGCGACGTTTGACTCCAGCTGTTGCGGGCCAGGCCGCTTCAAAGTAGTTAGGTCAATGGTAGATTAAACTCCCGGCCTTTGGGAATCGTTCTCCACTTGTCCTTGCTGCATCCATCTGGTTTACCTAGCGGTCTAGCTGTGACTCACGTGCCCGGCCTAGCTTATCACCTGAGAGAAATCTACCGTGGCAATTACATTGTTAGTTCTTCCCTTTTTCTTATTACAAAATTATATTAGCGTTGGAAGTCATTGTACTCTCAGAGGCCCATTATTATATGAAACCAGCCCGCGGCGGTAAAATCGATTCCCCAACGCAATGACCCATACAAATACCAATTGCCGGGGACGTATACAGATCGCAGTTTGAGACGCTTTAATTGTTCGCCTCTCAAAGGTCCTGTATGGTTGGCTAAAGAGCGATGGATCGGTCTCAAAATCGCCGCAAGCGCCGGGCTAGGCATCTCACAATAAGCATTCGCGGGGAGGAACCATCGAATCAGTGAACTCTTCCTAAAAAAGGCGTGCGGCTTGGACGTTTTTTCGCCATAAAGCCGAGTCGTGTCTGAAGATCATTCACCGTGTAAGTTCACCTTGGTTCGGCCCAGGTGCGTATAACGTATTCGGTACCGGGAACGGCTGGATGAAACTGGCTTCCCCGCCATCCGGTCTGCACAAACGTACATGCTAGGTAATTGGGGCTTAGAAATGCGCGGTGTGTATTACCGGGAACAGCGGAGACCCGAAAGAGGGAGAGAGAGAGCGAGAGAAGGTGGAGAACGGGGTAGAGAGGGCGACGACGATATACTAGTGCATAACTCGACTCATTACTGTAGTAGAGGTTTCGCTGTATATATAGCCTCCATATAGCAATCTTCTAAATCGCCTGTCGCTCTACCTTTCTCACCTGCCGTATAATGAATGTGAACTCATAACTTTTCTCTGCTTGGAGCTCGGCTCCGCAACTCGGGATATATATGTGTGCATCGCAACCAGCTACATTGGCTGGGTGCGCTGCAGCGCTCAGCAGGGCAACAGAAGCGCCCGGGACAAGTTATAATCGTAAGCGCCTGCCATCACTTTCACCATCACCATTATCATCTTCATATTCAGCATCAGTGGCAGTAGCAGCAGGAGCGGCAGCGGCAGCAGCGTCGGCTGAGATTGGCCCACGGCACTCTTGTGCTTATCATAGACGATTTGCCAGAGGAGCAGAGGTCGACGCGTTGAGCCTTAATTGTGAAGTGTGGTAGAAGCTTGTGAAAATCTACTGGCAGCTGGGGTGTCCGTTTTAAGCCAGCGGGGGTGCAGCTGCGCCTGGTCGCTTGCCGCCGGTGGATTTACTTGGCCTGTTCAGTGTGATGGGCGATAGGCCGCCGGGCGCCAGTTCACGAGTTTCGCGCCATTGCATCTCTCTCTATACGCGCTGCATATATACCGTGCGGAATCCCGTGAGCATACCAACGGATATTTAACGCGTCGGATGATAAACGAATAAACGTGAAATGGCCACGGCGTGTTTGATGATACATAAACTCAGGTAGTGGGCCTGATATCGAAGCAGCGTACGTACTGGTTATGCGAACTTGCGTGACAACGCCCTGCTGCGATTTACACATCGTGGCTATTGTCCAGAGCAACATGGCTTAGCTCGTTCAACGGTCATATAATGGATATATTTACTGAGTAGGGAATATTTGATCTGTGCCCAACCGGGGATAGTGGTACATCAATTGTTGTCTAGAATTTTCAATGTGCCTTATGGTAACGTGGATTAATCGATGTAGCAAATTTGGATTGGATGATTCAACGGAAGTTTGATGTTTGACAAAGTCAATAGATGCCGTGCTCCAGAATCAAGACACTTATAATTGGGGTTAAGTTGGACGTCGCAGAGTCGCAGTGACTACACCTACACCCGCTGCTACGTTGATCAACCCAGTCAATCGATCGAAGCCTTCAACTTGATTCCAAATCCGGATTCAGCATTACGTACAGATCCTGACCGCCCTTAATGGCTCCTTCCACGATGGATCCTCAGGACTTCAGCGGTGAAGACGTCAATGGCACGGATGCGCCATTCGTTATAACAACCGGATATAACGACACGACGGAATGGGGATTGGACGAGGCGACGCTGCACGCCAACATGCTACGGAGAATGACGATATACTTCATCGTTACTGGCGCGATAGCGGCCCTGGCCCTTCTGGCATTGGTGGGACATTGTCTCATCTCGCAAATAGACCGGAAAAGGGATTTACAGGCCAATATGAAGCTTCCTGGCGGTCACTTATCTATCTCTAGTCGCAGTAAAAAGCAGAGTTTGGATTATCGACCCGAGTCCCCGAACCCGAAACCCAAAAAATACATTGTGCCTTTCATCATGAGTCAAATGGCAAACAGAAACTAGCGTGCAGTTTTTGACGCTTGCTCGGACCTCAACACACGATTTCCACGTATGCAACGCAAAGGATGTTTCTTTTTACCTGCAGTACTTCTTGTGTGTGTATACATATATATGCTGAGATAAAGGATGCCTGAGATGGACTGGCCAATAATATATAAGTCTATGTCCTTGTAAATATTCAATTAAAATTTTTCTATTCGCCACAAAATGGGATGTATTTACCGACCTACGTAACTATGACGATCGCATATTGTATGTGTTTTTTTGCATGTATTCTCCTAGCCTGAAGTTCATTTGCAATGATCTCAAAACGTGGTACACATATATATAAGTAGATATATATATACATTTATATATAGATATATAATTATATAACATGAATCTAGCGTGTTTCTATATGCAATTGATCATCAACCATGCATCTTGTACGTTCTGCCGGTGGAGGTGGACTTTCGTAGTTGAAAGAGTTAAGGAAGGCGGAATAATATTATACATATTTATTATCTACATATGGTGGTGTGAAACTATTTCGTACTATATGATTCGCACGCACTTGCCGCCGCTCGCCATTATTCTGTCTTGTCAAATGCAATACAAATCTACAGATCAATGTTAATGTCACAAGGCGTTCTGCGTCTTCATAAAGCTCACGGGGGGGTTGGGGGCGGGGGGGGGGGGGGAGTTGGGCGCTGCAGTTTTGTTCATTGTTGAGAAAATACACGACAGTTCCACAAATTCGCCGGCTTGAACCCATGCAATCATGGAGTACAAACCCCTGCTCCGCCCGAATGGACAAATATCTCATGTATAAGATGAAATTGAAAGTCCACAGTAACCGACGAAATACACACATGGGCAACACGAATGTGTCGGTTTTTCTGTGTACCACGCTTTAAAAATGGGAAGTTGCGGTCGTCTTTTACCCTTTAACATGGATATACATGTGTTAAGCGTACTCTGATGAAAGGGTAAACGCTAAAAACATCTAACCAATATTTCCAATAATTGTTTAAAAGACAGGTTGGAAATTAATATATACGTGGAAAATTGTTGTATGAAATAATTAGCCCCATGTTGTTTACAGCTTTATAATGAGGGATTATTTTGTGCTGATACCTGTTTTATGTGTGATATTTATTGACAAAAACAAAATGTAAACCGTCACGTAACAAAGCGAACACGCGAGTTACCATTCCACATACAAGTCTCGATATCTGTTGGATATGTCCTTTCTTTTTACCCTGATCGAGGTAACCCCTTTGCTATATATTGTATATATGTAGTATAGTAGTATGTATATTTATGTATATGACATATATATATATATATATATATCTAGTGGGTCGTTCATGGCAGAGGCATGCATGATCGTTCTTCCATTGCGTCGGCATAGCTTACGTAAGACTCATGTACGTCTGCCATTTACTACAGTAATCTGTTTCATAGGCTCTGGCTTGGAAGTTAGACCCGTAGACATATATTATCTTGTTCAGTTGACCTGTAATTATGCATTTTACCCCTGGCAAACTGCGCAGACGGCGCGACCCACATATATATATATAAACTCACTTTCGAAATCCTCGTATATGAATTGTGTTGTAATTTATGGTAACTACAATGCAGCGAAGATCTTCAATAGTCCTATTATCATGCGGGTAACTGTAAGTCCGCCATTATATGTCGGAAGTCGCCAGCTGGAACGGGTATGACTCAGGGCATGTGATCCGAGATAACATATGGGTGCTTTAGGCCACGCTGGTGCACATAAAGGGCACACTGCTATGGCTAAGACCTCTCCCCCCCCCCCCCCTCCCCCCGGGACAATGACACGAGGTCGGACGAAATATACCCCATTTTTATATAAACCAGGGTTCCAACCACTTATAACTGCATCTGTGGATATTTCACGAACACAGTTTAGCCGGCTACGGGGCTAAGTCGGCTAAAATCGCCCATCATTTACATGTTAACTTTACCCGACTATATATATAAGCCTCGTAGTCGGTTCAACTGCGTTCGGGATATCCGCCACTGATGTCACTTGGCCAACATAACGATCCACACTCCGACACTAAGCCCAGCCCACCCGTGAGTCCTTTTTCTTTATTCGTGAGTATGAAATTGACAATCATAGCTGATGGTAGGTACAAGTGAGAAGTACTCCTGTCTGAAACTGACAACAAAGTGATTGGATAAAAGCAGCAATGACGTCAGTGAATGATTGACAGCCTGGATCGGTCTATTAAGCTAGGGAAGGTCACTGACATATATATATTCAGAGCTTCCGCATCTGGATCGCCCCCCCCCCTCCACCCCCACCCCTACCCCTTTTTTCACCATTATTCGTTCGCCCTCGTTATAGTATTTACCGTGTGATATATATGATGGCTATTCCTACAGCCTTAATGGAGGCACGCATGCCTAACTACTAAAAACAAACAGTCCTTATTGTTTCGATTCACATTCACATATTGATATCCAGAATGCATGAATGATTTCCTATAATGGTGCAATTATGGATATATGCAATGGCTAAAGCGGGGATGTGACGAAAAAAGGTTTTTAATGGTGCAAGAAACGTCAACCATATAATGTATGAAAAGTACTCTGACCTTTTGCCATAAACTGAAGATATTATGAGAATCAATCTTGGATTAAATACGTACGTTGGATGAAACAATCCCAGGGGGGTGGGGGGGGCACTGTTATACCAATCTCGTGGGGGGATTCCGCGGGTGCCCCTTGATGCCTGAGGGAGCGGACATTTGTGATAAAAAAGACCGGATGTTTGAAAACTTGTGACCGGGAGAGGGGGGGTGGGGGGACCGCTCCGAAAATGTGCGTTCATAGAGCGGGCCGGTTGCCGCGAAAGAATACCTCTTCCGACCGGATTTCGGCGGTGAAAAAGGCCCCCCCCCCTCTTCCACAGCAATGTATTAAGTACCCCCCCCCCCCCTCCGGGGGAAACAATATATAATTACCTGGCTTCATGCATGCCTACCCCCTCCCCCGCCATCACACACATACGCATTTCATCATTAATTTTACGTTCGTTAATAGTTAGTCACCGAGCAATGTGGATTGGAAGGCGGGCGGATACAAAACTGGTAGATTTATCCCCGGCAGGAAGAGAAAGCGTGGACCAATCAATCATGGTCATGCAATGGTTGTGCAGTAAGGAGGCACAAGCAGATATCCGCCGGCGATCGGTAGCCAAGCGTTTTTTCCTTCTCAAAATTGGTTTATACTAGCGTTCAGAAGGAGGTGCAATTAAACATTATATCTCCGCGTAATGGTTGATTCATCAATCATAAATAGATGGTGGCCCCCAAGCCTATGCACAAACCTGAATGGCAGCATACGTTTTAAACAATTAATACTGATGCGTTATGCCTCGATTTATTGTCTTTTTTTTCAATAATGATAAGTATTTCACGTGGTTTTAATTCAAAAAGAAAGAAAACGATTGGTAGGACTGAAAGCGGGATGTTTCACGTGGAGTGAAGGCGGTTTTTTTTCTTCGCCATATCGATTGACGTATTGTGTCAATAAACTATAACGTTATTACGCTTACAATGTGTGTAGCGGTTGAAAACTGGGAACAGTCTGGGTCGACCGTCAGCAAGGAAGATTGGGTAAAAGTTACTTGAACACTTCAACATATTCCAAGAATTTCAGTCAGTTACACCTAGAATCACTTGGGCCCTTTTGTGTACCCCCCCCCCCCCCTAAAAAACAAAACAAAAACTGGCGTTCCATATCGGTTAAACGTTCTCATCAGAATTGGGACAAGGATTGTTCGAAAGCATGACGCATACAGCAGTTGCTGCATCAAAGGCCCCGGCGGTTAGCATGGTTGCCTTCCAAGCAATCGATCCTGGTCACGGCACCAAATGTAGTATTTCTGGACCCAGGCCTGAACGGACGCCAAAAAGTTTATTATCCAAACTGACGGGATTCGAACCGGCGACCCTTCGCATCCAAGGCGAACACCAACCGCATAAGGCCAAACTTCCCGTTTGGCCCGAGGCTCTTGGTGTATTTTATCCACCGGGCCTGGGCCATCCCACCCCCTCCATGTGGCCTGTGAAACGAGACAAGTTTCTTCGATCCGCGAACGCTGAGAGAACGAGTGTGCGTTCATCTATTTGCACACCGTCGCCATTTGCCCATCCCAACGAAAGAAACCACTGCATTTTAATCTGGAGGAAGGGGCGGCAGTATCTAGGGTATTTTACGGTAAAGTTATATATAAATCCACTTGACACACGGTTCATAGAGCTACGGATTCGGTACCAATGACGTAAACGCATTACATTTCTCACCCCTAGAATGCCCAACAATCCATTAATTTCATCGGCTCCAAAATTCCCAAGAGATGGAGCTTTTATGATCGGATGTTCAAGAGCGCAACAAATCCGACAAAACAGAAACACAATACATATCGATCTATAGAAGATTTTATTTTAAAAAGACACACTAGCCGGTCATACAGAAGATTAGCTTAAAAGGCTTTCAATGCTTATTATAGGTTATTACAAAGTAATAGGCTGCTCATTGAGTCTATAAGAGCTACTCCTTCAGTAAACTTATGCGGCAAATGTTCTCAATTGATATAGAACGATACATGGGAAAGATGTACGCAAAGCAGCAGCCTTAAAACCTAGGTTCAAGAACGTTTAATTCTTGCCACCCTGTGAGCTCTCCCCAGGAAGGCAGCCTAATTATCCACACGCACCCCTTAACAGAGCAACATAGCGATAATCACGCACCGATCTAGGTGCACACGCACAAGTGAAGGGTTCTTAGGCGCAGAAGTTTGATTTATTAGTCGCTTCGACGATGACGTCCACAGCTTACGACTGATCAAAGCCAAGATCAACAACATAAAAGCGTCATTAAATACATTAAGAGTACGAAAGTAGTACGGTTCATATTATAAATATACAGTTCTAACGGGTATGAACCCAAGGGCATTTCACCGTCCTGAAGGTGAAAGACATGGGAGGACCCAAGCATGGACTGTGTAGATGCAATGGGTCTTTGTGCGCACTCTACCATAAAACGTTTTAATGTCGCATATAAACTGATATTTTCCCATTATTATGTATTGCCACACTGGAGTAATATATATAATGTGTAAAAATAACAAATAAAAGGAATTAATGTCGCCCGTTAGCGACCCACCCAGTGCTCTTCATTTCATATCTTGGAACATGCGCAAAGGTTTTTTTTCACGGAGACTCGGACATGATAGTAATTAAGTTTAAAAATGAACTAAATACAAGTGGGCATAAACATATGTAAACGCTAATCCAATATCTAACGTCATGCTGCCTTAAGATTAAAACTACTGCCTACAAAAGTTCTTAACTACCATGCTTCAAACAGATCTCACATAGATTATAAAAATAACGTGGTCAGTAAAAGTCCACATTTAACAGCAAGTGTATTTATATCTCATATACATTATAGCTCACTAACAGGACTCAATAAATGAAACAAACCATAGACGACTTCGCGAATATACGCCATCTTTGAAAAAGCATTGCTGGCGCAAAGACGTCGGAGAATATTTCGTGCTTGAATCTTCAATTTCTCTAATATACAAGCGTTCTGACAGAACGTCATAGGATATGTTGTCAGTGAAGTTTCACTGGTCTAGATAATTTGAGGTCTTGCGGTGACAGGCCAGGCGCCTCACATAAGACTAATGAGATCTACCATCTGATGTCATTTACAGCCGCTGATACATTAACGTTAAGAATGCCACGGACAGATTAACACGTAATTTACTTCTATCAGCTCGACAACAGCCAGACGCTAACGTACAATAGTTACTTTATATATTTTTCTTGCTTATCAAATATAATTGAGCTGTGTATTAATCCATATCTGAAGTCATGTTTGACCAAACAACCACTAAATTTTGAAAAGGTTTTCATGTGGAAGGTGCTCCAATTGGGCACATCAGTGACTTGTACAACGCTTTGTGACAATTTAATCATCGCTTAGTAGTCGTCATCAGTAGAGGTAGCTGGCTGACGTCAGGGTAGTCTCCATCAGTGACTTGTACAACGCTTTGTGACAATTTAATCATCGCTTAGTAGTCGTCATCAGTAGAGGTAGCTGGCTGACGTCAGGGTAGTCTCCACCAGGCTGGTTCCCCGCCTCAACGCGAGATGGCGCTGCGTGGAGACCGGAAGCAGCCGGCTGCGGCGTTGGCTCCCATCACGGCAGTCATGATCATCACCCCGGTGAAGACGTTAGACGAGAAGTAATGATGTTTCCATTGGTAGAGACCGGTCACAACCCCGGACAGAATACACAGCTATGAAAAGATAAGGAAATCTAATGACATAATATTGAAACGGAAATGCTTATATCGCGGAATAGTAATGCCAGGTAATTTATATAAAGAGAATAGCTAAAACAATTGTTCTTTACATTTTAAGGATCTGAGTTGGTCTCAAATAAGATGATTTATATAAACAGGGAATATGTACAACTCTTAACTTCCTCGCGCTATGTAACGCGTTGTTTCAACTGGTTGCTATGGCGACCGCGCGAGTAAAGTATATATGGAGGCGCGTCGCAAGACTTTTTTTAGCGTGAATTCGGCCGTCGAGGCGATAACATCTCTGGTAAGCACAGCATTTGGAGCACACTCAGTTTTTGGAGCACAAACAGCAGTTGAAGCACACTCTTAGAGCACACTCAGTTTTTGGAGCACAAACAGCAGTTGAAGCACACTCAACTCATAGACATAGGGCCTCTTGAAGAAAATTGGAATTAGAATTTGGTGTCATAACGTGCTCTCTAGTAAATTGGTGCGCTAATGAGCAGTGAACTTATTTACTTATACTTATTTATGACCTCTTGGAAATAAAGAATTTAATAATTATAAAACAATTATAATAATATAATAACAATAATACGAAAGACATACCACCGCGTGAATAGAAACAAAGTTATTTTTGTAAACTGGGCGTACATGTTTTGGTACAAAAGTGTCATGACATTTGTCACTATTGTACCCACTATCCACAGGCCAACGTTGCCATTCTAGCACTCGACTTTGCTGTTTGTTGATCTTATACCAATGCAACAGGAACAAAAACTTTTGACCTTGGTAACATTAGAAATGACAGTTCAGATTAGACATTCTGTCACCCGATAATTAGTGGTGGAGCCTAGATATTTCAAGTCATTATAATAATGATGGTAATGGGAGAAACTCAAATTTGGTCGATATTATTGATATGTCTGTACTCACCGCCAGTCTCCCCAGGAGCCTTAAAGCCACTACAATACAAGGACGTGTGAAGGGTAGGTGTCCACGTGGTCTGTACTCACCGCCAGTCTCCCCAGGAGCCTTAAAGCCACTACAATACAAGGACGTGTGAAGGGCAGGTGTCCACGTGGTCTGTACTCACCGCCAGTCTCCCCAGGAGCCTTAAACCCACTACTGTACAAGGACGTGTGAAGGGTAGGTGTCCACGTGGTCTGTACTCACCGCCAGTCTCCCCAGGAGCCTTAAACCCACTACTATACAAGGACGTGTGAAGGGCAGGTGTCCACGTGGTCTGTACTCACCGCCAGTCTCCCCAGGAGCCTTAAGGCCACTACAATACAAGGAAGTGTGAAGGGCAGGTGTCCACGTGGTCTGTACTCACCGCCAGTCTCCCCAGGAGCCTTAAAGCCACTACAATACAAGGACGTGTGAAGGGCAGGTGTCCACGTGGTCTGTACTCACCGCCAGTCTCCCCAGGAGCCTTAAACCCACTACAATACAAGGACGTGTGAAGGGTAGGTGTCCACGTGGTCTGTACTCACCGCCAGTCTCTCCAGGAGCCTTAAAGCCACTACAATACAAGGACGTGTGAAGGGTAGGTGTCCACGTGGTCTGTACTCACCGCCAGTCTCCCCAAGAGCCTTCAACCCACTACAATACAAGGACGTGTGAAGGGCAGGTCCCCACTTGGTCTGTACTCACCGCCAGTCTCCCCAGGAGCACCGCTTTCCGGTCGCCGTCGTGGTCGTAGAAGATGGCACTCAGAGTTTGGAAGCAGCCAATAAGGGCGAGGATGCTGCTGACGAGAGACATGTGAACCAGGACGGGGTCCGCTGTGATCTGTAACGAAATGCTGGTGGGTTAGGCCAAGCATACACACACACAAATGACAACTGGGAGTCAAGAATTCTCCCGGGATGATGAAACAAGGTTCGAGAAAAACACCAAACCAGCCAATTTACTAATACTTGAGGTGCCTTAGATGGAAGTAATCAAAATATAATAGGGCTAATGATCGTGGGACACTCATGAAAGGCTCAACCTGTCTAAAATTTGTGTACATGGAGGCATATATTACCGAAGCCTAACTACCAAACGTGTTCGAAAAAGGACATGTGGTTTTTATTCTGCAGGAACATAAGACATTCACAGTGGGGCGAGAATCCGTGAACGCAGAGGTCACACGGTGGGGGGGTGGGGCAGAGATAACACTTCGAGAAATGGAGTATGCTAACCACCAGACCATTCGGCTGCCCTCCTAATTCAGTTAGTTATGAAAGTGAGATTTTGAGGTCCAACTACGCACCCCAAATATCTGCTGGAAAACAGCCACCGGTTGTGCGACGCCCAAGAGGATTATAGGGAGGTTGATGAAGAGGTCGATCAGCAGATGCATGGTCACACATCCCTCCGTGGCAGGCCTGGTCAGACTGCGGGTGGCGTTGGAGCGGCCAAGCTGCACAAGTCCACCCACGCACCACAGCATCACTCCAAATATGGCAAATGTAGCATTCTGCAATGTAGCACACAGTGAGGGGGATACTCACACTAACTTCAATGGTATCTTAATTCATACTGCAAAGAGCACATTTTAGCAATAATACAAAATACACATTAGCAATAAACATGCAATAAGTTAACATTACCATTGTTAAAATCCCTAACATGAGAAAATTCAATTGGTTTATCCAAACCAACATCTATCTTGAGTGGGCTGTTTGATTAAAACTCTACTGCAGGTAAATCCTGATAAGCCTGCAAACTGGTATAATTTCATTTGATGACAGGACTCCTTTATGGAATTATTTTCATGACATAATTACAGCACAGTGTTCAGCACCAAAAAATTTAAATAGCTGCCTGGTCCTAACCTGATCGGACATGATTCCACTGATGATCTGTGCATAACAGAGTGCAACAAGCAGACAGAGGCCACCCTAAAAGGAAAAGTTAAATAGAAAATATAAGAACCTAAATAGGTGTGAAAATAGTATGATCCCCCGATGCACAATTCTGGAAGCTATTGGTACCCATGCTGCTAGCATTCTGGTTTCCTCTATAAATAAATCTGTCATGCCAAACAACCCCCTTAGGATAGTAGACAGACTTGAATTTATTTTCCAAGCTTCTAGTTATTTAGTGTAAACAGGTCTTTTATTCTTGTGACAGATGACAAATAATTTGACTGCTGTCACAGTTCTGTTCCTTTGGAAATCATTTATTGAAATCTTTATTGCATAAAGATATAATGTATAAGAACTAAGAAAGAGATACTATTAGGGACATTTTGTATCATATGTTATAATATCAGATTAGGCTATAAAGAAAGTATTCCTTACTACGATGCGGGAAATCAGCCAAGAGGATCCAACCAAGGCATCAGTGCCTAGGTTATTCATAGAGAAGGTGGTGACAGCCATACTCAGTAGAATACTCCCGGTCATCTGCATCTCAAATATGTGGTGTCTCTGCACAGGGAGATTTGTCTGAAAACAAGAATAGCTTAAACATTTATTCTTACAGAATGCTACCCCTCAAATAAATATATCTTTAGGCTCAAGATCCTAGTTATTAATCTTTATATATTCTATATGGAAAAGATTTAGAATTTACATATTTTGATAAAAATATGGGTCAGTTAGCTTCAGATGTCATGATTTTACAATGGATACCTTGGATGTCTTTATTAGACTATACCTAGCCCTGTAATATGTCTACTGGCTATAGGGCGGACCAGATGGCCATGGAATGCGTATCATGGTCACCTGCATGAAAGCAGATGGGGGTATCAATGAGTTCTGGATTCCAGATTGATGAAGATTGCTTTGTACATAAACTGATAAATGTAAAAGTAGATCTATATCGCCCTGAAGAACCCGAACGTTAGTAAAGCCTGGGTTCTTCAAGGCTAAGATCTATATTACTTTGTACATAAATGTAAAAATATATGCTTTTTTACATAACTGTAAAAGTATATACATTTTTACATAAATGTACAAGTAATTACTTTTTACATAAATGTAAAAGTAGATGGGTTTTTATATAAATGTAAAAGTAAAACTACTTAGATTACTTTTTACATAAATGTAAAAGTAGATTGCTTTTTACACAACCAGCTAAAGGACATCCAGTTAAGTACCTGATACTCGACGACAGAGGCAGGGAAGAAGTAAGCAGCGGCTCCAGCCACAATGAAGGCCAAGGTTTCTGCGGCCGGCCAGTGCCAGGGGCCGGGGCCATAACGGCCACTGCCCCTTTTGTCGCCCAAAACAGTAGCCAAGAAAGCGACAACAAGGAAACCGGACCTCAAGAAGTCCACAACGTCAAGATTTCCCCAGTTGACCAACATGATCTTTGGACTTGTTTTACCGGATCCAGCGGTCTCGTTTGATGCTGAATCAGCGAATCCTGCAAATGACAGCAAAAGAAAACAAAGACCGACGCTAAAACCAACGCTTGGCGTCATTTTCAGGATTTTGAAAGCAGTTGACAGCGCCCCATGCGGCAAGTTTAAACATTCCGCACTCGCCGAAAGGTGGCGACACTGATCGGACAATTTCTGGCACGGTTGCGTGATGACAAAATTTGTGCCTAAAGTATTACGTCTGCGCGTAAATTTCGATTTATGGGTTTGGCCGCTTCAGATAAGGCCAAACAATATTAAAGTAGCTTACTGCATCATGGTACATTTTCACAAAAATGCCACTAAGCCGTATCTGTGTCGATGTCGCTTTTTCAGATCCTCGATCAGTGTCGGAATTTTGGGGTCAATGTCGAATGTCGATTTTTCAAATATGATTGTGTCGTGTGTCGCCATTTACCCCTTCCAGCTACCCCTGGCTTCATTATAGATCTAGCTCATATAAATATAACGGCGCTTCAAGATGTTCAACGTCTCGTGATATAGCAGCTATACAGAATAAATGTAAGCTTGTATAGACTTGAAAAGGCAAAAGACTTCCCATAACTATAAAGGAAATCCAGGGATTGTGCGTCGCGTATGGTTTGCATAATCGGAGTCATTATTCTGTCCCTGACTAAATCATCATTAGCGGGGAGGGGGTGGGGGCTGTGCTCTTCAGACTACAGCGTCTACACGTCAGATGGCCCAGGGTAGGGGGGGGGGGGGGGGTACACAATACACAAAATATATCCGCTCTAGATCTATAAGGGTATCTTTTTCATCATGAATGTCCGTTCTATGGGGATATCTTGTTCATCACGGATATCCGCTCACTAAGGCATCAAGACCCCAGTCGAACGCCCCCACCAGAATTGTATCATAGTGCAAATGGCAAATGGCCTTTTTACAGGGAAAAGCGGCATTTTTTATCGTCATAAATAGAACTTATAAGCACATCATGGGCATGGCCATTGCTTGAGGGGGTTGGTATAAGCCCCCCCCCCCCCCTCCCTCCTTTCTTCGATCCGTCACTGACACTGGGTTGCATCTCCCAACTGCGATGTATTTTGTCGGAAAGCCCGACACTAAATTTAAGTAGGCTTATTATTATAGTGTACAGTGAGAGTGAGTGTATGCTCAAGTTTTCGAGGGGGAAGGGGGTGGGGGCACCCCCACCCCCACCCCCTCTAGATCTGTAACCGACTTACCCCATTCTCAAACTTACCCCTGGCATTTGGTTTGCCACAGAGCTAAGCACGCACCGCTCGTTCAGCACTTCAAGCTTGCTTTTCGGCAAATCTATCTCTCCTGCCACTAAATGGCGTTCGACCTTCACGCGCGCTATGCTCTATGACAAACACATGCGCGTGTATTTGCATGGCAAGCCGTTTTAATATAAAAACATCCATTTGAAGATACATTTGATCTTAAAGGGATTCGTTGATAACTTTAATACAATTATCTTGAATTGTTTGAAGATATTTTGAATTGATTTACAGCTAGATATCTTAAACTGAATAAAGGTTAGATATAGAATTATTGATATCTTTGATGTTTTATTAAAACGGCTTGCGATACATTTGTGACATATTTCAACGCACGCGACCTCAGACAAAAATCCAGAATTTCTCTCTATATATATCATTAGGAAAAGAAAATGCTCCATAATTCCTCGCAACGGCCTGTGCCCGTGATTCCTGCGCCCGGAGATCTCAATCAGCTGGCGCCTTCCCCCGTCAGGCGTGGCATTATAACTGTCAGTCTCCAATTTGGATGTCATTTTCTTTCGACGACCACAAAATCACGCACTTTTCTCTCACTCGCCCAGTGGGTGACATACACCTCCCCCTGGCCATCGTCAGATTCTTGAACAGCTTACACCCCCCCCCCCCCCACCCGCCACCCCCCTCCCGGCCGTCGTGAGATTGTCGGGTTAGGGTTAGGGCTTGGTGGACCACGATGGACCATGGTAGACCGCGGTGGACCATGAGGGCCCCATGGGGGATTTTTCGACACGGCGATTTTTAAAATTGACAACGCGACATTGGGATTGTCTTAGAATCGACATGCGACATAAGACTTAGCGACAAGCGACATGGGACTTTTCTTATAATCGACACGCGACATGGAGCTTTTCCTAAAATCGACACGCGACATGGACCTTTTCTTAAAATCGACAAGCGACATGGACTGTTTTCTTAAAATCGACAGGCGACATGGACCTTTTCTTAAAATCGACAAGCGACATGGACCGTTTTCTTAAAATCGACAGGCGACATGACACGCGACATGGACCTTTTCTTAAAATCGGCAAGCGACATGGACCGTTTTCTTAAAATCAACAAGCGACATGGCTACCCCCCCCCCCCCCCCTCAGGGGCCCTACCATGGTGGCCAGAGCACTCAATGCGAGCGCTCTAACCCACTGAGCTATCGCGCCGGACCCCGCGAGGAGTTGGTGAACTACTGAAAAACAGTCGGGCCACAAGCATATACAAGCAAACAACAAGAAGCAGCTTGCGTCCAGAACAGCGGCTGACCATATATTTATATTGTTGCCATCTCTACAATAGATATGCATCCATGCTACTCTTGAAAGGAGGTTCAAGGCCCACAGCAGACGACAGGGCCCAGCGACAGACCCAGAAATCTGGATACGGGGGGGTGGGGGGGGGGGCGGTTTCAGGGTCGGATCCAGATTTGCTGGATAGGAGTGGGGGGGGGGGACGGCGGTATGTTAACTGGTATAAATTTTGGCCCCCTGGATCCGCCCCTGGGGCCGGACCCGCACTAAATACGACTCAGTTTTCTGATTGGTCACATATAATGCGGCTCGCCGTAGGGCGCTTTGAAATTAGCAACATTTCTATTTTGCAGTTTTGCAGCCATACGTATCCTATCCATCAACAACGCACTTAACGAGGTATTCCTTGTTTTAAACGCCATCGCTGTATACATCCTTTTAGGATAATGATCGTCGGTATACTGACCATTTCGGCCAGGGAACACATTTGAAGTATCTTACAAAAAACGGTTATATCAGTAAATTCTCAAGCAGTTTCCTCATGAACAGACAAGCACTGAAGCAGCGTAGTAGTAAAAGATTAAGGCCTATTTCATTAAACTGATTAAAGTATGGATTTAAAACGGGATACGTTGTGAAAAAATGAATTGGAGATTTTTAAATGGGAGACATCGTGTCTCGCACTATGAAATTTGCAACCTGTGGCCTATTTCACGTACATAGTTCAGCCGGCTACGCGGTGCTTAGTTTACATGGTGACTTTAGCCCCGTAGTCGGCTAAGCCCCGTAGTCGGCTAAGCCACGTTGTCGGCTAAGCCCCGTTGTCGGCTATGCTCCGTAGTCGGCTAAACGGCGTTCATGAAATCCACCACATAGCCACAGGCCGGCGTCGGGAAGCGCGAACGAGAGATTGCGAGGGCGAGAACCATCAGGTTTGTCTGTAAGATGTTACGTTAGTCCTGTGCCTAAACCATAGGATTTGCATTTTTGCCGACAACCAGCTCGTTCAGAAGCTGAAGGACGTGAGGGCGCCACTGCAGTGCAGTCTGAATGTCCCCAAATATACCAGTGCGATCCGTATACACCAGACCCTTTCTTCGTCCGCACTAGTTTGTGTACAAATATAATGAACACATATGTGTGGATCAAGTCGTTTATTTATTTGCATTCCCTTTGTGTGAAGGTAGTGATACACTATCAGTATCCGCTGCAGAAACGATGTCATTGATAGATACCACTGTCAGAATCAAACCACCTGATCATGGATTGTGGCTGATAGTTCGCATGCAACTGTCAGAAATTATTTTTGTATGGGTGAATGTAACCGCGTATATAAACCAATATTCATATTGACATTTGACTTGGCTCCAAGGCACGCTACTTATTATGTGAAACAACTCCGCAAATCCCCGGCGTTCACGACAGCTCACCGGGAACGGGCTTTGGGATTCAGCTCCAGTCTAACCTACTATCTGCGAACTGACTTGTAAATGAACCCGCATCTTCAACTGACATTTCGGCATCTCAGCTCAGCTATCGGTCCATTCTTCAACATGCACCTCAGCCCAGCATTCGGTGCCTGGGGATCCAGCACCATTCTTCAACATGCACCTCAGCCCAGCATTCGGTGCCTGGGGATTCAGCACCATTCTTCAACCTGCACCTAGCACAGTATTTAGTGCCTGGGGATTCAGTTCCATTCTTCAACATGCACCTGAGCCCAGCTTTCGGTGCCTGGGGATTCAGCACCATTCTTCAACCTGCACCTAGCCCAGCGCCTTGGTCTGCGCGATTCCTGCAGCCTCTGCAATGCTTTCGGTGCTTTGATATTCAGCCCCATTCCTCAACCGGCACCCCCACCCAGCTGTCGGAAGGTGGAGGTAGCAGTGAGGGTGGAAGGTTGGGCATTCCTTGGAAGACAGCTGGCAGCTCGTACTCTGTTGCAGATAACAATGTCAATGTGTGGCTGTTGCCTTCCAGTGTCTTGGAGTCTTGGTCGTGTGTCCCACTGTAAGACTTTCCCTGCTTCTTCATCCATTTTTCCATCCATTTTTGTAGCAATGCATCTCCAGTTTCAGCATCATCTGCAGCAGCCTTGTCTTTTCGTCTCTTTTCAGCTTTCACTAGACAGATAAAAGAGAAGAAAAATATATATACATATATAATTTGTTTTTTTCTCAATTAAAAAAATGTCATTTCTCACTAGTTCAATATATCGGTACATGTATACAGTTTGTCATTTCTATTATGGGTCTCTTATCATTGTTATGACAACTCAGCTATAATGCTTGCAATCGATTATACATGTATAAAGTAAGCATAATGTGGTACATGTACTTCAACCTGAGTGCCCTGCAATGAAATCGAATAATTCATTACATTTATTGATAATTTAAATCCATCTTCTGACAATTAATTTAACCCAAAAAGGCTTAAGAAAGGCAATATTGCATGATACATGTTATAAGCCGATGACTTGGTTACATTGCTTTTATCTCATCCAGTAGGTAAGATATGTTGCATAAATTGAGTTGGATGAAGCATGTGTGCTCCAAACCCAGTTGCTTCATTTTGAATTCATGACCTGTCAGTTGCAACTCAACCAGCTTAACATTAAAATTGAGCTGCAAAAGCATAAAAAAAACTATGCAATATTCAATATACACTTTACTTTACTTGCATTTGAAGAACACACCTATGTCAAGTAAAGCCTTCTTTTCTTCTGGGGTCTTGTGAGAATAGCGGCAACTGGCACCAAAATCACATTCTCCTAAAAGCAAAAGATTGAAATATGTAACAAAAGATTTAAAGGATACCTTTTCTTGTTGCACATCAAAAGTAGGTATAAAGCAGTAACCAATTAGCTTGCAATTTAATATAAGCAGTGTCTGTTTATAATAGCCTGGGCTATAGCTACACATAGGTACAATTAATACAGATTGCAGACATTCTAAAATGGGACACAATATAATAATTGAAATGGCGTGAATACTGAAATTTACCTTTTATTTGAAACCGCTTGCAAATTGGCTTAGATTCTTCTTCAGCATATAATGCAGCAGCATCTGCAACAAATATAATAACAGTGTAAATCTCCTAATATAAATGCAATAGTCTAAAATTTAATATATTTTATGAATTATGTGATTAGTTTGATTTGTCTTCTCAGGTCTTATGCCTTTATGGAGATGGAACTAAAGAGACACTTGCTTTATGGCTCTCCCTAGCCATGAATCCACACAGCCTAGGGTTCTGGGCTAGGCTCTCCCTAGTTCCGTCTCCGAAACCTAGTGTCTCCGCACGCTCCGCCAAAAAAGGTTTCGTACAGGAAGCTCATTTTCCCGGTACAAGATTCTGCCGTGAATTTGGGGCGGAAAGTTGGGAGTCCACAAAGTCACCTTTTTTACCTTCCTAACTTAGCTTTATCTCACTCTATGCAGAGGTGATCCAATCACCTGTCAATTTCTATAATTCACAAGCCGGTATACGCTTGAACAACTGACTTTCAGGCAGTTTATTGCACAGACCATCTTCAGTAAGCGGCAACCGCACGCTAGAAAACTTGTTTATACTGAGTTATGTCACGTGATCGTTCAGTTTTGCAACATACAGATTCGCTTTACCTTGAAAATACGGAAATGCATGGTTCGCGATCTTTGATTTATGGGATACAGGCGTTATTTTAATATCGTTATTAGCCGTATTCTTTACGCGACTGTTAATATATAGCTGTGAGGATGTGTGCTTGGACGACGTTAGTCCCACGAGACAGTTGTTGCTCCACACAGCAATCTCATATGCCTCAAATCCGCAGGCAACAAAGAGAGTGGAAGATTTGTTTGCGTGAGTGACTAAGTGTTTTTCGATCCATCAAACCATTGTCATTTTGTACTAAATGATATTTGTACTTCATATTTGCCGTAAAACCGGCATGCATATGAACCAAGAAAGTGATCGATTTCTTATCAAGTCAGTTGAGATTTGAATTTCGTGTCATTCATCGCGCCATTTTGTATTTGGTCATTCTTCGCCCACGGCTTGCGCCAGGTGGCGTTTGGTTTATTGTGCGTGAATGGCTGGATTTACGGAGCGCCACCAAGCGAATGGTGTGGTTTTGACGATTGTGCGCATGCGCAAATTCTCCACTGGGTGGGAAAGATGGCGGTGGGGACAGGGCTGTCCGCAGGCTCGACAATACAACAAATGATACCGTTGTAATAGCAGAGACTTTAACCAAAATTACAACGTAAATTGTAAGATACATACTTCCAGAAACTACTGCCATACTCCAAATGTAAATAATCGGCGAGATATATGAATTTCTAAATGCCAGGTCGATTGCGTAGTAAGATGAATGAGCCTCAATCACGTTTCAGTTTGTAGAGATATTCCGTATTTTCGACGCCACCACAGAGTCATGTGACCGAACATGGTTGACAGCGGAGGCTGCAAGCGCTACTTTTGAAACGTTTCGCTAGAAAAGGGGTGATAGCAGGGTTATTTATCAATGTATGTAACTAATCAGTATTTTAACTGAAAGGCCATACTTTCTCCAATGCCCAAATGTCAATAAAAATTCTCAGATGTAGCTGATATTATGACAAAAGGTAAATAAATTCGACGACTTTTTTCGTGCGATTTTCATACCGAGAAAATGAGCTTCCCGTACGAAACCTTGTTGGCGGAGCGTGCGGAGACACTAAGAGTCTAATCGATTCAACTCTTCCAGGAAGAGAAGAGCTCATCCAAGAATAGAGAATATGAGCGATGAATCGATCGCGTCTGACGAGTTGGAAGAGTAGTTTCAATATGGCCAACGGAAACTCACTTATAGCTCACAATTTATCGCCCACGTCCTTATATTATCGCCCAACTTCAACTGATAGATACATGGGTAACTGCATATATGGGCCCTCATATACCGGAAATATATCTTTCAAATAACAAAATAAAAGGTCTTACATATGTTTCACAGAATTTTATTCATTGTTTCATTCATGTATTTCCCCTCAAACCTATTTTGTCACACTGAGCGAATATTGCATAGTTAGCTTCAGCCATCTTGGAATAGCCTCTACCTCTTCTCACTTCCACCTACCTGGGCGGAAGAGCAGAAGAGGTCTTCTCGGAATAGAAGAGGCAAAACGATCGTACTGCATGCACTCTTCCAGAAGAGGTAGACGTTGGAAGAGGCGAATCGATCACACCCTAGCCTAGGTTTCAGAGACGGAACTAGGCTCTCCCTAGTCTTCGGTGCGAGGTCAAGCAGTCAAGAGAGCCATGTCATGTTTCAAGGCTACCTGACTTCATCAGGCCCCCTACTAAAGTTTCGGCCTCTTCTCCGACTTCGGTCCAACAAGGCATCATGTGACATGTCCATTAGAATTTAGACGGACATCATCATGACGGACCGGTTTTTTTTTTTTAGGCTGAAGAGTTGATGGTCCACCCATGGAAAGTTGGTGCCGAGCAGCTTACCTTTGAAAGCTGTGTAATGTACGCTCCTCATACGCTTATGATGTACACCTTTCATATGATTCTTGCGATTTGTTGGATTATCAGCGAATGATTTTTCACAAAAGTCACAAAAATAACGTTTCCCCATTTTTACCGAGCTACTGTTCAAGGAACCAGCTATGTTACGATACAACTAAATACTGAGTGTTGCGACAATGACCGACTATCAGGCATGATGAGGCACTCGGACTTCGAACGGAAGGGGGGGGGGGGGGGGGGGGTTGTGACGTGGTTGGGACAAAGCGGAATGCATTGTTGTGAATGGCGTGTACATACATCCCGTGCCAGAATTGATGCAATCATACTATGAGCAATAAAACGTAAACTTGTGTTAAATCATCCGCTCGGCGGCACTGTCAACCTTTTTTTCTGTGCGTCATTTGCAGCCACAATTCATTAATGATTTATGTACTCCATTACACGAGCCCCTTGTGATTTTAACTTCCTTGAAAGCGTATCTTGTTTTATAACAGCACAACACAATAGTCTCCAGCATAAAGTATAGCAGACGAAAATGTCTTTTTATCACGTCGTAAGGTAAAGCTATAGTAGGTCATATATTACTGTGAGTACTTCAAATTCTGTTGCATCTTTAGTTGAAGCTGACAAATACTACCACATTTGCATGGCAAGCCAAAGTGGAATTTAATAGAGTATTTGCACATATGTTCAAATATTTCCACATATGTCCAAATGAATTACACATATATGTGTTATTCAATTGCACATATGTCCAAATGAATTCAACATATCTTCAATTCAATTAAAGATATCTTTAAAGACCCATATTTAGACATATGTGCAAATGATTTAGACATATGTCCAAATGAATTGCAAATATGTCCAATTCAATTGTACATATGCCCAATTGATTTGGACATATGTGCAAATGATTTAGACATATGTCCAAATCATTTAGACATTTGTCCAAATCATTTGGACATATGTCCAAATCATTTGGACATATGTCCAAATCATTTGGACATATGTCCAAATAAATTGCACATATGTACAATTCAATTTTACATATGTCCAATTCATTTGCACATATGTCCAAATGAATTGGACATATGTACAATTCCAAATTAATGTTATCATCATAATTAATTCGAATATCATTAATTCGAATTAATGATATCATTAATTCAAATGAATTAATGTTATCATTAATTCGAATTCGAAGTGGAGGTGGAGGTGGAGGTGGAGGAGATGGAGGTGGTGGGGGTGGAGGTGGGTGTGGAGGTGGGGGTGGGGTGGAGGTGGGGGTGGGGGTGTGGATGGGGGTGGATGTGGAGGAGGCGGAGGATACTTTGCAGGTGGAGGTGGAGATGTAGTTGGAGGTGGAGGTGGAGGTGGAGGTGGAGGTGTAGGTGGGGTGGAGATAGAAGTGGGGTGGGGCTGGATGTGGAGGAGGCGGAGGTGGCTTCGCAGGTGGAGGTGGAGGTGGAGGTGGAGGTGGAGGTGGAGGTGGAGGTGGAGGTGGAGGTGGGGGTGGGGGTGGATGTGAAGGTGGAGGTGGAGGTGGAGGTGGGGGTGGAGGTGGAGGTGGGGGTGGAGGTGAAGGTGAAGGTGGAGGTGGAGGTGGAGGTGGTGGTGGAAGTGGAGGTGGAGGTGGAGGTGGAGGTGGAGGTGGAGGTGGGGATGGAGGTGGAGATGGAGGTGGGGGTGGAGGTGTAGGTGTGGTGGAGATAGAAGTGGGGTGGGGCTGGATGTGGAGGAGGCGGAGGTGGCTTCGCAGGTGGAGGTGGAGGTGGAGGTGGGGGTGGAGGTGAAGGTGAAGGTGGAGGTGGAGGTGGAGGTGGAGGTGGAGGTGGAGGTGGAGGTGGAGGTGGAGGTGGAGGTGGAGGTGGGGGTGGGGGTGGATGTGAAAGTGGAGGTGGAGGTGGAGGTGGAGGTGGAGGTGGGGGTAGGGATGGAGGGGGAGGGGGAGTGGGAGGGGGAGGGGAGGTGGAGGTGGGGGTGGCGGTGGCGGTGGAAATGGAAGTAGAGGTGGGCGGTGGAGGTGGAGGTGCAGGTGTAGGTGCAGGTGCGGGGTGGGGTGGAGGCGGAGGTGGAGGTGGAAGTGGAAGTGGAGGTGGAGGTGGAGGTGGGGGTGAAGATGGAAGTGGAGGTGTAGGTGGATGTGGAGGGGGAGGTGGAGGGGGAGGAGGTGGCGGTGGAGGTGGAGGTGGGGGGGGGGTGGAGGTGGAGGTGAAGGAGGAGGGGAAAGTGTGAATTAAACATATGTGCAATTGAATTCAACATATGTGCAATTGAATTCAACATATGTGCAATTGAATTCAACATATGTGCAATTGAATTCAACATATGTGCAATTGAATTCAACATATGTGAAATTGAATTCAACATATGTGCAATTGAATTCAACATATGTGCAAATTATTTGGACATATGTACAATTGAATTAAACATATGTACAATTGAATTAAACATATGTACAATTGAATTAAACAAAATCAGAAGCATTTGTACATATGTTTAATTGAATTAAAGATGTGTCCAAATCAATTTTACATATGTTAAATTCAATTATACATATGTTAAATTCAATTATACATATGTGCAATTGAATTATACATATGTGCAATTGAATTAAAGATATGTGCAAATATTTGGACATATCTTTAATTCAATTGCACATATCTTTAATTCAATTGCACATATCTTTAATTCAATTGCACATATCTTTAATTCAATTGCACATATCTTTAATTCAATTGTACATATGTGCAAATATTTGGACATATGTGCAAATATTTGAACATATGTGCAAATACTCTATTAAATTTCACTTTGGCTTGCCATAGATTTGACGCTTGTCAATGAAATCAATTTGTGTTAAATTAGACAACAATGCAATAAATATTTTCCCTGCCGACTTTCGGTAAGCAAGAGGCACACTACTTACCTAGATTGTTGAGCAAATCATTGTCTGTCGAATGACGCGGCAACATTATACACCGCGGCAGGCCGTATGTTTACATTGTTCTAGCTAGTGGGAAGTAGAACAATAATTGGTGCCGATTCACTAATGACGATTATAAAATTATGTAGCAACTATTTGGATTTGTTATACAAAGCGTTCGAGTAAAATATTAACTTCGCAGAGCAGATGGTCACCCGAAAGACCACGAATCATGAGACTGTTCCTATACTTTTAATCCCCCCCCCCCACCCCCCCCCCAGGCGTGAGCCCGCGATTGTAGGCGGCCTATAACGCATTTTTATCGGGGGACACAGTCAGCTAGATTTGATGAGCGATGAGAAATGACGATACCACGAAAACGGAATCCGTTGCTCTGCGTCAGCAAATCCATATTACTGTTGAAAGACTTGAAAGAACTTCTTGGGCAGATGTTGTTCGGTGTCATTTGCAGAGACGGTGTTTAGCATTTTCACGACTCTCTGATTCCGACTAACTCCGCTAGGGCTTGCGTTTTTCTGAAAAAACAGCAGAGCTCTACCTAGTGAATGAAATATTGCCCTGTGCGCCATCTGACGAATAAGTAGATTGTCCCTTACTTCCGGTATTAAGATGTCGTGGGTTACGCAAATTTACCGTGGCGCTCTGCAAAGAACATCAACATTTGCCCTCACTATAATGGCTGGGGCATTTTTGTTCGAGCGTATTTTCGACCATGGAGTTGATTATACGTTTGAAAGCATAAATAGAGGGGTTAGTATCTCACAACGGATAAAATAAGCGACAGAATTAAATGTTGACCTTGTCCTTGACTTACGCCAATCTTTAACGCTGTCGCTGGCTTGAGAGGTTCACCGACACCGGTTGTCAATGTTGTCAAGGAAATTTTTCACTGACAAATATCTAAAAGAGTTTTAGTGGAAATATTGTATTTAAGTCTTCATTACGTCTTATTAAAGTGCAAACTCAAAGTACCTATTTTGACCTACTTAGAAAGCAGTTGTTTCATTTAGCAGATGCGGCTTTCGCTTTTCCAATTAGACTGAAAATCAGATGTTAATGTCATGAGACAGTCTGAGATATCAACCTTAACCTTTATGGCGATCGCTTTGACTGTCTCACAACATTAACATCTGATTTTCAGGCTACTTTCCAATGGGATAATTAAGTTATATTTAATAAAAAATTCTGATAATATTATAAATTTGGCATTGATAATGGATAGATCTAGTTATTATTTTTTTAATCAATGTTTGCCTTCAACTTACAGAAGCTGTACAAGCATATAAAAACTCCAGAAGCAAGCGAGGATGAGGAATAAACAGGACTCTCAATGCTCCTTCATTATGGCACTTGATTAGGCAAGATATTTCGGGACTACAGTTACCCCACAAAGGAAGTCAGTGATTTGTCGGGGTGAAGAAGGAAAATAAGATGCTGTTGTGGATACAATATCTCCCCATGGATATGGCATAAATTTGCCAGTGTGGTTGTAGTCCACAACCATGATTGTACATCACAAATCCCAGCTACAGCGTCAAAAATCAGCAACATACAAGCTGTTACACCAATGCTGCCCAAGCTATATCAACTTGCGGGATAATTAACGGTTCATTAACAACATGCCAAGCCAAAGTTGGGCTAGTTTCATTTCATCCAAACAATAAAACTATTGTATTCAGTGAAGTGTTGTAGTCAATTACTTGCATGATGACATTTAGCCCATTGTGTGAGTTTACATGAAGAAATGGGTTGAAAGATTGGTGCAAATCCGCTGTCTTGCATAAAAGGACAATGGCCAACCAAACCATCAATTTGTCTGTAGTATTATAGCACAAGGAATGTGAGAGAAGCCCCGCCGTTGGCGTAGGTAGAGTTATTTTCTGCCAGGACAGCCCAAGTGGCTGGTGCATGGGTTGAATCACACCTGTGCAAATGTGTGTGCAGGATAATAATCCTCCCATGTTCTCGGAAAAGAGGAGAGGGGTTACTCCCGGAGACATGTGGCTTCTCTACACGGCAATATGCCCTACTCCGTTCAAAGCCTCCTACTTATAAAACTTGTCCACAGAGATTCCCTTGGCAGATAATATTGAGAACATTCGGGGTTGGTGCCTTCAAAAATATCCGTAGCTCTGATTGGAGACGTGAAGCTATGTAAGGCCCGACCTGGGTGCTTTCAGGATATTGCGCATCTAGCCGGGTTCTTGGGCTATTGAACTCCCGCGACGGATCTCCCCAAGTCGCCGCTAAATATCACATATCTGCCACGCCCCGATTCTGGTTGTGGGAGGCGTTAAACGAATATGTCTCCGTCAAATAGAAAATTGGCTGGGCTGGGAGCTGGGCGAAATATTAGACCCCGATCGTTTCGAATTTATGCGCCCTACTCATCCATTCTTACCTTCGCGGCCGCCTTCGTGCGGGGCGGGAAGGGGCTATGACAGGAGCGTTGCTGAGTTACCCCATATTATCTGAAGAGCCATAATAGGTTGCAACTAGTGCTCGACAAATAACTTTATGTACTCGATTTCTGTCTTTATGATAAGTTTTTACAATAGTAGGGGTCTGGAAGGGGTAAATGGTGACACGCGACACAGGCATGGTATTTGAAAAATCTATATTCGACATACATCGACCCACAAATTCCGACACTCCGGATCTTAAAAGCGAGGGGCCGGCGCGACAGCTCAGTGGGCTAGAGCGCTCGCATTGAGTGCTCTGGTCACCTGAGAGCCTAACGGCACGTGGATCGGTGGTTCGAGCCCTGCTGTGGCCATGTCTGTGTGGTCGCATGATAAAGATCCCATGTCTTTCTTCGTAAAGAGTAGGGGGTTACCTCCGGGGACATGGCTCCACTCTCCCTTCCTTCTCCCATTGACGCGATATGACCAAAAGTGGTTAAAGCGTCCTGAATAACCAACCAACCATCTTAAAAAGCGACATCGACACAGACTTCTGAAGAAAACGACACTGAACGTGAGAAATCGTCATTCGACACTGAAAAATCGACACTGGACACTGGACCCTGGACCCTTCCAGACCCCTAACAGTCCGTTGTCACTTGTTTTAATTAATCCGCAGGAAATGTCTAACGTCAAACGTGCATTTCCGCCGGTGGGTCCGCAATACATGAGGAAGTATAGTGGGTCGGCCGGTCTCCGGCTTATCCGTGTGTGAGACATCAATTGTACCTACACAATTGTACCAGACACAACCCCAGCCGGTTGCCTCATTCGTTAGTATACCTGACTTTTGATTAAAGGGCTTGTGTGTTTAATTATCGATGCATGGAAGCAACAAGTTTTTCTCTTTTTTTTTGGCCCATTTGCTCTGAAAAATGTCTCCGCACGGTTTTAACTTTGTAAAAAATAGTCCCCTGTCGTAATCTGGGATTCTAAAACTGATCGGAAGAATAGTTCAAACGGCCCGCCGGTTCGCTTGTTCACATTTCATTGAAATAGTTACTTGAAACAAGTAATTAACTGACCGTCTGTGAGTTTTGGGAGAGAGTTTAAGCTCAAAGCGTGCCGTTGTTAACGTATCACGCGTCCGCTGAGATCTGGAAACGCGGAATTTGGCATGCTACAAAATTGAAAGATGGTTACCTTTTAAATATAAACAAAAGCTTTTTCCCTTCACACATACTGAATTGGGTTCTTTATAAACTAGCTTGGCAATTTGGCTAATATCGGATTGTACACAAATACCAATAATAAAACACAAACACAAATACCAATATCGGATTGTAGGCGTGCAACTTTCAATTGCGGATTTGTGGAAATGCTGAAGACTGGCCGGGGGAGAGAACCAAACTTTTACCGACGCTTATGTATTCAATGTCTGCTGTAGCATGGCTACCAATATGAAACACATTTCCCGTGCACCAATCGCCAAGGTACCCGATCGCTTTTACGGGTAATGTATGGCCGCTAAAAATCATTTAGTTCTTTTAGATCCCACGTGAAGCCAGAAAAGCGAGGGTTTGCTTGCTTAATGAGCTTCCTGCATTGAACAATCCGCGTGAGCGTACACATTGTATGTTCGCATTATGATGTCTCAACCGCGTGAACTATGACCCAATTTTTTACTTTGACCGTTTTCCTGATTTTTTGGACAAATAAGTATCTTTATTGTAACCATTCGCATGAGAGGAAGTGCAAAGATGAATTCCAAGGTCTTCATAATTTTAACACGCCGTCAATTTACTTAAATACTATGAAAAACAAACAAAATAGGCATGGCTGATGGTCTTATTCGATGCCCAGCACAGCGGCCCCAATATTATGATGTCATCGTTTGTTGACGTTTGTTCACTTCCGCCATTTTGTTGTGACCCTCCTTTCGCAGTAGACGGCAATATTTGATGGTAGGCAGTTTATAAATTATAAATCTTATCAATTTCACCTTCAAATTTAAGTCAAGCGAAACAATTCGTAATACAGTTTATGTAGCAACTCACAAAATCGTCACCTTGACTTTGCACACAGATTCTCTTGTGATTTGTGGCCAATTTACAAGAGAACCTGTCTGGATTCTCTCATCAGGTCATATGACAATTGAATTGACATTGTTTTCCTACCTCCCTCTTCGAATCCTTAGTTTGTAAATAACCAAATGCGCCGGCCTATTGCCCATTATGCGCTATAAAGTTACAATAGTTCCGGTTTGAGCATGCATTCTAAGTAATTTGATTTGTACCGGTTACCACAAAGACTAAATAAATCTTGAAAGTCATAGACATAGGAGTCTGGAAGAGCAGTGCTGGAAGAAGGTGTTCAACTTGACAGACTGCTAGTGTCAAGATCTTAAAAAAATCTATGTCGAATGGTGATTTTTCTGATATCCCATATCGCTTTTTTGCTAAATTCAGTGTGATTTGTTAAAAAATTGGTGCCTTTTCAGAGGTATAGGGTAATTCACAATTGTATTTCTGTGGCTTATTTTACATAAGCTTACATAACTTAGTTTGAAAAATTGCTCATCATTTGTATGGTAACTTTAGTTGACTAAGCCCCATTGTCGGCTAAACTGCATTTATAAAATCTGGTACCAATCTGCAGATCTGCTTTCGATCTCTTACAGTTTACAGTGGGGCAATTGTTAAATTACATCAATATATTACCCTGAACCCTTTTCAGATCCTCAGTATCAGAATTTGAAGGTCAATGTCGAACATTGATTTGTCAGTAATACATGTGTAGCGTATCGTCATTTGCTCCTTCCAGAGACCTAGAGACTTTATCAAATCAATCATAATTTCCTTCAGTATTATCAATGATATATTACACATGATGAAGTTCCATTGACCACAAATCACTGCCAGAAAATAAGCTAAAAGTAGGAACATTTACCTGTTAAGACATCTATAGTCTCAATTGCATCCAATAGCCTATGCCAGGTAAAGCTTCATACATGCTACTTCTTTTAATTTCTTTTAAAACCTGACATTTATCATGTTTATAGTCACAAGAGCTTCATCATGTGTAATATTAATTGGGATATTACAGGAAGAAAAGATTGCAACAGAAAGAAAAGTATGATTGAATTGATAGTAAAGATAGGATCCTGCAGCCTATCTGTAAATTTCTGAGAGTTCACTCTTTATTTTACCGAAAATATTGACCCAATTGGTGTGAACAGCATTAATTAATTTGACTTTAGAAACTAATTGGAATAGATTTTTTTAGAAATATAAGCTAATATAGGCCTATACTATCAATTCTATTAAGTTTGCAGGTACTTGTAAGCTTATTTAGTAAGTTAGTTTCTATAGAAACTGCCTGGGCAGTGATAAGATGATTAAGGAAGGGAATAACATAAATAACAAAGTAATATCTGAACTCCTTATCACTGGCTTCTGTTAATAAGGCCTATTATGCATAGTGCCATGGATACAGATGGTCACCTATCAAACAAAATCTGAAATAAGAAAGTTATGGTTCAATCATTAATGATATATGAGTATACAATCAAAACATCTATAGAAAGTTACAGACATTTAGTCATTTGCGATTACTGTCTTAGCATGGTTTTAGCTAGAATAAATGCTCCTTGAATAGTTCACTATATTATTTTGACATAAAAAATGATTAATCTTTACCAAGTCTGTCATGAAGTTGAGTACTGTATGAATATGGTAAATGGTCTGTTATTACTTATATGACAAAAATTATCAACGTTGAACTGTGCTAGAGCCAAGTGCTGTATGAATCACCTGCCATGTTATTTATACAGCATCTAGGCTGTCAAGTCTGTTACAATTGGGTTACAGTTTGTTAGCCCACCCACCCCCAACACCACCCAACATTGCCACATGATCAGTGCTATACAAAAGGTGACTCACTATTAGTGTACAGGCCTCTGTCAATACATAGCCACAGCCAATATAGAAATGCTGGTTTGCTGCACTTCAAGGCAGGCACCTCATAATACCATTAAATGTTTACTGTAACATAACTGGGGGATGCTAGTATCCATAGGGATAAGTACTGATAGCTTCACATGAAAACCTGAGTTCACTTGGCCAAATGATGTTTTAGGCTTTTCCAATATGAACTTGATTTGAGCTAGTAGCTGGATGTATGAGCTGCACCTTTACACAAGTGACTAGAAAAATGTCAAAACAACTGCTGTAATAATCAATATGTCTGGTCTTGCATCTGTGCTTTGTGTATAAATCAAGAAATAGAGTGGATTAACATTGAGAAGGTTATAAAGTTGCATTTTGTGTATAGATGGGCATGTTATCTTCGTCATAATATGATGCACCACAGGTTGATATATTTCAATCTGATGAAAAAGCAAAATAACATATATTTCCTAATTGATCAAGTAATAAAGTAACATTTTGCGATAATTGTAGTTGCCACAGTACTACAGTAATTCATTGATTAGTCACTATGGTACCCTACTTATTAGATAGAGTATGAAGAAAACAAATCTTTCAATCAATTTAAACAAAATATGATAATCAAATTTGAGACATCAGTATTTTTGCTATGGTACAGGAGTATAGGAATCTGATAGGTGTGGATGTACCAGTACTTAAACTACATATTTAGAATTTGTTTAATACATCCAATTGCTGCAGTTACTAGTACAGGTCTGTTTTTTACTGTTTGTTGAAGTTATCATGTATTTTTCTTTACTGTATTGCAGGTTGTCTGCTGGAAAAAGCTTTTTCTCAATCACGCTGATTGTGAGCCACAGTGGGGCTGACGGCTTGCAATCAGAAGACCCCCCACAGAGGCTGTCATTGCTCTGAAGTGTGCCTCGCTGTGGCCTCGCTGTCCAAGATTGTCGCATCTCCCTGCAAGCATGGTAAGTTAAATACAAGTACAGTACAGTTCGATTACAGGTTCAACTGTTAGCATGTACGCCATCTGGTCACATGCTCATAGCATTGTAAGTTGTACTCAATCTGGGGCCTCTGGGCTCAGAATACAAAGAAAAAAAATCAATACCATATTGAATTTTTTGGCTGAGATCCTTAATATGTGTACCTTGCATGTATAGATCGATCTACCTAACAAATCTAATGCGATTAGACAGTATAAAAATAGTCATTTATTTATAGTTGTATAAAAAATGACAAATAGTTCACTAAAATGGTAATGCTTTCAATGATGGTCGACATAAATGGTTATATTTGAAAGCCCATCACTAGCATTCTTAGCATTGACTACTGGATCCATTTATGATTAGATCCGTAAAATGCCAGAGTCTTGTCTCAGTGCTATCTGATACATAGATTGACCATCAGCTATACAGGCCTATGATTTTAAGACTCCTAGTCTGAAGGAGAATGTAAGGAATATTGCGTACTTGATATGCAAGTGTTCTGATCTTCTACCTCCCACCACAATGTCTCTGATCTTACCGCATCTTACCTTTGATTGGTCATACAATGCAAAAATCATATGGTTTTTGCATATTTGTACAAGTTGAAGTATGTAAACAGTTGATTTTGGCTGAAACAATTTATGTCCACATGGCAGTAATAGCCAACATAAAGCATTGTGATATTAATATTCTTATTTGTTGACAAATTAAAGCTACATTAAAACTACAATACACCAGTATTGGTACAGGTACAGCAAAGATAACAGGCTTGTTTGGGGATTATTCTATCTTGACAAATAGATTAAAAGTTCCCTGGCAATGCATATATGGTTGGTTGTGTTATGTGTATACATGTCTATGCTCATACAAAAATGTTTCTTGTTACAAAGTGGCTTGAAGTGTCCCGCAGTCTGTCACAAACAACTGTCCTAGTTGTTAGGTGGAGGTTTTTCGGATGGCGTGGGCTGGTCATATTCTAGGCCACCGCCCGTAGGACCGTTCGACATATCAGGGACTTTATCCCGCGTCTGAGTACATAGCACATTGGGCTCCTGTCTAGTGTGCCCGTTGAAATGCCCACGTGGCTGACCCAAATTAGTCTTAATTTGCACAGAAGCGACCTGAAATATAAACTTTTCATTTCATTTTACCACGGGCCTAAAGTAGCTATGTTTTGTAATCTCTTCACATACCGACCCTATATCTTTTGACATAAGTAGTTTCAGTAGTAAGGGGTATAAGGGGTCATTGCACGTGACCTTACGGATTCAGATTAACTAATTGTGGGACCCATATGTTTATTGCCTCATAACTCACAACTGTTGGTCAGTTAACAACGCCTCTCCTATCTGCCTAACCCGGCATATCAACTGACCTCCATCAAAGCATTGCTATGTAGGACGCATATATCTTTTTTATCTGTCGCATCTAAGGTCGTCTCCTACGCTTCCAAGGTCGTTTGATAGTCATAGTGTAACATATACCAGACATTTCCAATTGCTCTACATTCTGCAAATACGCTGTCCTCATGGTCATGCTTTCGCTTAGAGGGTCTGGCCCGAGGTCTGGGTATTTATCGCTCACAGGGTCTGGCCCCGAGTCTGGCCATTTATCGGTCACGGGGTCTGGCCATTTATCGCTCACGGGGTCTGGCTATTTATCGCTCACAGGGTTTGGCCCCGAGTCTGGCCATTTATCGCTCACGGGGTCTGGCCCCGAGTCTGGCCATTTATCGCTCACGGGGTCCGGCCATTGATCGCTCACGGGGTCTGGCCCCGAGTCTGTCCATTTATCGCTCACGGGGTCTGGCCCCGAGTCTGGCCATTTATCGTGGTATTACTCGCACACCAGAGCACATAAATGCTGTGTCAACATGTAGTTAGTTTCACTATGTAATCCTCGCTGTGAAATATGCGTCTAAAGTTTTCGGTCCCGACAGTCTGCATGATGCAATCGGTTGATGCGGTGTGCTGGGTGATGGCGGCCATGTCACTACTCATCGTGCAATTAATGCGATCATGTTTGTAGAGCCATCGTGCAATCAATGCGACCATATCACCAGCCATCATGCAATCAATGCGACCATGTCACCAGCCACCGTGCAATCAATGCGACCATGTCACCAGCCACCGTGCAATCAATGCGACTATGTTTGTAGAGCCATCGTGCAATCAATGCGACCATGTCACCAGCCATCGTGCAATCAATGCGACCATGTCACCAGCCATCATACAATCAATGCGACCATGTCACCAACCATTGTGCAATCAATGCGACCATGTCACCAGCCATCGTGCAATCAATGCGACCATGTCACCAGAGCCATCGTGCAATCAATTCGACCATTTCACCCGAGCCATCATGCAATCAATGCGACCATGTCACCAGCCATCGTGCAATCAATGCGACCATGTCACCAGCCATCATGCAATCAATGCGACCATGTCACCAACCATCGTGCAATCAATGCGACCATGTCACCAGCCATCGTGCAATCAATGCGACCATGTCACCAGAGCCATCGTGCAATCAATGCGACCATGTCACCAGAGCCATCGTGCAATCAATGCGACCATGTCACCAGAGCCATCGTGCAAGCAATGCGACCATGTCACCAGCCATCGTGCAATCAATGCGACCATGTCACCAACCATCATGCAATCAATGCGACCATGTCACCAGCCACCGTGCAATCAATGCGACCATGTCACCAGCCATCGTGCAATCAATGCGACCATGTCACCAGAGCCATCGTGGAATCATTGCGACCATGTCACCAGCCACCGTGCAATCAATGCGACCATGTCACCAACCATCGTGCAATCAATGCGACCATGTCACCAGCCACCGTGAAATCAATGCGACCATGTCACCAGCCATCGTGCAATCAATGCGTCCATGTCACCAGAGCCATCGTGCAATCAATTCGACCATTTCACCCGAGCCATCGTGCAATTAATTCGACCATTTCACCCGAGCCATCGTGGAATCAATGCGACCATGTCACCAGCCATCGTGCAATCAATTCGACCATTTCACCCGAGCCATTGTGCAATCAAAGCGACCATGTCACCAGAGCCACCGTGCAATCAATGCGACCATGTCACCTGAACCTTGTAATAACAAAAGAGTGGAACCAGAAAGCTTCACAACTATTTGTTGTTGAAAAAAACCCTTGACTTTGACCTTGTCTTTTAGGCAAGCGTGCTATATGTACATAGCCATGCATTGACGCATCCTGCCAGGGTTCCCCCGGCCCTCCACGCTACCACAGTGGTTGCCGGTGGCCTACGGGACATGTACGTCTGGGGTCCGCTTGGCCTACACCGTCTGTAGCACATACTACAGCATGTACAGGGTCTGTGCTAGTCGCGCCGCACCGCGCTGCGCCGCGCACTCGGCTTGACTCCACGCCTGCCCTGGTTTCGTACTAATCAGCGCCTCTCTGCGCGCGGCCTGCAGGCCGACAAACCTGGGCCTCTCTCACTACTTATAGTGGCAAGCGTGCGGTCGTCTCGGTTGAGGTAGGAGGGAGGCGGGGTTCCTGTCGTTTCGATCTGGTCGTTTCTGGCCCCGTTCGAGCAGCCGTCGGCCTCGTTTCTAGCCTGTTGTAGTAGTAATAGGAGAACGCGACTGCCACCTGTACCGGTGTGAGATTTACAAGGTCGGTCGGTCGTTCGAAGCCCCTGTGCGCCAAGCCAGATGATGCACAGCCGGCTGATCCATCAATGTCCAGCTTCTTCTCGTTTATAATGTAAGACAAATCCCACGTGGCAGTTCTTTGGGATATGAGAATGGTGATTGAAAAGTACGATTGTTGAAACGAAATGACGAGAGACCGCCCACCCACTATGTCGGTGTGAACCGTCTATGGGAGATACCCATATCGACTCGAACGTGGCAGGCCATGCGGCGCGCGCTGTGATAAAGCGACACAGCGTGCCATGCCTAGAAACAATGTCACTGGCTTCACGGAAACACACGAGGGTGGTTTTGGCACCTGTTAAGAACCCATCATATATATTTTTAGACGTCTCTCTCTTTGTATATCCGGATAAGATGCTACGCAATGATGGGGACTACCTAATAAAAGGCGTGGCGTGAAGGGAAAACTGTGGCGTAACCACTACAGTGAGATAAGGATTTGGCCTGAGATAAGATAAGATAAGATAAGATAAAGTTTTATTTAACGTCGGTATGTAAAAGTCAACAATAAACATTAGCACACGTGCTATTGACCGACAAAAAGGATTTGGCGTGAGATGATTTCCTTCCAAGCGAATAAGTCCTGGTCGAACGACGTGGCGCCCTATTGGGGGTGGACTGGAGTTGCATCCGCCATGTTGGATTTGGTTAGGATCCGGTTGGCCGGAATGATGACATTTACGCGACCCTGGGACACACAACATGGCATTGTTATCTCGGATGAGCAAAACCGTGATTAACGTACCACGGGCCGGATAGACAGAAATGCGGCACTAGCCCTGCCGATCGACTCGCCACACCCTGGCTGGAGCACAGCATACACGGTGTTAGCTTAACTCGAAAACCAGGACGGGCGTGCTGGCAGCCTGTTAAATAAGGACCGGCCTACGTGTCCGGAGCGGTTGACAACTGGGTGGAGTCGAAATTGAGCATCTTATACTCACAAAAAGGCTGATAAGTGTGAGATACGTTTTCAGCCAAAATGCACCACGGTGAACCGTTTGAGAACGCTGCGGTCCCTTAGCTGGGACACTACTTTGAGGCCACCGAGGCTAACAAACAGATTCTGGAAGGATTCATTGAGTATCCATTGCCTAGACTACAACCTGCAGTTTGTCATTATTCACTGAAATAATTTCTAATCCATTGGCTTTGACTATGAGACAGCAGCTTCAGAAAAGCTTCCCCACCCAATTGGATAGACCAAGTGGTTAGGATATAACTGCGAGACACCGCGAGTTTTCTAAACTGTCCCTGGCCGGTTTCCGGATCGGTGTCTCCGGATACATGTAATTCCGGACTCAGTCACCAGTCACGATGTTTCTGGACGGCGTCTGGAGCTTGGTGCCATGGAGTGGCGCGACAGTGTCCGTATGTAGCAGCCAAACATTACTTCTCTGATGTTTTGACATAAAGTGAACTGTCGGTATTTTATGGCGTGAAATGTTGGTGTATATGCCATGAAATGTTGGTGTATATGCCATGAAATGTTGGTGTTTATGCCATGAAATGTTGGTGTTTATGCCATGAAATGTTGGTGTTTATGCCATGAACTGTTGGTGTTTATGCCATGACATGTTGGTGTTTATGCCATAAAATGTTGGTGTTTATGCTATGAACTGTTGGTGTATATGCCATGAAATGTCGGTGTTTATGCCATGAAATGTTGGTGTTTATGCCATGAAATGTTGGTGTTTATGCCATGTATGTGTACATGAAGGCTGAACTGGGCCAAGGAACCTCTGTTGCCTTTGAATAGCCATTTAGAGCACGAGAGACAATGTGAACGGATCACCCCAGAACTTGGGTCGATTGTTTCCTTGTCACTGATATGAGATATAAATATTACATACTTACACGCCAAGGTTTTGCTTGCAGATCTGAAATTGCGACGACGCCTTAATTTCCTATTTCTTATTTACCATCTCATCACAGTCATGTTTATTTATTTAATATACGGGTAATTGTCATATAAATATGGTGTACAGTAATACGTTCAGGAGTCGATGTTAGTTGCCGCGCGTTGACGCTTTCTGACTGATTCCCCTGTCTCGTGAGCCGGGCTTCCATTGATTTTTCATTCCAACATACAGCGTGGTAGGTGGATTAGTCCACAGTAAAGGCCGGGCGGTGGTGCTTAGGCCCCAAGCCGCCTGGGTCCAGGTTCACTAACTGCACATGCGACAATATTATTGATTACCACGTCTGGTATTGGGACAGACGCGCTTTCGCTTTCTGTACGTCTGGTCCCAATATTTCGTACCGAGTATGACCCAACCACTTCTAACACACTGGGGGCCGGCCCGGTAGCTCAGTGGGCCAGGGCGCTCCCCTTGAGTGCTCTTGCCGCCTGAGAGCCTAACGGCACGTGGATCGGTGGTTCGAACCCCGCTGTGGCAATGTCTGTGTGGTCGCAGGATAAAGATCCCATGTCCTTCGTAAAGAGTAGGGGGTTACCCCCGGGGACATGGCTCCGCCCTCCCTTCCTTCTCCCATTGGCGCGATATGACCAAAAGTGGTTAAAGCGTCCTCGATGTACAACCAACCAGTTTAACACACAGTTTCCCCATGAACGTTGTCAATGCGCCACATGACCGTTCCGAAAATTGTATATTAAATCATTCCCAAAAATTATCTTGCAAAAAAAGGTGCCTGCGCACCATCTATACACCAAAGAACTGTTCCATGGTATGTATTTTAATGCCGAAACACATCATGCTTACGTGGCTTTTGCCCCGTCAGATGCGGGAGCCGCAGTAGCTAAGTTGGTTAACGCACTAAGCTTCAGACCCACCCACCCTGGCTCGGAGCCTCTGAGGATTGATTCGCACTATTTCTGACTCATTCCCATGAGGTAGTTTGACCCGGTTTCACGCACGTGTGCGCAACAGATAATTTTAGTCCGCGGACTGAATGAATGCAATGGCTTGCTATGCATTATGCTCTTTGTCACGCGTGATATAGTCCTCACTATTACCATAAGGGCCGCCGCAGTGGGCTAGAGCGCTCGCATCGAGTGCTCTGGCCACCTGAGAGCCTAACGGCACTTGGATCGGTGGTTCTAGCCCCGCTATGGCCATGTCTGTGTGGTCGCAGGATACAGATCCCATGTCTTTCTTCGCAAGGAGTAGGGGGTTACCCCGGGGGACATGGCTCATCTCTTCCCTTCCTTCTCCCACTGACGCGATATGACCAAATTGGTTAAACCTGAATATACAACCAACTGTAGCCGTGACCAGTATTTAACTAAGGTCCGGTTTTCCTCTACTTCCAATAAACTGTGTTGTCACAGTGGTTATGTTATTGGACTCCCCATCTCGTGTGTGAGCTGGCTGTGGTAACGAGTCTAAAGAATCTCACAACGCCTGTGCAATCATAAAACTCTTATGTACAATCACACAACACATGTAACTGGCACGCCAAGGCTACGCCAGCTGCGCGCATATCATTTATTGCCAAGGTACGCACGTGGCCCTTACTGCAATGGTGTAAGATATGTCACCGTATTGAGACAGCGGTTTACATCCGTCGCTATTTATCGCCAGGCTGTGTGACACATTTTTTTTCCTCATGTGCTTTGTAGTGTAGTGTGTCATGTCTGGGTTCGGACTCCGACAACCAGTGCAGTTGTCATTCCAGCACCTGACCAAGTAGTACAGTAATTTACAGTAATGTACAGTAAATTGTGAAGAGTAATTTTAGTTCAATTAAGCGTACATTACAATTAAATGTACAGTAAATTGTAAAGAGTCATTTTAATTCTATTAAGCGTTTCCAGACTCATTTTCTTTAATTTATACTGGATTTTGAAGTCCAGTCCGATATTTCATCTAAACCCTTTCTGATGAAATTGCTTTTACACCATGTTGGGAAGTCTGTGATGACCTCATTGTTCACCTCACAACCCCCCTCACCACCTCACCCCCCCCCCACCTTCCCCTGCTCAAACACCCCATCATTTAGCCCATGCACGATCAGCTGTCGCTCGCCGCCGCTACCGACGTCACGCCAGGGTATTTAGCGGTGGGGCGGATCATTAAGTTGATTTATTGAAGTGGCCCACATTTTACAGCCATTTGGCAGGTGCTGACTCGGGTACGCTCAAATTTGTTCGTGGCTCTGGCCCGAGATGCTTCAGCTATATATATATACTGTAGCGTAAGACCATTCCACCCGCTAAGGTTATGCCGGGTGATGATCAAGTCATCTCGGTGCCTTAGTCGAAGGAAGGCTGATGTTACTCCACACTCTGATGTTACACTACAGCTAGCTAACCGCCTGGCCCTGCATGCCGAGCTAAGCCACCTGGTATGGTGGCACCTTGCTTCCTGGCGGTATAGATATTTACTGCGTTCCGTAGATCGCTTCTAGAGTTCACATGTGGTCAAGTTCCGGACATGTTGTCTGTGCCTCGACCTCAAAGATCCCTTCCACCGCCCACCCCATGCGCACCAGATGGGCGAGTAAGCAAGTGGGCCATAGAGGCTTGCTTCTAACATACTGATCCCCCACGGGACGTGTGTGCTACGTCAGCGTGTACTACGTCAGCGTGTGTACTACGTCAGCGGCCGGCCTTTGTTTGCTGTTAAGTCCGCCCTATAACGGTAAAACAGTATCATTGTAAAAGCATCGCATCATTTAACTCTTAGTGAGTTGCGCCAGGCTAACTATGGTGCTTACGAATGATTGGGTTAATTTCGCTCCTCCCTTGGCGAATATGTCCTTTTGTACAGTATCATTCCTTCATCCTTCATCGTCTCGGGAGGTTCCTTGGCCCAATTTAGCCTGTATGTGCACAAAAGTGGCCTAAAACACCAACATTCCATTCCTTTTGTACAGTATGAAAATGCCACGTGCGTCTTCAGACACTTACCCCCGGTGACCTGGCTTCGCTTTCCCTTTGATATTTGACATGGGCGCGATGTAAAGATGTTACGATGAGAGGTTAAAGTGTCGTTTTCAAAGGATCCCAGTATACTCGCACTGACAAGGGTCGCACAGGGCGGCCTTAGTGACCCTCCTTGACGCTGACGGTTAGTAAAGGTCAAGGGTTTTATGGTCTGCCACAGTGGAACCACTCGTCAACAACAAAAACATGGCATTACGGAGTTCCTTATGCCCTTGCCTTGCCCTTGCTGTTCGTACTGGTAGGAATATTAAAGCATTTTTTTTCCGTAGTGTGACCTTTGCTCGGCCTTGAATTTAACCTTGACGTTGCAATTGACCTTGAGAGTAGTGGGATAGCAACGCCGAGCTTGATGAGCCATGAACAAAATTGACCTTGAAATACTTCATACAACGAAGCAACTGTAGTAAGAAATGTGACACATGTGAGATTTGCTTGGAGGGGGGGGGGGGCAGTCTATCCAAATGAGCTAAATAGGTGCTTTAGGCCGCTTTTGTGCACACAACGGCTAAACTAGACCGAGGCACCTCCCGCCCCAGATCAGGACCTATTGTTAATGCGGTCTTGTGCGCCAACCACTAGCTATACCAGGAAGGCCACGATGATGGCCACACCATAATAGGCTACTGGATACAGACGTGCGTGAATCCTAGAGCTAACCGCACGTTCGCCGGCGAGTCGGCGCGTGAGTCCTAGAGCTAACTGCACGTTCGCCGGCGAGTCGGCGCGTGAGTCCTAGAGCTAACTGCACGTTCGCCGGCGAGTCAGCGCCGCGTGGCGCGGAAACGTGCTTGTGTGAACGTCTGATATGCCGCCGGCTCGCCATTGTAACGCATGACATTCCACGTTGCGCCTACGAGAACTGGGCCTCGGGGCAAAAAGGGTGTATACTGGCGAGGATCTTAATCAGAGCAAAATAGGTTATGATAAAAAAAAAGGGTGTTCATGTTGTAAAATGTGAGTTGATGATTGCACCGACTAGAACTAGTGCGCGTTAGTTGGTGGAACACCTTTGGCGTCTCACCGATGGTTGGTGGAACACCTTTGGCGTCTCACCGATGACGACACCTTTGGCGTCTCACCGATGACGACAATCAGTCAGTGATGGAATGTGAAGATTTTGCAGTAAGTGTTAACCTTGTTGCGCCGTGTCCGTTGTGGGCAATTAGTTAGTATTCTTTTATGTATGCATGTCAAATGCCCCCCCCCCCCTCTCCCGACTCTGAAAAAGAACATAGAATCTTTATGCTTCATGAACGTAGATATTGGCCGGTCAGGGCGGTAACCTCCGAACTTCATTTATTGTTCCAGTTGCCAATTATGACAATATACCTTGTGTTCGGTGTTGCTTGTTACCCATTCGTGTCGCACTTATGCATCAGGCCGGATTGAACTGAGTATATTTTGAGTAATGCTTTTATGTGTACACCTATTATATGCATTGGAAGACCCGATGCAAAGTTTTGCCCCTTGCGTCGTGAATCGGCGTAGACAAGGTAGTACCATTGATGTGTTAGTAAACACCTGCTTCAGTTGTGTATAATGTTACAGATATCGGCTCTTTAACCCACTGTACAGCGGTCCCTTTAGTGATAACGTATCGCTGGCGGGGGCTTTAGAATGATAGCTTGTACTATCACCTCTCAGGTGAGTGTCAATTGTCTTGTTCGAAGTGGACGCTGAGAAGATTTGTTTGGCGTTATACCCTGGCTATACCTTATCCATCGACACCACAGCCTGTGTGTTTATAATGTATCACGTGACACCTAAGGGGTGACGTGTGCGTCCGAAGCTGCTTCATCGTCGGAGGATTCAGTCCGGAGGGTTTAGCGGTTCAGCGGTTTAGCGATTCAGCCGCGGTCGCGACAGGCGAAGTGGGTATATTAAGGAGAGATAAGGGTTGGTTAAGCCCCGCTTACCGCGTCCACTTGTTGCGGCGGACAGTAGACCGCGTGGCGGACCAGTCGTGATCTACGATGAACATCTAATTGGAGATGGAAATCTCAGCCATAGTTTGAGCCGTTGAACGAAACTGAGGGATTTTCTGGTGCACGGAGCGCCCCGAGGACATTTTGCCATTACGCTATTTGGCCTGAGTACTTATATTATCGCCCAAGGCTAAAACACCGCTGAGATGCCGACGACTGAGGTAATTGTTGCGTTATAAAATAGTACCGTATATATGTGTCGTTAGACTCAATTTCACGTCGAGGCTTGATCAGATGTTTATTGGTGGTACATTCTAACCATACAGCCAGCGAACCTGTCACTCATTAAACAGGTTTGATATTGTGGCAGACATCGACAGGTCTATAATAGAGGTATAACATTAATCAGTAGGTCTCTCATCGTCTGAAATTAACCACCCGCCCTGCCTATGAAGCTCTTCTTCCGCCTTTATTGCCACGTTCACTTGCCTCTTATAGTTGTCGACCTTTTGGTTTTCCAGTGGGTGGATGTTTTATAGATTTTTTTTCTCGCTAAATGTGCCTAAACTGAACAAACGAAGCGACTGGGACAAGTTCCACAGTTATAAAAGTGGCGCGATGCCGCCAAAAACTCCAGAAGCGCTGCGTCGAAAATCCAATGTTTAAGACCTGTATTTATGATTGAACGTCAGTGTTCATGAAGGTTAACGAGCTGATATTCTTTTCTTGGGTTCACCGTTATCATTTTTGAATCATATCTGTACATCTTATTAACGTTCATCAGTCACTTGCGAAATGTCTCACTAGAAGGAGGCCCTGGCTAGCCTTTTTGCCAATGTTGAGACATAGCGAGATAAGGCCTGAGTTGGTTTTTTCCTGTCTTACTGAGTATTCTCTAGTCTCGGTAATTACAAAACAGAAGGGGTTAATGCATCCGCCGTCCCATCTGATAATATTACAAGTGCAAAACCAAGAAAACTGCACTCAGTTCCATAACGGTGGTCCGGTCCCTACGTCTCGTTGTATCAGTCAAACCGCAGTATATCAGTCTAATCAGCCTACTACTGACCATACCAACTAACTAACTAACCCTTCTCGCCACCCCTCCCGCCTCCTCCTTCCAGCGCCAGGTGCCTGGTTTCAGTCGCCCGAGTTGGTCGTTGGACTTCCGATACGCTGTGACCCATGTACGTTATCCGCCATCCATGAGTCATAGGTGGATACACGGTACAGGTCGATAATGATGCAAGGCCTTGTCAGTCTGTCACCACATCCATGCCTCCAGGTCAGCAACCCGGCGCCGCAGTGTGCTACATACCACCAATATGAACAATCACCAATCAATTCTTTCGTACTGAACGTATTTTGTTGGGTCATCACTTATGAGAGCAATAACCGGTGCCGGCGTAAAAAATATGCTGGTTACCTATGTGCCCAACTAAGTTAAGTCCGTTTTAAAAAACAACATTTTGGACATGCCCAGTGCAATATGTCAGCACGAAGTTTAATCAAAGCCTTTCGACCTGTGAACAAATGTCATTTTGGGGACCCGACAAAGTGACCTTATGTGATTTGGAGGTAGTATGAATCGAGTGGCCATCGTTTGTGGTTTCAACGAGGTTGCCGTCTACACGTACACGAGGTGAACATGTTACAAGGTGAACATGTTACGAGGTGAACATGTTACGAAGTGAACATGTTACGAGGTGAACATGTTAATGTTACGAGGTGAACATGTTAATGTTACGAGGTGAACATGTTACGAGGTAAACATGTTACGAGGTGAACATGTTACGAGGTGAACATGTTAATGTTACGAGGTGAACATGTTACGAGGTGAACATGTTACGAGGCGAACATGTTACGAGGTGAACATGTTACGAGGTGAACATGTTACGAGGTGAACATGTTAATGTTACGAGGTGAACATGTTACGAGTTACACATGTTACGAAGTGAACATGTTACGAAGTGAACGAACATGTTACGAGGCATGTTCCGAGGTGAACATGTTACGAAGTGAACATGTTACGAAGTGAACATGTTACGAGGTGAACATGTTACGAGGTGAACATGTTACGAGGTGAACATGTTACGAGTTACACATGTTACGAAGTGAACATGTTACGAAGTGAACGAACATGTTACGAGGCATGTTCCGAGGTGAAAATGTTACGAAGATCTTACATTAGGAGGTGGGCTACTTTTGTCGTCAAGTTGGTTGTGTTTTGACGAATGGCCCTGTTCTGTAGGGAACACCAGTAAGAACTTGTTGTCGTGAGGGTGACCTTGCAGGGCAAGGCTGTCACCGGTCCGTCTGCGCCAGCCTATATGGTTGTTATTTCATATTTTATTTCAGGTTTTTCCCATTGACCCTGCGATATTTGCCCTAAAGAAGCCTATTGTATACTCGCAGTCCTCATCGCATCGATGTTCTGTCATTTCTTCCTGACCAGTGTTGGGTTTCCTGGTCTGATGTAGTAACTGATATATATATATATTTATATATATTATATATATATAAAACAAACCGCACTGGGTGTAGCTGGCCTGTCTATCCACGCTCTGACCTACTTAGTTAGTGATCGTGGCGAGGCTCTGGTTCCTTGTTCGATGCGTATGTTTATCCTGCTGACACAGGTCCGTGCCTGTAGCCCTGGATCCTGGGTTGTTGTGGCTTTCCTCCCGTCTACCTGGCCGTGTTGGTCATTGATATTTGATTAATGTATTGATTCACATCGCGATGACTGGGTCTGCGCCCCGGGAGACGTACAGTGCAGCACTCATTTTTTTAAACTTTATATAGACTTTGCATTGCGTGAGTAATCCGTACTCTATAAGTGCGCCATTTGGGAATTTTTCAATATTAATTTTCGCATGAAATTTACTCTTTGTACCAATATTTTATGTATCAAGTTCCACCGGAGATAATTGTGTATATATACTAGTTGAAAACTTGAAGTATATATATAACCGGCCCAGAGGAGATGGAACATGGAACATGGAACGGAAGAACAGTTATATAGTTATATACATATAACATAAATGTGATTAAAAGTATAAAATGAAGTTTCTTACATTACTCATCAACGGTTAGCCAGGTCCTTTTTCCATTTCGATGTGGGGGGTGGTGGGGGGGGGGGCACATAAGCAACATAAAACATCAACATTTCATTTTATTTCTGTGCGCTGTAGCGACCTAAGACGCCCCTAACCATCCCGTCCCTTCACTGTCCCGTTCCTACAAAAGGGGTAACCTGAAAGGCCAATCCATCTCTCCACCATTGGTGTGGCTCATTGAATCGAAGAGAAATTATCTAACGATACGGACAGGCGAGGGCGAAGAAAGGTGAAGCAGCAAGTCGGGAGGTCAAACGTCAAAGCACGTGCTGGGCATCAGCATATTATTATGTGATAGGTTTATGCGTGTGCGTGTGCGTTTTGTGTAGTATGCTTCGCATCAGTCGGGCTGACGCCTGGATGCGGAGCCCGACTCACTCACTCGTTCCCAGGTACTTTTTCTTGTCTGCCCCCTGGTGCACCATCTGCCTGGATAGATAGCTAGCTGGCTGGATGACCTGGCTGCCTAGATAGCTGGATGGTCTGGTTGACTGTTGCAGCGGCAGCCGCTGTTTAATTGCGCGTCCGTCGCTATCCTCTGTCTCCCGTTATCTATGTCTCTTTCGTTATATCTCTGCCCCTGTCTATATATCTCTGTTTCTGTCTGTCTGTCTGTCTAGCTATATATTTTTTCTCGATCTGTCTGTCAGTGTTTACGTCTCTGCCTGTCCAGCTCCGTTACTCTCTGTCCATGTCTCTGTCCTTATATCTCTGCTCCTGTCTATATAGGTATCTCTGTTTCTGTCTGTCTGTCTGTGTCTAGCTGTATCTTTTTTTTCGGTCTGTCTGCCACAGTCTATATGTCTCTGCCTGTCCAGCTCCGTCACTCTCTATGTCTCTGTCCTTATATCTCTGCTCCTGTCTATATATCTCGGTTTCTGACTGTCTGTCCCTGTCTATAGCTGTCTAGCTATATTTTTTCTCTATCTGTCTGTCACAGTCTTTATGTTTTTGTCTGTCCATATGTCTCTGTCTTTGTCTCCCTGTCTCTGTCTCTATCTCTGTCTCTATCTCTGCCTCTGTCTCCCTGTCTCTGTCTCTATCTCTGCCTATGTCTCCCTGTCCCTGTATGTGTGTATCTTTCTGTCTGTCTCTATCTGTCTCTGTATCTCTACCCCAGTGTCATTCATCAGCTTTCACCCTTTCTCTCTGCCTATGTCTTTGCCTCTGTTCTCTCGCTCTTTCTCACTCTCCCATCCCCTCTCTCTTTCTTCCTTCCTCTCTGTACATCCATCCTCCCGTCTTTCTGTATCGTTCTTTTCTGTCTCTTTCCCTCTGTCTGTCTCGCTATCCACCCCCCCCCCCCCTCCGCCTTACCCCACTCCGCCTCATTGCTACTGAACCATTCGCTGAGTACTGGCCCCAAGGGCGTAGGCTGTCAGTGGTATCCATATCAGTCACACAGGAAAACATTATTGATGCGATGCTTCGGGCCGGAAAGTAGACCGAAGTGGAACTTTTCGATGATTATTCTGTGTTTACGATTTTCAAATACCTACCTAAGAAATTGCATTTATGGCTTTATGGATCGTGGTTAGTTATGACTCATTTGTAGCTGGCTGTTTAATAACTCTGGTCATGTCAAAAGTATTTCTTACCGGACTTCAGTTTTGTTTTTGGATAAAGAAGGAGACCAGACTGAACCTGCTTCGCCTGTGAATCCAAATACAGGGTTCCCCTGAGTAGAAGGCGGCCTTTTTTTGGTCATGCCTTTACACGGACATATTTGACATGACATTCTTCCACTACTCTTCATCTGGGTTGCTCCGTGGCTAAGTATGTAGCGTGGTCGACTATTGCTGTGTGTGCATGCTCCGCTAGACGAGCCTTGAGCTGTTGAGTGAGTGCTCTGACGGCACGTGGATCGGTGGTTCGAGCGCCGCTGTGGCCATGTCTGTGTGGTCGCAGGATAAAGATCCCATGTCCTTCTTCGCAAAGAGTAGGGGGTTACTACCCCCGGGGACATGGCTCCACTTTCCCTTCCTTCTCCCATTGACGTGATATGACCAAACGTGGTTAAAACGTCCTGAATATACAACCAACCAACCTTTCTGTCCTTGGCCCTTCCCATGGTCATGTACACCGCTTTAGTGCACGCTAGGGCTAAACTGGACCATCGAATTATGGTAGTTATTGCCGATAGAAGGGATCAAGCACACATATGACACCTGACTGAACCCAAACACGACCCTGTAGTGTTCTACAAACATTTGCCCAATGCGTTGAATGTACGTGTAAGAATATTCCATGTAGGAGCATATTTAACCGCGTGGCTTTTGTTGCAGATTGCGGACGGCGAGCCAAGCCTGGAGCACATCCAGACCAGCGAGCTCTACCCCAAGAAGACGCTCGTCGCCGACGATGAGGGGCTGCAGGTAAATGGGGACAGGGGTCATTAGGTCACTGCGACGCCTAGCGCAACAGACGAGGTAGCGCAACAGACGAGGGCCTGCAGGTGAAATGGGGCATGGGTGTCTGGGTCAATTGCAGTGCCTAGCGCAACAGACGAGGGCCTGCAGGTGAAATGGGGCAGGGGTGTATGGGTCAACTGCAGTGCCTAGCGCAACAGACGAGGGGCTGCAGGTGAAATGGGGCATGCGTGTCTGGGTCAACTGCAGTGCCTAGCGCAACAGACAAGGGGTTGCAGGTAAATGGGGGCAGGGGTCAATAGGTCACTGCGACGCCTAGCGCAACAGACGAGGGCCTGCAGGTGAAGTGGGGCAGGGGTGTCTGGGTCAACTGCAGTGCCTAGCGCAACAGACGAGGGGCTGCAGGTAAATGAGGGCACGGGTGTACAGCTCAACTGTGTCACAACTTGGTGACGCCTAGCGCAATAGAAGAGGGGCTGCTGGTACATTGGGGCAGGGGGTCTGGGTCAACTGCGACGCCTAGCGCATCGTTGATGTGTGCAACGAATGTTTAAACAAAGTTGTCGCAGCCTCTATAATACCAGTTTTATCTGGTTGGCGCATTAGAGGCATCCTCCCTCTCCTTCTCCCACCCCCTTGTCCCACCCCCTTGTCCCACCCCCTTGTCCCACCCCCTTGTCCCACCCCCTTCTTTCACCCCTGCTCCAACACCCTTCTCCCACCCCCTTGTCCCACCCCCTTGTCCCACCCCCTTGTCCCACCCCCTTCTTTCACCCCTTCTCCAACACCCTTCTCCCACCCCCTTGTCCCACCCCCTTGTCCCACCCCCTTGTCCCACCCCCTTGTCCCACCCCCTTCTTTCACCCCTGCTCCAACACCCTTCTCCCACCCCCTTGTCCCACCCCCTTGTCCCACCCCCTTCTTTCACCCCTGCTCCAACACCCTTCTCCCACCCTTCTCCCACCCCCTTGTTCCACCCCCTTGTCCCACCCCCTTCTTTCACCCCTTCTCCAACACCCTTCTCCCACCCCCTTGTTCCACCCCCTTCTCCGACCCCCTTCTTTCACCCCTTCTCCCACACCCTTCTTTCACCCCTTCTCCCACCCCTTCTCCCACCCCCTCGTCCCACCCCCTTGTCCCACCCCATTTTCCCACTCCTTCTCCCCATTGATGGAGACATGTGCGCCAGTCTCCTTGTAAGCCTGAAGCCCTAGATGGGCTATAGGCGAGCCTTGTGTTGTTGGGAGGAAGTCACAGACTTTGTGTTGGCACTGCAATCGAATCTGACGAGCTGAGTCTGGGCGGGTAAGTGGGGTTAGGCGTTTGTGTGTGCGGGGATGATGGGGGGGGGGGGGGTGGCGTGTAAAGCACGGGAGTATTTTTGTATCGTCACATATAGATACAATGTATGTCATACATGCACGTGTATATGCTGATGATGATGAAGTGTGTATTCATAAGCTCACAAATTGTGCAATGCTTTACACTACATGTATCAGCCGTGAGAACATATCGTGTCTTGCCGTCTATCCGTAACTGTGACTGAAATTGGTTTCGCTCGAATGATTTCGCGTCAATAGAGCTTTTGTCAGCGGTTCCACCTTTACAATATAGCAGCTTTATAGCTACATGCATGCTATTCAGCGTATGCTACATGTATATCATTGACAACACTGAAATATCTAAAGGCCTTTCCAGCTAAAACGTCATTTTTTGTGACATGTTTCACACATTAGACACGTGTCGACACAAGGTTGCTACCATGTTTAACCAGCGAGGCGCCATATGCCAAAACACGCCTGAACAGCTACGTGCATGGATATGATGTAACACACATGTATATTGATTATTCATCTCCGCGCGTGCGACCGCCATGTTACTCCATGTTAGCTTTAATCTAAGCCATTAACACACATTTTCCCCTTCCCGTAAATTGGCCCAGTTAATTGACTTCACAAGGCGTGGGTGGTGAGTCGGGCGGTCTGTGTTTTTGTTTCCTATTAATTCGTTGTGTGAGGTCTGGCCTGCGTCATAATGAAGTATTCAATAATAACATGTCGTGTTTTTTTTTACCCATCATGATGTCCGTATTGTAACCCCGTATCATGTGGAGATGTAGACTGTACGTGTCCCAGTTAGCTATACAGACTAGGCTCCCCGCCACTACATCCGGGTCTCACTCGGGAGGGGATCGTCTGACATGTCACTCGTGTCGTTGTCTCAGGAGGCGTTTTATCCCGGTTTCATTTTCGCCAACGTGCACACCAAAGTAGCTTACGAAAGTAACCAATCCATCTGCGCCGCGATATGTAAACTACAAACGCCCCATAGAACTGGAACGTTTGTATTTTAGTGCATATGAAAGCTAAGCTGGGCCGGAAAATACGGAGATGAATCTACGATGCCCCAGACAAATGCCGGTGCCAGGGCGCGAACCCACGACCTGTGGATCTGCAGCTCAGCCCGCTTACCAACTGCGCTCGGGAGACTCCACTTAACGCACCTCTTCTTTAATTCGTGTTTGTTCTACAGCGGATCCCATCTATAAACCAAGTCAATCTACAAGTCAATAAGCATTGATTTTCACTGTGTACAGTTGCCAATGGGTGTCTTCTCCTTTAAAAATTAAGGTTTTCTTTTACTTAAGCCCGGTTAGGCACGTGTCTACACTGCATATGTATGTATTTAGCTATTAGAGTGCGTCTTGAGGCATTGCACTTCACTGTGACAAACTGTACGAGACAAGTGCCACATGCTTGAAAACTGCAGTAACTTGTATAAGCCGAAGGGGCTTAAGACAGCGCTATACTCGGTCTGCAAAGCGTTCAAGGTTGGGTTTAGTGAAGTTTTAAAGTATGTGCATATAGATATATTTAATGTGCACACAAATTACCCCAATCAAGCAGCCATCCGTCCATTAATCCCTCTATTTTCTCCTCCACAGGTGCCCTTCCCCGTCCTCCCCGGTGAGAGTGTCGAGTTTCTCGGCCGGACTTCGGACGGCATCGTGGCGCTGTCCAACTTCCGGTTGTTCATCCGCTTCCGGGAGTCGTTCGTCAACATCCCGCTAGGGTTAATCGAGACGATAGAGTACCGCGAGATTTTCTACATCTACATCTACTGCAAGGACGCTCACTCCTTCAGGTAAACCACACGCCGGTCTTTTTTTGGGGGGGGGGGGGGCACTCGAATGGTCTAGTGGTTAGCGTGATTAAATGTGGGTTGCTTTGTCCAGTGAGTTCTGCCTGACGCGTCACTGTGGGAATATCTTATATTCGTGGGGGATACATATCTCATGTTTATCTCGCTCGCCAGGGAGCGTGGGGGGTTACTGGCTCCACTGGTCCTCCCCGTTCAGGCAATGTCACCTTCCAGATACATGCGCTATGACCTAGATTAAAGTGTCATTTTTTTCATCAACCGATTTGTCAGTGTTTCCTTTGTCTAAACTGTCACAGAGCCACTCACTGGTGACATCCGCTTACATCCGGGTATTTATCACATACCCATCGCCTTCGCCCGGCGTCTGAAATAGCTGCAGTATTACTGTGTTACATTATGTAATGCAGTATTCACAGTATATAAACCATACTATACACTATACAATTTATGCTAAAATGTTTACAATATATAATTATATACTGCGATATTAACATTACATACAGGACTGGAATCCTGTCTCAAGCTGTACACTATGAAATTTAAGCTACAATGTTTACAATATATAATTATATGCTGGGATATTAACATTACATACACAAGGGCAGGAATCCTGTCCCAAGTTAAGCTGATTCCTGCACCACGGCTGGTGTGTGTGTGTTGGGGCGGTGGGGGGAGGTGGGGGGGGAGGGAGAGGGGGGGCGCTGTTTGGCTGGTGTGTGTGTTGGGGCGGTGGGGGGAGGGGGGGGGGGCGCTGTTTGGCTAGTGTGTGTGTGTTGGGGCGGTGGGGGGAGGGGGGGGGGGGCGCTGTTTGGCTAGTGTGTGTGTGTTGGGGCGGTGGGGGGAGGGGGGGGGGGGCGCTGTTTGGCTAGTGTGTGTGTGTTGGGGCGGTGGGGGGAGGGAGGGGGGGCGCTGTTTGGCTAGTGTGTGTGTGTTGGGGCGGTGGGGGGAGGGGGGGGGGGCGCTGTTTGGCTAGTGTGTGTGTGTTGGGGCGGTGG